>VZTR01018870.1:44801-75363 GCA_013400775.1 Chaetops frenatus
GGGGGGGGGGGGGGGGGGTAAAGAAAGGGGATGGGAGAGGCAAAAAAGATGTTAAGTTTTAAAAGCCATGGGAGGCTGGAAAAGAAGATGTGGCCATAAATGTGAAACCCTAAAAGTGGTGGGAGGCTGGAGGGAAGTAGAGGCCAGGAAGAAGTGGAGGCTGAAAAGAGGGCAGAGGCCACAGGAAAGGGCAAGGTGAGGCTGAGGAAGGGCAGGGCAGGGTCAAGGCAAGGTAATGGAGTGCAAGGCAATGTAAGTCAGGCACCAGCAGGGCAATGCAAAGCAAGGCAGAATTTAAAGTATGGTCAAGGTATTATAACCTCACACCTTCCTCTAAAGCATAACTGGGCACTGACAGAGCATTCTATTGGAATACCAGTAAATTGGATACCTTTTCTGGGTCAATGTTACTTTCTGGTTGACAAACTTAACTAGTGGTCTCTCAGATAGACTGAAATAGGTATTTCAGACCTGGCTTCCCAGGTGTCAATTGAGAATCCTCTGTCCAGGGCTATTCATTAACAGTTTGCTTTTTAAGGGAAAAAGCTTGCTTTTTCAGCTTGAATATATTAAAAATCCCAAGACACCAGTTTTCTAAAATACTAATGTTATATTTTTATTATAGATTGGATTTAATGAGGTATGCTAGCTTGTACCAACATTGTGCCATTAACCTGACTCCTAACACCTGCCATAAAATACACGTAATTCAGTCATCCAGTCTGAAGAGTTTCATTTATCTATGCCATGCACAGGGCTTTGTACCTTCAATGTAGGCAGTAATGCTTTCTGCTCCATTCACACAAGCCAGTGCTTTAACAAGGTGGGAGGCACACTGATGTAGTCACAGAAGGCAGTCACAGTCAGCTCTGCCACAAAAGGAAGAGGTTTGATTGTAATATCTTGACCATACTTCAAATTCTTAAATAAACAGCAAATTGTTGTGAATGGTGAGGATTATTCAGTATGAGAAGTATTTTCCATGTCTCTGCAGTGATAACAGAGCCATTGAAATACTACTTTTCCATATTTTCAGGCTGTCCTAACAATTGTCCTAACAAGCAGGGTATTTTAAAAGCAGTGTTTTGCACATGGGTTTAAATGGCTGGTGCTCTGCATTTTCCTGCCTTGCAAGCCTATAAAACAGAGGGAAATGAAAAACTCCTGCTCTGGATTTATATCCTGGCCCTCCAGTCTTGTGGCCCACTGCCTGCACCATTCCTGGGGAAGGGGGTGAGCCCTGGTGACCTCATTGAGAGTATTTTCCTGTGTTGCATTGCACACTGATGAGCAGCAAGAGTTGAGCTGTCTGACCAGGAACCTGCAAACTCCTTACATCAACTCCCAGGCCATAAAAATTCTTTCAAACCTGGAGATTGGAATCTCCCTGAAGCACAGGCTTTCTTTAAGTTACCTGTCTACTTTTTTTAGCATGTCAACTGTGATTTCACATCCATTCTCACACTGAGAGACAAAGAATGTGCCTGTCAATAATTCTTATTTTAAAAAATTCAACTTCTAGCTGTAACTGCCTCCAAAGTATCATGGCTAATTAAAGCTATGCCCAAAAGTGAAGGCAGGACTCCAGCTGCTGGGAGCAGTTTAACATCAGCTGAGGCCCATTACTGGCCCTCCTAGTAGTCAGGGGAAGAAAAGGAGTAATTAGAGGAGTTTCGTAAAATGAAATGATATGGCATAACTGGGCTTTACCTACTGCAATAACACAAAAGCTGTTGTCTTACCTTGGGATGGACTATACTAATTTAGTTTCTGTTTGTTTGTCTTTTGACGGTGTGTTTGGGCCATGTGCTTTAATGAGGAGTAAAGGACTGCAGGAATGAGAATCTCCTGCTCCAGAAATTACATTTTATCAATGTTGCAAATGTTATTTTTGAAAGTTACCCAGAAAAATAAGTGCCAGTTCTAGTGTCATAAAAAAAAGCAGGTTTGGCTAACAGCTGTGTGATGTCTTGACTTTTATTTTTAAAAATTATTTTGTTCTGTGGTTCTCACTTCTGGTGAGAGCTATATTCAGTGTCAAAGGGTCTGTGTGTGAGCACCAGAGCTGGGCCACCTTAATAGGGTCAGTTGAATGTTTTGCTCTAATTTCATGCTGCTACTTACTTTTGTGACTGAATTACTGAATATGTTGAATTTGCATTTGAAAAATAGGTCTTGTACCTTTTCCAGGCCAAATCTCTGCTTAAGGCAGGGGTCTTCAGGTTAGTAATGCAAGTAGATATTCTGCGTGGAGCAGAAGGTATTCCCTAGGGTATACAGATTTCCCTGATTCCCCTCAGCTTCAGAGCACTGAAGAGCAACTTTATTCTGGCTCTTTCGAACAAGGTTCTCTATGTGCCCTTCTCTGAGTGCAAACATTGTTTTTTCAGTAAATGCCACATGAAATTGTAAAGTGTACCCTTAGGAATTTTCAAACCCAACTCTGCATTAACATATACCAACAAAATCACACTGCAGTCCTGGTTTTAACTTTGCAGGGAACATTAGGGACTTTTAGCTGTTACTGGGACAGTGGATCTTTGTTTCCAGATTTTTTTTTGGTGGGAATCTTAGGAACAATATAAAGTTCTGATGGGAATGTGTTGATGGTAGAGAGTTGTGCTGGAGGTTTTCATGTAGGAATTTCCTTCTACTAGATTGTTGGTTATAAGAGGAACAATGAGTTTTACACTACAGAATGCAAAAAAGGGATGTTAATTTAGTGTGAATTGATGAAAACGGGATGCTTTGTAAGGTGCAGAATGAGGGACAAAGTTGAGGTTGTCTGTGCAGTGAAACTGATACAAAAAATAAGTGCAAAGTGGCTGAAGGAGGACTCTCTCTTCCTGGTGTGTTTCCCAATATGTCAGACAATTATAAGCTTGAACTTCAAAAAATTCAAGACTATTTGAAGTAATTTTAGAAAAATTTGGTCTTTGGCCATAGCTTCTCTTAAACAATAACAAATTCTTTTCTTCCTCCAGAGAAAACATGAGTAAAAGTGTATCAACAGGGATAGGTAGCATTGAAATGGAGGGTTTATTTTGGGACCTGATGGGCATTAAATTCTCTAACATGTTTGGCATTGCACTACCACAACTTGTACCAACACTGTGCTCCAGAGGATGAGTTTAAGGTACTTTAAGGCTCACATTACTTAGGTGAGTTTCAGACCAGGGTCTAAAGGAACTAAATAAATGCCAGGAGGTCTTATTATAATCACAGCTTAATTAATAACTGCTCTCTTTAATTTTGAAGGTGTACATCGCAGTGAAGTGATGAATACCGTGGCAGGACTGTGCTAAAATATGCTGTTGGAAAAAGTAAAGTGGGTAAGCAGCCAAGCAAAAATGGATAATGACTATCTTTGGTAAAATTAAAAACCTGTAAGTTCACACTTATGTCTGCAAAGGCTAAAATAATGTCTTTAGGCAGTCTGTAAACTTTTTTAAATTCAGAGCACAGTAGGAAAGGATAGTATGAGGTAGTTAAGAATACCATGGGTTATATGGGTCTGTTTCATAGGCCTTGATGCCTAGAGCTGAGAATCAAATTTTACCTGTTTAATGCAAAGTGTCAATAACACCCATTATTTAATGAAAGAGGGGATAACACAAGCTCTCCAGTTTTATCCAAAGACATCTTGTTAACTTTTCTCAGGATACCAAATGTCTGTGCTACAGATTGTGAACTACAAGGTGAATAAGTTTCATATGAGCCAAGTAAAATGATGTTTTATAATATACTGTAAGTATATATTCTTCCTCTATCTTCTTGATTACATTTTTCACTTGTTTATGTTCATGATATTCTTGGAATAGTGGGGTTAAGATTTCCAGGATGTTTTTTGCAGTAAAAGTTTTTTTAATGCTGTGCCCCATTTGTGTTCTGTGAGGTTTTTCTGTATGTTTTTGCTCGGTTGGTTTGTTTTGTTTTAAATAAAGTTGGTCATACTGGGAGTATTATGACTCTTTGATGTATAGAAAGAAAAAGTGTTTCTCCTTTCTTAACTCCCAGAAACATCCATGGACCTCTCCTTCTCAAAATTTGTCAATAGGATACATAAGAGAAATGCAACTTTTAAATAAATTGAGTAATACATTGGTTAAGAATGCATTTAAACTATTAATTCCGTGTTGTATTATCTTCAGCAGAGAAATGAGCATATAAAGCAGAAGTGCATCATATTTTCCAAGTTCTTACGAGATACTGTTTATCTCGCTTCTTTTACTTACATTTTGAAAGATTACCTGGGCCTTGATTTAACTTGTGCGGAGGCTGTCCCTGACTCAAACTGATTTTGAAGACAAGTTGGTCTTTGTGGTTATAGCATGTCAGGTTGATGGGAGAGCACTTGTTAAGAAAACTTCTACTTCTTGGCATAGGGACTAAAAATATGCTAACTGTACATTCCCAAATAACCTCATTAAAAGATCTGCTCTTTAGATACGAGGAGAAGACTGTGGGTTATGCTACAAATTAAGGGCTTAGTTGGGAGGCAAATTTATTTTTCCCTTTTTTCAGGGAGAATGCCTACCTTTGTGTTTCCTATTACACATCTGAATGGCTGCCTGTTCCAACATGTGTGATTCATTTTCCAGAGATGTCAGAGCTGTATTATTTGACTAACTCAATGGGAGTACAGCCAGATCATCTTGCTTGAATCATCCAGATGGTAATATTTTGTCTGGCCTACAGACCTCTGGCTCTTAACATGAAGAGCTTGAAAGAGGTAGGGAAGGGAGAAGAAAAACCCATGCTGAGTGCTCTTCACCCTGATGGCCATGCTAGGAGCCCATTCCCAGGAGGTTTTCCCTACCTTGCTGTTTGTCATGGAAAAAAGGTTGCAAAAGGGATTCGTCCTGACACTGAAAGGGGGAATTTTTATAGTCTTGAAGAAATTTATTGGCTAACAGAAGTGTTTCTGACCAAGCTCTAGAATTGTAACATTGCTGATACATTATTGATGGGGACAGAGCCAACCACAAAATATTCTTTCTGAAAGGAATTATGAGTCCAGTAGAGTGGATCAGTGTTTCAGAGCAAAAGTCTTTTTAACTTGAAGTTAGTTTTTAATTTATTGTTGTTTTTGTTGTCATTAGTTGTGTATAAGAAATGGATTAAGTTTTTAAATTTCACTTTCTTGGTTTGACCACCAGAGCAGGAGTTGACTGAAAGCCAAGGACTTTTGAACAGTTCCGTGAATAGGGAAATTCCAAACCACAAAAGCTTCTCATTCTTCATTCCTTTCATTCCTTCAAAAATAATGCAGATATGTCCCCAGCAGCAGCTTGTAAAGAATGCAGAAACCTCACTCTTGAGTGCCCAAATAGGATGACTTCAGAAATTTGCAAATACCTTGGCATGCAAAGCACCTTATTTTTTTCCAACCTGCTCTACTAGGTAGGCTCAGGAAGGTATCCAAAATGGCAGTTCTGACCTCTTTCATGCTTACTTATCCTGTTACCTAGTTTAGTAGAAGTGTTAAGGTGATGATGTTCAAACAGAAATGCAGGCACTATCCATGTATGGGCATGAGAAGATCTAGGGTGATTTTGGCTTGTTTACCTGCAGGAGGTGGAATATGTAAAGGACTAAATACCAGCACTTAGTAAGTGCTTCTAAGGGAGCAGAGCCTGCAGGAAACTAAAATTTGTAGATTAATGCTGTATGTATTTCACAGAATCTACCAAGTTGGAAGGAAGCCACGAGGATCACTGAGTCCAAATCTGACCCTGCACAGGACCACCCCCAAGAGTCACACTATATGCCTGAGAGTATTGTCCAAATGGTCCTTGAGCTCTGTCAGGATAGGTGCAGTGACCACTTCTCTGGGGAGCCTGTTCTATTGCCCAGCCACCCACTGGAAGAAGAACCTTTTTCTAATATCCAACCTAAAGCTCCCATGACACAACTTCAAGCCATTCCTTTGTGTCCTGTTACTGGTCACCACTGGAAAGATCAGTGTCTACTGCTCCTCCTCTTCCCTGCATGAGGAAGTTGCAGACCCTGATGAGGTCTCCCCTCAGTCTCATCCAGGCTGAACAGACTAAGTGCTCCTCATATAGCTTCATAAGTGCCCTCAAGGTGCTCCTTTGTACCCTACCTTGAACGCTTGCCAGTAGCTTAGTATCTTTAATATATTGTGCTGACCAAAGCTGCACACAATATTCAAGGTGAGGCTGCCCGAGTGCAAAGCAGAGCAGGACAATCAACCCCATCACCTGGCTGGAGATGCTGGATCTGATGCCCCTAGAACACAGTTGGCCCTTCTGGCTGCCAGGGAACTGCAGACTTACCTTCAACTTTCTTTTAACCAGGATCCCCAGGTCCCATCCTGTGGTGCTGCTTTCCAGCATCAAATTCCCCAGTCTGTCTATGCATCCAGGGTTGCCCCATCGCAGGTACAGAATCTGGCGCTTTCCCTTCTTGAACTTCATCTGGTTGGCGATGGCCCAGTCCTCTAATCTGCAGAGGTCTCTCTGCAGGTCCTCCCTGCATCTGAGGGAGTCAACAGCTCCTCCCAGTTCTGTATCATCTGTGAATTTGCTTAGTATCCCTTCCAGTCCTGTGTTCAAGGCATTTATGAAAATTTTGAAGCGTGCAGGGCTGAGGATGGCATGCTGCAGAACCCCACTAGTGGCAGGTTGCCAGTCTGATATCAAGCCATTCACTATCATTCTTTGTTCCTGACCCATGAGCCAGCTACTCATCCATCCCATGATGTGTTTATCCAGCTGAATGCTGGACATTTTATCCAGATAGATCCTGGGAGAGATGGAAAACTTTACTTAAATTCCAAAAGGATTACATCAACTGGCTTCCTTGGATCAACCAGGTGGCTTTTACCTTGTCATAACAGGAAATCAGGTTTGATAAGCAGGACTCCCCTCTCATGAAGCTGTATTGGCTGCATTGTCTTTCAGGTGTTTTTCAATACTTCCCAGAATAATCTTCTCCATAATTTTAGCAGGCATTGATTTCATGTCTATTGCACTTCAGCAAAGGCTCTAGATCTCAATTGCTACAGGCAGTGCTGCAGAGTGAGAGTAGAGCAAACCAATTGTTTTCTAATAGCATCTGAACAATTTTTTTCTCCTTTTGTTTTTGTCACGCTTACTGCAATTCCATGTGTGTACGGGTCATTTAATTTTGTAGCAAAACCCTTATAATCGCAAAAATCTCTTATAGGAAATATGAGAGGGACTAAGCAATGCCTCCTAAATATCTCTTTCTCATACCCATCCATCCCTCTTTTTATCATCCTTCTCCCTCTAAACATAAGGTCCTTCCATCTCCATTGTTCTTTAAAGCACAAAATACAGGAAAGAGTCACATTGTGTAGGCATTGTCTTTTGAGGATGCTTCAAAACCTAGTTTACAACCTGTATTTGGAAGTTCAACCTATCTTATGGAGGTGTTCAAACATCAAGTTATGTGATGTGGCTTTCAGCAACGTGGTCTAGTAGAAGGTATTCCCACCCGCAGGAGGAGGGCAGGAACTGAATGATCTTTCAGGTCCTTTCCGAACAAAACCATTCCATGATTCTGTGATGTTTGCTTTTTCTCATTCTCAGAACTTTACCAGCAACATTAGCTGCTGCAGTCTCACTAGATGCAGAATTGCAGTACAGATACCTAATGGGAAACAACAGATTTGGCTAACCAGATGTCCTAGGTTGACTGTATGATGCTTTTATCCCCATTTGTCTGTTTAGTTCAGAAATAAGCTTTGTACCTTTAAGCCTGAATCTCAGAGCAAGCGGTGAAGCAGTTGTTTTTTAAAACATAGAGATAACACCTTCAGCATGGACTTCTGCTGGACTCTGCGTGTGTTGTCTGCACAGGCAGCAAGAGTTCTCTTTTGTTTTTTTTTTCCTTTTTTGCTTTTTGGTCAGTTTTTATTTTTAGTTAGCTGAATCCAAAGTCTTTTGGGACTGTTCTGCTATTGTCCGATCCGGGACATCAGGACCACTGCTCGAGGGGTCTCCCCAAAGCTGCACTTCAGCTAGGACCCCAGGCCCAGGCCTCAGAGGGGGAGAGGGAGAGAGACTTGGGCCTCGGAGAGACTGAGATGGAGAGAAAAGCTGAGGGCACACCCACAGAAAAGGACTTTTTCTGAATTTGCCATCTCATCAGAACAGCAAGAGGGGTTTATTGCGTAGATTGTTCATTATTTATGCTTGTGGGTGTTTTATTTTGTTAAATAAATATTTTTTTCCGCTTTTCTCCAAGGAAATTTATTTCCCGAACCAGGCAGGGGAGGGGTGGCTTGGAGCTGCCTTTTCAGAGGGACCCCTTTCAGAGCTTTCCTCCCAAATTTGACCTAAAACAGCACACCAGAACAACAGCAATTTTGTGAATTACTTTCTGGAAGAAGAGCTCCCTTGTTTGTTGTCTAACATTTTCATCAGAAATGGAACAGTTCTGTGAGTGTGGCCCCAGTAGCTGCTCTGAAGCTGCTGATGCTGGTGGTCTGCAGTGTATGGATCACTGGCTGGACAGACTACAACTACATTCTGTTATGGTTTTTGAAATTTCTACAAATGTCTAAAATGAACAGAAATATAGAATAATTAAATAGGAATATAGAGTAATTCATACAAATCTTCTTAAATCAGGCTGCTCAGGAACTTCTCCACTAGAGTTTTACATATCTTAAAGGATGGAGATTTTGTGGTCTTCTCCAGTGTTTGACCATCCTTGTGATGAAAGTAATTTTCCTTATATCTGATGTGTAAATTATTATCTTCTGAGGCCTGAAGAAGGCTATAGCTCATCTTAATGCTGCAGTTTAACTGCATCTGAAGCAAATAGTGAATGAATTAAAATACATTCGCGAACATCTGTGTATGGCAAGAGAAATTGAAAGAAATACTTTTTTCCAGGCTAAGACTCACATAGAAAAAGTTTTTCTTGAGTTTCTGAAATTTATGCAAGCCTTGAAGCTTCCCTCTCCTGCAAAAGTAAAGCAGAAACAAAACTAGACTGATCTTCTAAAGCAGTGGAGTGATAGGGTCCATCACTATGATTCAATGTAAGTGATTACATTCAATGCACTGGGGAACTCTGAAACCAGCATGCTTCCCTCCAGCTTTATACAACAATACAGCCTGAGACAACATTGTGATGGCTCAAGGGCAGCAGCAGTTAATGGAGCATTATTGGATTTTTCCTTTAGTGCTGAGGAGTGACATGTGGCAGGAGGAATTTGACACTGAGCAATTGCTGAATATCTACAGCTTTCCTTATTTCCTTATTTATCCAGGCAAGAAAGTAGTACTTTTTTAAAAATATGACTATTGCTTTCAATTTCAGCTATTTAAATGAAGATAGAAGATATAATGGGCACATTAATACTTTCAAGATAACTTAAGATGAAATTATGCAGACAAATAACAGGAGCTAAGGAGGATGAGGAAAATCAGTACTTCCAGTCTACAACTTCCCTCCAGCATTTTCCAGGTGAATTCTACATTGAGCTGCTGGAATATCTTCACCCTCAAAGCATGATATAGATACATGAAAAAAAAAAAAGAAATCTACTGAGCACAGGGTATTTAGAATTTTGCTTGGAGTATTTACTTCTAAAAATCTAATGTTACTGTTTCAGATTTCCTTCACTTGCTTGCCTGTAGCTACATCTACAATTTAAAGTGATGGATCTAAATGAAGAGACATAGGTATGAATATGTTACAACATGCAATTAACAACTTCGTAGTAGCTTTCAATGTGAATATTTCCTGAACCTCCACAAACCTGATTTTCTCTCAAGTACTCTGTCTTCACTGGTGTGCTAATGCTCCAAATGTCCTTGCTTATGGATCTCCTAGGTAAAACGGGCCTTTGGTTCCTGCCTACTGTGATAGTTGTAGCAGTAGATTTTTATAGCTATTTTGTCCTCTTTTGAGATGCCTTCTTTCTCTTTGTAGTGTGCTGTGGATCCTTTCCCCTGATGTTATTCTCACAATCCAGATGTCCCTGCTTTCCTGTGCAAGGTTAGGCTTTCCTGTCACCCAGAAAGATGGTTTAGAGAAAATTCCAGTTCCGATGCAAATAAATGCTAAAGTCTGTGTGTATAACTGGTAATTTTCTTGTTTTTTCTAGTGCAAGATTGTTTAATTAAATTGAAACATTGACATATTTATTCCTTGGGGTTTGGTGATGTTTGCATGGTTGGTTTTCTGTGAAGTTCAACAGGACTCCAAAGGGTGGATGTATATATCTTCTTAATGTGACTCTCGGTCTAATTCCTGTCCTGTGAAGGATGTCAGGTACTGAATCTGAGGAAGACACAGCTCAGAACTCTGCATCACCCCAGTGTGAGCATCATTCCACTGGGGATGCATAGCTGCAAACTCTATCTCCTAGAGTACTTTTTTCCACCATGTTTTTAAATATGGCTTTTGTAAAAATACTTCTCTAAACTCTTTAACACTTCTCAAAGCCTCTTCAGAAGAAAAAAAAGTAAGCTTTGGAAAGTATTTTTTCCTCCCCAATAGTTAGCATTTTAACCCACTTTAATCTTCTCAACAGTTTACTGAGTTTTAGGAAATATCAAACTCCTTTTAGAAGACAGGACAACAGATTTTATTTGACCTGAATGAGGAAATGCAGAACAGCTCAGGAAGCTTCCCTGGGTGCTTATTAAACTTTCTAATTACTGTTTAGCCCACATAAACCTCACAGCTAGAGTTCAAATATTTTGAGGGTTGAGCTCATAGTGGGAGATTAACTGGAACAGGTGTGTTATTAAGTGTGGTTTAGACCTTGCATATTTAATAATGCAATTAATGTCATAGAAATGATCCCCAATTCAGTTCTACAAGAAAAACTCTCTAGGAGCTCTCTCACTTCACTGTTGAAAGCTATGAAGAGGTGGGGATGGAGGTTAGACATTCGGGGAGAGGAGGAAGAGGAAGGGTGCAAGTTTGCAGGGTCCAGCTGGGGCTTTACCAGCTGTCACTGCATGGTGCTGATCCTGAGAGAAAGCTCAGAGGGAAGCTCTTGGCACTGACCAGAATTAAGTGTGTATGAATCCAGTGAGAAGAAGGATAGGAAGACAGTGACAACTTGTTTGGCCAGACCATGGCCCTGACCTTCCAAGGCACTGGCTATATCACAGTGTGGAGGAGCCAATGGTGCCTCTGCTATGGGCAAGGGCTGCACCTGCACTGATGTAGCTGGGGGTGCTCGGGGGAGACTCTGAAAGGAGAGAGAGCAGATGCTGAGGGCCTGACCATGGGCTGTACCTGTTTTCCAGGCTTTACTCTGGACTAGCTCTGGTCTGTGCCTGCAGCCTGAATTCCCCTGGATGATGGGAGCAGACATCAGTTTAGTATGGTCCCAGAGCAGTCCAGCTTTTGTGCTTTGAGGATACTCTGCCATGTGAATCAAAGTACAGGAGTTGGGGATGATTGGAGGGTTTTCTTCAGAAGTGGAAGCAAGAGCTGTGGTTGCTCTGTGAACACCTGGCACTGCTGCTTTGTCTCCACTGGGACTTTTTTAGCCTCATAGACTGAGCTTCCCACTCTTCACGATATCTCTGTGTGCTACAGTTTCTCTAAATAACCAGTGAAGAGATGTATTCCTTTAATCCACATGGGGAGAATGAAGAAAATCTCTCCTGGTCACAGTTTACATTTTACAGAATCTTGTGTCTTAGGGTTTAATGTTCTTCTCTCGGCCCTGGTTGTCCCTTGTTTCTCCTTTCTCCTGAGTAGGCATTGTCACCAGACATTATTGCAATAGAGGAGTCTCAAATGTGAAGCTAATCCAGCAGGTCAGAGGCTGGTTTCAGGCAATCTCTGATGTTACTCACCCTAACAGGAAAAAATCAAAGTAAATTCATGTGATCACATTTGCTCTTTAAGTATCTGCTATATGACTGTGTGTGAGAGATGCAGAAAACATTACAATGAGTCAGTAGGAACTATTTTTTGGCAAGCCACGGAATCACTGAATGCTTTGGGGTGGAAGGGACGTTAAATATCATCTCATTCCACAGCACATGCCATGGGCAGGGACAGCTTCCACTAGACTAGGTTGTCCAACGCCCCATCCAGCCTGGCTTTGAACACTTCCAATTAGGAGTGAAGACGATACTTCTCCAAAGAAAACTGAACATTTTTTACTGTTGCTCTACAAATTTCACATTATTGTGGGTCTCTGCACGCTTAACTTCCAGTCTTCTCACTGATATGCTTTGAATGCATTTTTCACTCTATGCGCTTCATTCTATTTATGTGGTTCTCCCCCTTCCACCTGTGCTTTGAGAGTGTCATCTCCTCCAGAGGCTGCCTTGCCAGCTGATCATCCCCAGCTAGGACGAGAGTGATGCTTGGATCAAATGGAAATTTACCAATGCTGTTTTTGTACTTGCCAGTGCTGTGTAAATATTTACTATATTTACTATATTTACTAAAGCTGATTTATCATTAGAAAAAATTCTCTGCAGTTGGTGTTCTGGGACACAGGAAACTGGAAATTAATTGACCAGTGTGTTAGCTCCAACTACCTCCTCTTGCTTCCACCCTCCACCTCTTGGCTAAGGGTGGGAGCAACTTGCAGCTCTGAGGGAGATTTGCTCAGAGAGCTGAATCACAGAGAATAGACCCTTTCCTGTCTTGCGAGATCTCAAGAAATTGTTTTCCTAAGCTTTATTTCTAATGTATTATTTATGATGTGTAAGAAGTAATTAAAATACTGACACTGCTCAGGTGCACTTCGTGTGTAAAGAAATATTTAAGGAATATTCAATATTTAAGGTAGCTATTTAAAATCCAAATTCATATTCATGTAGCGCCATCTGTCTCCAAGCCTCTGCAGCTGCACAGGACAAGGGCGTTTTATCTTTATTGAACTAAACTCTAGGCAGCACTTCAAAATAACTTTTTTAAGGAGAAAGAAAAAAAGAAAATAAAATTGTTTCATAGCTCTTATTTTACACAGTGTTTTATAATACTGCATCCAGCTGTGTGAACAGTGAGTTTGGTGAAGCTTATCTGTGCATGTACATGGAAACCAGACTCAAACTGGGCTATGTGACTCAGCAAAGAAATCTGAGACTTACTTTGGCTTGTTCAGGATGTGGGAACTCTTCACTTAGTCTCACCAATCTCAGGCTGAGATGGATGGAGATGGGCAACACATACCAAGCAGTCTTCATGACTTTAGTATAGTGCCATGGTCTCCAGTATCCACAGAACAAAAAATCCCTTTGGCATGAGTGCAACAGAGGCTTTCCTGCTTCTTGTACCTTTTTGATCTACATGTTTACCAGACTCAAGTTTGTTTTTATTTATCCAAGTTTTTATCCTGTTGAAGGTTGGGCTGTTAGCACATCTCTTGTGGCTGGGGAGGTGGCCTTATGTAGGAGCACAGCCTGGTTCACAGCACAGCTCTTACCTGCAGGTATGTGCCTCCTGACTTTCAGGTACCTCAGATCAATTCCCAGTGACTTTCCATCAAGGTTTTTCAAGCAACTATATGGGAAGCTTGTTCTCTGCCAGGTGTTTATAATTGCATGCTTAGATTGGCATGGAGAAGTCATGGGTAAAGTATTAACTCTTTGCACTTAGTTATTTGGTGAATACAACTAGCATTTCCAAATATTATATGCCCTGATACTACTGCTGAAATATTTTCATCAAATCCACTGCAACACAAAAATTTAGTTGTGGTTGGTTTTTTTTTTAAACTCTTCACATAATTTTACCTATGTAATCATTATCTATCAGAAGTCATGAGAAGTTGCAGTTGTATTGGCTTGAACTGAAAACTGGAGCACAATTGGCAATTTTTATCTTGTTTTGTTTCCCTCACACTTAAAGATATAAAGAAAATAGATGAACCTAAGTTTGTTGGTTTTGCTCAGCCTGGTTTTTGGTAGCAGGGGGGCCACAGAGGAGGCTTCTGTGAGAAGCTGGTGGAAGCTTCCACCATGTCCAGCAGAGCCAATCCCTGATTGCTCTTAAGACGGACACGCTGCTGGCCAATGCTGGTCCTATGAGATAGGCTGGTAACACCTCTGTGGTAACATATTTAGGAAGAAAATCAGAACAAAGAGGTACACAGTTTTTCTTCTAGCCAGAGAAGAGGAGGAGGTGAGAACATGTGAGGGAAACAACATGGAGACACCAACGTCAGCGGAGAGGGAGGGGTAGGAGGTGCTCTGTTGTAGAGCGGGTGCAGGCTGCTCAGCACCACAACCTTCTGCAAGTGTCTCCACGAGGGAAGGCGCTCCAGTTGGGTGGAGGAGACGCACCACTCTCACACGCGTAACCAGTGGAAGTAAGGTTACGGAGGCAGGAGGCGTCCTTCACATGGGTTCCCAGTGGCGGTTTATTAGAGACGATGTTGACGCCCAGACAAGGGTGGACATCAACGCCTATCCACACACACTGAAAGGGTCCAGGGACAAAGAACAAGAAGGGTGGAGGGTCCAGGGTTTAAATATGGGTATGGAGGGGGCAGAGCCAAGTGGCAGGGACCAATCAACAGGAAGGGTAGGCAGGAGGATAAGTACATAGACCAATGGGAAAAGTGAGCAGGGCAGACGAACAGGGGGACGAACCAGTGGGGGTACAGAAAACCAAGAACTTACTAGAAACTAACCTTGTATGGTAAACTGGGGAGCAAGCCAGCCAACGGGTTATGGATACAGAACATGGCCATACAAGGCAAACAGGGGGAGTGTAACTGGGGTAACTGACATCTAGGTCCTTGGTCTTCCATGGGAGAAGCCAAAGCCTAGGGGGTGCCCTTCAAGGGCATTCACAGTGATCCAGGTGCTGGAGCTGAGATTCCTCTGCAGGCCGTGGTGAGACCATGGTGAAGCAGCTCTGCCCCTGCAACCCCTGGGGATCCACGGGGGACGCAGAGATCCACCCAGAGCCCCTGGGGATCCACGGGGGATGCAGAGATCCACCCGCAGCCCCTGGGGATCCACGGGGGATGCAGAGATCCACCCACAGCCCCTGGGTATCCACGGGGGATGCAGAGATCCACCCACAGCCCATGGAGAAGGTGCCCGTGCTGGAGCGGGTGAATGCCTGGAGGAGGCTGTGATCCAGTGGCAGACCCGGTGGAGAGAGGGGTCACTGCTCCCAGGCTGGAGCAGCCTGTCCTTGGAGGAGAGCTCCCCATGGAGCAGTGACCCACACCGCAGCAGTTTTGGGAGGACTGTTTGCCTGCGGGGGGAATTCTCGTTGCAGCAGTTTTGGGAGAACTGCTGCTTGTGAGAGTGGACCCACGCTGGAGAAGTTCTTGGAGAACTGTCTCCCGTGAGAGGGACCCCACCATCTCACAGGTGAAGGACTCCTCTCCCAGAGCTGCAGAAGAAAACCTCGGGTGACAAACTGACCAAAACCCTCATGCCCTGTTTGCCTGAGCTGTCGATGGGAAGGAGGGAGGGGCTTGGGAGGAAAAGGTGTTTTAAGGGCTTATTTTACTTCTCATCCTCCTCTGATTCTGTTAGTAATAAATTCACTTTGCAACTTTAAGTTGAGCCTGTTTTGCCCTTTAAGTACTTTTTCCTGTTCCTTAACTCATGAACCCTTTGTTATTTTTTTTTCTCTCCTCTGCCCAGCTGTTGGAGGTTGAGGAGCGTGAGTGAGTGACTTTCATGGGTGCCTGGTGTTGGGCCAGTGTTAAACCACGATACTAAGCAAACTGGGCTGAAACCCCCATTCAAAACAAGAAAGCTAAAAGGTGGATCTCAGGAGCTGCTCAAGAGTGAAAGTACATCCTAAGTCACATGTGTGTGCTAACAGCTTGTTGAGATTCTATCATTACTGAAAGCATTTTCTCCTCTTCTGCAGTGACATGGACACCAAACTCAGCACAACATGGCTGGAAGAACTGCATTCTTCGTCTGTTCTCCTGCTGGAGACTTCCATGCCGTAAGCTTTGCCTGTGACAAAGTTGGTAAAGTAAAGCCTGGCCCCAAGAAGTTTATTTGGATTATTTGAGTTATTGTGGAAGGCCAGGAGAAGAAAGGGGTATTGATGTATGCTTACCAAGAACTTGGTACATATTGATTTATATGTATGCACAGACTGAGAAGCAGTGAGGTTTCAGAGAATTCCCTGCAGTATCTGGTGGTGGTTGTGTTACTTCAATTCCTTGCAGCAGATGAAACCTGGAACAGAATGGAGAAAGTAGCAGGGCTTCCTTGCGTTGCAGCAACCCCACTGGCAGATCTGGACGCACAGAATGGAGATGGCTCTTTCTGTAATCTTTAGGGCTATTTTCCTCTAGATTGTTTGGGGGTGTATGAGGCAACGTGTGGGCTGCCTGGCACAGGTCCAAAGGTGGGGAATTGTATTGGGTTTGCCCAGTCTGGTTTTGGCCTGCTCTGGAGTAGCCTCTCCTTGAAGGCACCCCATGGGAGAATGATCCACACTGCAGCAGTGTGAAGAGGACTGTTGACCATGGGATGGACTAGTGTTGGAGAACTTCACAAAGAACTGTCTCCTGTGGGAGGAACCCCATGGTGGAGCAGGGGAATGACTCCTCTTCCCGAGCAGCGGGAAAAACCACGGGTAATAAACTGACCAAATAAACCAACACCCATTCCTGCCTCCCTGCACCATTGAGGTAGGATGTAGAGCTGGGAAGGAGGGATGAGTCAGGTGGAGGTGTTTTGAATGGTTTATTTTACTTCTCATTACCTTCCTCTGATTTTGTTAGTAATAAATTCAATTAATATATCTAATTAGAGCCTGTTTTGCCCATGATGGTATTTGCTGAGCGATCTGTCCCAGTTCCTTATCTGAACCCATGAACCCTTCATTAAATTTTCACTCTCCTGTTCAGCTTTGGAGGGGAGTGAGTGAGTGGCTTTGATGGGTGACTGGCATCCAGCTATGGTCAACCCACTACAGGAACCTGCCCCTTTGGGATCAGTTTATCACCACATTGCTCTGCTGCACAATGCCCAGCCGTTTCTTTCCTCCCATGGTTTGTCCCTTCTTTCTCTTCAGTGTATCTCTTTGCATCTGGGAAAGGGGAAGCCCCAGGCAGGGCTCCCTGTTTTGCCTTTGTAGGGCACAGAGGTATCCTAATTGCTGTGGTCACCATTCTCCATCAGAGGCAACACCTGCCCCCGGTATGGGCAAGGAAGGGTCACGTTGTGAGAAAAGGCAGCAATGCTTTTCAAAACCCACCCATATGACAAGGTGCTAAATGTGTCACATATCTCTCAGCCAAGAAGTGCTTTTAAATATATACTGAGTTTAAGCATTTTACTGCCTAATGTGCGTGGCAGAGTAGAAATGCACTTCTGTGTATAAATATATTTAAATGTTCTCTTGAATGCTTCTCTCTGTGAGTCCTTTACATATTACTGCAAGGCCCACAGATAGCATGATGTCATTGGTAAACAAGAACTAAAACTGAAACAATGGCTTAGAAACCAATAGTAGCCATGATTATCCCTGGTAGAGAATAAACAAAGTAGCCTTTACTATCGCAGGCTCCCTTTTTTTCCTGTCGAGCTAAATGAATGTCTTGGTTTAAGACAGTTTAAGAGGGACACTAAAATAGAGTTACCTCCCCTTAGTTTTAAGTTTTACCCCCCTTTCCACCAATAAGAAATGAATATGAGTAGATGTACGTGAAAAAATAACAGTTTACTTAAAAACAGATATAGCAACAGGCAAAAAAATAACGGTAAATAATAATTAGTTACAAAGTTGCTGAAATCTCAGGGCCTCCCCCAGGAACAATCAGAAACTCCAAATGGCAGAATGAAACATTCCCCAAGATGGCGCCCACCACAGGAGACTGCGTGAGGGCAGACAAAGAGGAAATAGCAGCAGCCTTCCTCCCCTCGTTATCTCCCTGGTGGCGTCAGTGCATGCAGCTTGGCACGCTTCGGCGGCTGGAACTCGGACAAGGGCTGGAACCCGAGGAGGGACTTCGCCTTCCTCTTGGCAGCAGACAGCAAGCAGTGGGCCAGGGTGTCCTGGACTCCACCCTTCTTTGCCTCAATCGGGCACTACGGGCAGGCTGGGGTGACTGCACGGAGTGTAGCCACTCCTCTCAGCGCAATGCCACAGCTACAGACAGGTGCTGCAAAATTCACTGTGAAACAGCTTTTGGTTATGAAATGCAGCTTCTCGAGTTATACTCTGGTAAATAGAGGCAAGAAAAGGCCAAGAGGCATAGGCTAGACAGTGATGCTGCCTGAGTGCCTCGACTTCTGAGGAGCCCAGGGCACATCAGCCCCTGCCCCTGCATTCCGTTTCCTGGCCTAGAGGGTCTTCAATAGACCATAAGTTTGAGTACAGGTAGATACAGAATACAATTAACATTTTGGGTTTGCCAAGCCAATGCACCATTAAATGCAATGAGGAATTTCTTAGCTTTGCTGCTGAGGGATGCCTGGTGGCTCTTGCAGTGGTTTGGGCACTGGCTTGGGTGCTCACTGCACTTCAGAAGATGATTGCAGGATCTCTTTCTCCAGAGCTGTACAACAGGCTGTGATTTTTGTTTTCCCTCTGGAAAAGGGCTTCTGAACATCTGCGCACAGATTTATTATGCAGACATCCACAGAATAAGAATAAACTAAATCCCCACATCATCAAACAATGTACTGTTTGGGGTTTAATGAAGATTTCTCCCCTCTCCATGCACCAAGTGGATGCTACATAGTTTAAATTATGTATAGGTTTATTACAGAATAATCAGTGCTAAATACATATGCATACACAGAGCACAATAAATTATGTATCTTGCCTTAATATTTCATGAAGAAGAGCCATGGCATGTATTGATTTCATTTAGACCTGAGTTCAAGAGAGCATTTAAACATATTTCTATTTTAAAATCCATGAATCATCATAACAGGACTATTCAGGTGCTTTCAGTTAGATGTATACTTAACAACCACATTGAATTTGAGCCATAATGATAATCAGATTAATATTTTGAACTAATGCCCAAGGAAGACAATGGGAGCCATTTAATCAATTTTACTAAGCTCTTGCAGTAAGATTAATTTTTTAATATATTTGTATGCATATTTATATTTAATGAAGGAAATGGAAGGTAGACCTTGACTGAGAAATTGGAGTCTATCTGAGCCTAGAGTACCCTTATATAATCATGCAATCTGAGAAATCAAGGCAAGCCATCTCAAAATGCCACTGGCAACCACTCACTCATTCCTCCAATGCCCAGGACATGCCACACAGAAGACTGAACACTCCCCTGCCTATGTGAGTGAGCCAGCATCCTTTGGGCAACAGGAACGCATTTTTACCTAATGAAATGATTGGGATTATTTTCCTGTCCTGAAAGATATGGGGGAAAAAATGTTTTATGGACAAAATGTTCCAAAGCACTTCCATAGCACAAGAACTTAAATCTCACTGGCAGACTTGGAGCTCTGACCGAATTGGGGGGAGGCGGGGCTAGCCTGGACCACCTGGGAAGATAGGATTTCTAGCTGTTTTTCTGCACATAATGTCCATGCTGCTGGTGAATTAGCTTGTTTTGGGTACTTTTCTTATCCTGAATCTGCAGCTTTCAGCTACATGCTTGGTCTTCTCTAAGACAACTGTTGAGATACATTAATTGAAAGGTCCGAAAGGACCATTATATCTGATCAAGAAAACAGCTGCATTAAATAGAACATTTAATTTGGTAACACTCAGGAAACTGTACTTTCTAGAATGAATCTGCCATACAAACATGCATACACATTAGTTTCTTGTTTTTGTAGAAAAAATCAGGTCACAACACCTGTGACTCTGCTTTGAGCCTTGCATTTCTTCTGCTGGACTTATCCAAAATTTCTCTTTGGAGAATGTGGATAGAAGTAGAACCATCATCTACAGGAAGACACAAAAGAATTCCAAGCATTACCTAAAAGCCTGGTGAACTCATTTCCACGAAATTAACTTTTCCTTTCTTGCCCCTTTTTCCTCTCTTTCTCCCTCCCAGACACAGGCTAATCTGGTGGTTTTGTCTTTAATATTTGCAAACTTCAAGGTGACTGAGCTTTTCTCTTTAGGTTTTGTTAACAAGTAGAAATTATGGTTAATGCTTCCCTATGAAAGCAGCCTATGTGAACTGGCTCTTACAAAAGTAAATAAAATAGCCTGTGTTTTATCACTTTATTGTTATTACCATTATTTATTAATAGCATGGTGTATTGTGCTTTTGTTTATTTTTAAAGCACAGTGTTTGTAGTCAAATCTGTATGTTGGTTCACACATTAACATGGATGCAAATATTAAGCCATTCTGTGCAAAAAATATCACCTCTTGTGGATCTTTAATATTGCTGTGCTTTGCTTCCACAAGGTGTTCTTGCAGTGAACTGAGAAAATCAGTCCGGACTTTACCTATGGTACAAAAGTCTAAGAGCTGATCATTTTTTCTGGCTGCCGTAAGAACCAAGTTATGTTGGGGTGGTTTCTTGTGTGTTAGGAAAAGAGTAATTTTCAAATTGTGGCCATCAAATTCTGAACCTACGATGGGTCCCAAACCTTTTGCCTCAAACTGCCTTCATATTGCTCAGCTATAAATTCTGAATCCAGAATCAAACTACTGAGATGACACTAAATGCAGTGGGTTTTTTTCAGTTGGATAAGCCATATAAATGGGATTTAAACAATGGTATAACAAAGTTTAATCCATTTCCAGTTCTGCAGTTTTTTTATTTCCTAAGGAAACCCATATAGTGTTATTTATTGTCTCATCTGAAAATGGCAGAAAGCTTTAATGAATTATTTTTCACTTACCTGGAAGGGTTTAAAATTTGTGGAGTTCACAGAGAAGAAAACATTTAGTAGGTTCCCATATCAAGATGCAAATTTCTTCAGTTTGTTTCTGTAGATTAAAAGATTTTTGTTTAGATTTTAAGGATTTATTTCATATGTCAGTATCTGTTAAATATCCTGCAGAAAATAATCTGAGAAGACATCCATTTGTAGATACAGTCTTTTTTATCTGTGGCAAAATACAAAGACCTGCAAGCAAGCCAATATTTAATTGCATTACCTAATGGCATAAAAATTTAGTTATGGCTCTCTTTAATAAAATAAATTTGGAGTCTTAGATGATAATTCTAAAATTAGATCACATCACACTTTATAGCTGTCATTTCACTTTGTGAGGTGAGCCAAGTCTTCCACACCCACCACAAAAATGCCCTTTCGTTTCTGCTCAGAGGCTCTGAGTTGAAAAGACTTTTTGAGAAATGGCTAAACTTGGTGCATCATTTGAATTACAGTATTTTTTACAGTCTTCTTCCTAACAAAAGAATTACTGTGGCCGTTTTAGACCAGCAGATAGATAATATAATGGAAAGTACTGAATGCTTTGGGAAAGAGTATGAGAACAGAGAGAATTTACAGAGGTCCTGCTCATGGCACTTCAGGCTCAGAGATGCCAGGGAGTGAGTGGTCTGATGCTGTGCCTTCAGCAGGTGCCAGTGTCCACGAATTTGTCCCTGCTTGCTTTTAGTCCATGGAAGCTTTTCACCTTCACAGAGTCCTCTGCTAGTGAGTTCTGCAGATCACCTGCATCTGTTCCCATAAAGATGCCTCCTGCTAGGCAGAAAATAGCTTGAGGCTAGTGTCCTGAGCTGGTAGATACTGTGTAAATCCTGACTGAAAGCAGGGAGAGCTGCCCAGTCATTGATGATAGGACCAGTTCCTAAATGTGGGCTTAAAACTCGAGCTTTAGCTTTTTTCCTACAATGGGAAGATCTTGTGATTTCCACAGCAAGAATTAGCTATGAAATTGGTGCCTGAGAAGGTGACAGGAACAAAAATGAACTCTAGAAAGTGGTGAAATATGGTGTCAGATCAGAATCCTCTCTGTTTCTGCATCTGCCACCAAGTTTCAGTGCAACTCTGATGTGCTCATCTGAAAAGGAGACAGAAATGTTATTATTGACTGAGAAATGACAGAGCTCCCAGCAGGTGGGCACAGGCTGCCTGACACACTTCTACGTCTTTGCCCTCACAGCGGCTGTGGAGGATAAGATAGTGGCTGAATGCCCCTTGCTTCCAGCCTGGCATCTTAGCACTGAGCTGTTTAGCTGTGCCTCTCCAGCCAGCCATTTCCTACGGCACCAGTGTGGCATTGATTCATAAATGTCTGCAAGTGTTATTTTAAGAGCAGAGTGAAGACGCTTTAGAAGAGAGGCAGTTGGGCAGCAGCAGCTCAAATATTTCAGTGATGCAGTTATGTTTTATAGTACATGTACTTTGCTTCAGGAAAGATGCCAAATAGCATTTTATTCCTACCTCAGAGCTCTGTGCTTTCCATGCTTTTTTTTGGCCACAAAAGTGCCTGCAGGTTTTTACACAGCTTTACCAGGCTAGGATCAAAGCCTGGTTCAGACCAAAAAACACCATTGGGACTGATGTTGTTTGTGCTTAGAGTCAGAGCTTTATCAAGTGGCTTAGACTAGGGTGAAGGTAGCCACTGTCCAGCCAATTTCCCCAGAACCAAATGACAGAATTACAGTCTGATCCTCAGCTCAGGACCCCTGGAAGGGGCAGCTTTCTCCCAAACATTAATGTTAATAGAGAGGTTTTATTAATTCTTTGTCACGATTCCTCTTTAGCCTCCAAGCCAGGCGTGGCAGTCCTAGGACTAGCAGTGTTAGCTGTGTTTGAGTGTTAGAAAAACTAATCCAGATATATTTCTTTAATCTTGGTGATGCTTCTCACTTTTCTTTCTGCAGCAAATGGAAGGCCATGAATTTCCTGCCATGCAGATCATTTTTCTAGGTTTGTTTCTCAGTCACAATGAGTGACCTGTTGTCTTAACCTCACTGGGAGGTTTTGAGTTCTTTTGGCATCAATCTGAAGTACACTAAGGGCTGTAGGGGTTCTTCCAAGCTTCAAAGTATTACTTTCCTTCTGAATTGCCACATTTCTGCAGGAGAGCTTGCCCTTGCCACATAATTTGGACTGCCCATCTGTTGTTTAGATACAAGACTAATAATAAGAGCACAAATGATAGCAGAGTGGGCTCTGAAGCATTTCAAATATGACAATATTCAAAGGATGCTCATCAACGTATGTGCAGGAATATTACACGTCCTGAATTCTGAGGTTTTAGTGACCATGACTGTTAGCATTTAGCTTACACAGCTCTGGCTGCTACTAGCTTGGCTTTTGCTGGAGCTGGCTTGTTTGCAAGCTGTGGTCAGAGACACTGATTTTAAGGAAGGTGTGTACTTGGGGAGATATTGCTAAATGAAGGTCCTTGAAGGTCCCTGGGTATCAGACCCAGCCACCATGGCTTTAGGAGGGGTAGGTTGTGTTTAACCAATCTAATCTCCTTTTATGACCAAGTGACCTGCCTGGTGGATGCAGGAAAGGCTGTGGATGTTGTCTATTTGGACTTCAGCAAGGCTTTTGACACTGTCTCCCACAGCACACTCCTGGAAAAGCTGGCAGCCCATGGCTTGGACAGGAGCACTCTTTGCTGGGTTAAGAGCTGGCTGGATGGCCGGGCCCAGAGAGTGGTGGTGAATGGTGCTGCATCCAGCTGGCAGCCAGTGACCAGTGGAGTCCCTCAGGGGTCTGTGCTGGGGCCAGTTCTGTTCAATATTTTTACTGATGACATGGATGAGGGTATTGAGTCCTTCATTAGTAAATTTGCAGATGACACTAAGCTGGGAGCGTGTGTCAATCTGTTGGAAGGCAGGAGGGCTCTGCCGAGAGACCTGCAATGGTTGGATGGATGGGCAGAGTCCAATAAGATGAAGTTTAATAAGTCCAAGTGCCAAGTCCTGCATTTTGGCCACAAGAACCCCCTGCAGCGTTATAGGCTGGGTACGGTGTGGCTGAACATGAGCCAGCAGTGTGCTCTGGTGGCCAAGAAGGCCAATGGCATCCTGGCCTGTATCAGGAATGGCGTGGCCAGCAGGACCAAGGAGGTCATTGTTCCCCTGTACTCAGCACTGGTGGGGCCACACCTCGAGTGCTGTGTCCAGTTCTGGGCCCCTCAGTTCGGGAAGGACGTCGAGACGCTTGAGCGCATCCAGAGGAGGCACCGAGGCTGATGAGGGGCTTGGAGCACAAGTCCTTTGACAAATGACTGAGGGAGCTGGGGTTGTTTAGCCTGGAGAAAAGGAGACTCAGAGGTGACCTTATCACTGTCTACAACTTCCTGAAAGGTGGCTGCAGTCAGGTGGGGCTTGGTCTCTTTCTCCAGGCAGCAACTGACAGAATCACAGGACACAGTCTCAAGCTGCACCAAGGGAAATTTAGGTTGGACATTAGAAAAAAGTTTTTCATGGAAAGAATAATAAAGTACTGGAATGATCTGCCTGGGGAGGTGGTAGGGTCACCATCCCTGGATGTGTTTAAAGAAAGACTGGATATGGCACTTGGTGTAATGGTGTAATTGAGGTGTTGAGGCATCAGTTAGACTCCATGATCTTAGAGGCCTCTTCCAACCTAGTCTTTCTGTGATTTCTGTGGAATAGGGAAATAGGATAGGAAAGGAGAGAAAACTGTGATTGTCAGAGTTAAGTCCTAGTTGCTGGAGTCAGGTTATGCAATGCAGTATCAAAGTGAACTGCAGAACTAGCCATAGCTGCTATGTATACTGATCCATATCCACAGCAGCAATACCTTTCAGCTCTTCCCTGACAGTTTGTGTAAGGGACTAACTTTTTAACTTCACAAACTGGAATTGCATTTTTGCAGCCTCATGAAAATGAGTGACATCAATTGCCCAGGACACACCTTTGTTCCCACAGCAACTACATGAAAGACACTGTGCTGCGCTTCCAGCAACATCAATTAATAGTCTGTAGGTGAGTGCTCAGCTCAGCGGATGAATTTAGTAACAGTTCATCTGAATGCAAGAGAAGGTTTCTCTGAACCTCCAGCAGCATCTAGTAGGACTCATGCTTCAGCTTTGTGGTGACTGTGGTGGGGCTTGTATGGAGAGATAACCTGGGGAAAGATTTTCTTGGGGTTCAGCTGCTTTCAGTATGAGTCGTGAACAGGAAATAGAGATAAGAGCCATCAGGTGGACATTGCTGGACCATCCCCAGAGCAAGGTCTCAAGGAGAGGCTGGAATGGCTTTGCGCTTAAGAGCTTCTTTGGAGTAACCGGTTGTGTTGGTCCATAGCTCAAAAGCAACCAAGTCCTGCCTACACCTCCAGTTTGATGCCAGAACAAGGGGACCTGTGGGAAGGGCAAGGATTGCAGTTTCGGTTTTCTTTTTATCTTGTCTCCAAAGCTTCCTCTTGGTGTTTGCATTGTAGATGTGAGCCTGAGGAGACACCATAGCTGACCATAGAAGGAGTCAACACTTTTTCCCATGTTTTAAGACACAGAAATGACATGAACAAAACCTGATCAGTTGAGAGGAGAGGAGTTCATTATAAAATACCGTGTGATGGATTTCTAGTTCATATATGGTGACACGGTGCTACTGGGAAAAACATGCACCAAGGCTGATTTCACATCATTATTTCTTGTTAACAGCTTAAGCATAGATGTAAGCAGTGAGGAACAAACCCCTCCTGTGAAAGTGTTAGTGCTTTTTGACCCCTAAACTCAAAAGCAAGGAAAGCTTTTGGTGAAATACATAGTGGTGTGATCTCTTTAGAACAGCAGGATAAAACCCTGAAACTTGTAATCAAGTGGGACAATGTTGTGTTGTTGCCTAATAAGATACTGCATTAATGCATGGAAATTCAGCTCATAGATACCTGTGCCATGTATATGCACAGTTTATGGGGTTGTTCTAACACCAAGAAAAGAGGAAAAGTTTGGAACACTGCCCAGGTTTTTTACTTGGTTTTCTGTGTATTCGCTTTCCTGTCACTTCTAAAGTTGTTTTGCCTCTCACTTAGCAGTGGAGTTGTGCCCAGATAAAGGTGTTACTTGAGCACCAGCTAAATAGTAGTTTCATAATGCATACCTGTTGCTTGGTCCAAGGGTATCACTCAAAGCAAATTATTCCGCTGTGTTACATTGTCTGTTGATCACTCCTTTTTGCCTTTTATCCTTGTTGTTGTTCTTCCTGTCTTGCAGAAAGCCAAGGTGCCAGGTCATAAGAAAACTGTATTATTAAAACCTCATATTGATTTTTCTTGATCATATAGCTGATGTTATCATGCAAGGACCTTGCCTTGAGCTATGCAGGAGGTGTTTTGCTAAACACTTGACAGCTCTCCTCTCTCCTTTTCTTCATTACCTTCCATCTCTTTCCTACCCCATCATTTCCAAGAGAAGGAGGTTCTGAAAACCATTATGCAAAGTCATTTCATTTCACTGTCAGGCGCCCTTTGCTAGCAGCCACACAAATGATGTGGTTTTTCTTTCTTTTCACTCTGGAGGTACACAAACAGATCAGCCCGTTCGCTAAAAGCCTTGGCACACCACGGTATCCATGGCAACACACCAGCCTGCGCAAGCATCTGCAGACGCTTCAAGAATCATAGAAATACCAAGTGATGACAGGGAGTTGCTTCATACAATGGATGTTTATAGGTGTCACAACAGTCTGAAATACTTCCTTCTCCACCCATCAGCTCCTTGATTATAATGTGCTTTACATTTTTCTTGCAGCTGCTTTGTCAGAATCCAAGATTCCAGGCAGAAATAATCCTTCTTTCAATGTTTATTTGGTTTGGTTTTTTATTTTTTTCATTTAGATCACTGGGTGAGGTACCTTATGGGAATGAGCACCCCTGTTAACTTTCCTCTTTGAACTGAGTTGGATTACAGGCTTTTCAAATTATAAAATCCACAGTTGCAATTAAAAAGAAGTGGTCTACATCAATCCAGCTAACGGAAGTAGTTGTGTGAGTGCCAGGCTGAGTGGTGCATTGACTGATCATGTTGCATGAATTACTGGTTACTGATGACAGATTTAATTAGATCAATTAACCATTTTTTGGAAATATTTTTATTTAAGTTTATCCACCTGCTGGCACGGCAGAGACTATGCTAGTGTGTTTACAGCCACTAGTCTTCACTGAACCTGTGGTTTGTTCAGATCTGCTTTCAGGAGATAACATTCAGGTGCTCAGCCTGCATTGCATCTGAGCTGGTTGCAGAACATGTATCAGTTCACTAGACCAAGCCTGCGAAAACATCTGTAATTCAGAATGGGTAACTCATGTGGGCACTGAGACACTGTTAAGAGTCTCATGCTGGTGATGACTCTGGCTAAGGAGCAGTTTTATAAAATAAGAAACTAGCAGGCAGTCTTCAGGCATTCAGGACCACCTTCTTCAACTCAGGGAAGTATTGCTGCCTCATTAACATGTGGTGGTATGCTTATCCATCAGGTTAGGGCCATTTTCAAACCTAAACTGAACAACTGTGTTTGCTGCTCACACAAAGGGGGAGTACAAGCCTGAGTTTGAAGTTTGGTAATGGGAAAGAGCCCAAGTACATACATGCTTAACCTCCAGCCACAGTTGCGGTGGGAAAATAGCCCCTCATTCTGGCTGTAATGTTTCCCTTCTCTTAAGAACTTCAGTATTTTATTCACAGAAAGTTGAAAAGATATGCAAAGCCCAAACCCAAAATGAATTATGTTGCCCCATATTGTTAACTTGATTAGGTTAATCTGTTTTCAACTGATGATTTAAGCTTTAGGCTTGGAAAATGCAGTAACGTTTACCTGTTTGAATGTAACAACAGGATCATATTAAAAAGCCTTATCAAAATTCCACCTTAATAAAACAAGCTATCAGTGTATCACAGCACTAATGAGCTTCCATGAGCAAGCAAAACCACTAAAGATGCTTGCAGAATCTCACTGATTTTTTCAAAGGTCTTTAATCCTCAATAGCTACTGCTGGAACAATTCAGACTTTTCCCTAGAAGAGGAAATTAAATCTCAAAAATAGGATTTTCCTTGTATTCTGACCAGTTTGACTATTCAGTAACTTATACATATTTATTTTGAAAAGCAAATTTTTCATGTAGTTTTGCTAGAGATTCAGTGTGAAAAGGGATTTCACTACATAAAACTTCCTGTTTGTTCTGTTTGTCTTCTGTTTGGTCCTGAAAGTAGACAGTGGCTTGTTTTTTTTTTTTTTTTCATTCAAAGACCTGGTAAGGCTGAATAGTTTTATTCCCTCAATTCTCAAGATAGATAAAGAAGGCAACTCTTGTAGTAGTGAGAAGCTAGAGATGGCAAAACAAGTAACCCAAACTGAAACTCCTTCGCAATCATCATTCTTTAACTAGAAATGTCAAGAGCAACAAAATTTATTTTCCTAGAGAGTTTGGTTTTTTTTCTTCTTGTTCAGAGAGAAATTTAATAGATGAACTGTTGTTCTGTGCCCCCGGAAATGGTTTAAAGCAGTGAAAGTTGGTTTGGGTTAAGAACTTTAAACAGCTGAATTATGCAGGGATCAGTACTCCACCTGCTTCATTTTGAATATATTTAAAAAACGTTCTGTGTCAAGTCTGACACCCAGCTTTCTTCAGCAGAGGAATCAGACCCATAACCAAAATTTCACAAAGCTTCAAGAGCTAAGAAGTAAAAGTAGCCGGATAAGGTAGCTGGGTTAGGGGAAGAAGTTTTGAACCCTGTAAGGCATCACTACTGTTCATTTTTCACATAGCTTCATTGGGGGCTCTTCCTTTCAATCCCAGCAGTGAGAAATGAAGGTGTCTATTGTAATGCATTCCCTACTGCAATTCTTATCTCCTTGCAGCCCCAAGAGCTGGTGGCCTAAGTATTTTGTACCCTCTCTCTGCTTTCAAATTATTCTACTTCTAATGCAGAGACTGGCTTTTGACATCAAAAGCATTTAGCAAATTAGAGTGTAGCTCCCTGAAGCTAATTCTTCCATCATAATTCACACGGGTACTTAAGAGTCCCTTGGACAAAAAGACCAAAGATAACTAAATCTACAAAGGCAGCACTGCTCTTGTACAAGTCCTTCCACTGGGCCAGATCTCATCTTTGCTTAAATATTTCTTGTAGCAACCTGAGACATTTACATTTACAAACAGGTAGTATCTCCAAATAATCTTTGAATGGTAAATGTAATCAAATGGGAGACAGGCAGAAAAAGTAAGGCTTTTACATGGAAATGTTACTATATAAGCTGATGAGATACAGTTGAGTTTCTTGTCAGAAACAGAAAAAAGAATTGGACATAGTTTGTGATACAAAGCCAGGGATAAGTCCATGCTATTTCCAGTGGAAGCTTTTATTTTGCTTAGTCGTTGATAAGCATTTGAAGCAGCTCTTCAACTCTCTTTTTCCTCCCATTGCCTCTGTTGGGCACTAGAGGGACCCTAGAGTTTTCCAACCCGTGAAAACGTCCCAGCAATGCCGAGGCGGCAGCCCTGCCTTTCCCGGTCACCTTAACCTAGGTGTTTCCAAGGAGAAGGGTGGGAAAAAACTGCTCAACGCGCCCACAGACTGCAAATATGTCACTAAAAGTAATGTGCAAGGGGACCGTAGCCATACTTCTTTGTTTCATTAACCTCACTGGTGCTCGCAGCTCTTCCCATCATCAATAAATAAGAGCTGACTTTGTCTTGACTGCTCTGTTTGCTCAGCTAATATGTTGTGACATTGGCACCAAGGCTTGAGTGATTGTGTTTTTGAGAAATTAAATGTTTCCTTCCCCAGCCTGAAGTGATGCCAAATACCTAAGTTGTCACTACTGCCTCCCAATAAACTCTCAGGGGAGCAGTGAGGATTTGTTACTTAACTATATAGTAAGAGACAAAGTATTGACACAAATTCTTTTTAAAACAGCATTTCCCAGACACACTTTCCAATTATTTTGTTCCAAAGACAGCTATAGGCAATATCATTCCTTTTCCTTTTAGTAGGCAGGCAAAAAAATTATCTGTATTTGACTTACCGGACTTCCATACAGACATCCATAATTCAATATCTCAAAGCTTTACTATAAAGCTCATGGTTTATGAGGTGATGCAAAGAGTTTTTTTCCTTTATACAAAAAATCTTTCCCCACTATGGCTTAGTGGAATGATATGTTCTCATCTCTGCATGAATATTTCTAATAAAAATATGTGCTTGTATTTTAATATCTCTAACATAAATTTAAATATTTTTTCTGTCTTAAAACATCTAGTGTCAATGCTGCTGCTGAATATTTCATGTGAATTATAATGTAATTTGACTAGATAATTATCTCAGGGAAAATGGTGACTGCCGTTTTTTTCTGTGCTTATTTTTCATCATCTTTGATGATTGTTTAAAGGGGAGATGCAACTGAATGACTAACTTCCAATACTTACCTTCTCTCTCTCTCTCTCTCTCTCTCTCTGCAGGCTGCTGCTGAAAAGAGACAGGCTGCTGCTGTACTGCATATGAGCTAAAGGTGTTGATTCTCTGTCACACATGGAATATTCTGAGCATGTCTCTGGTTCATTGCACCACCCCTCTGACCTCTAGGAATATTTATGGAGAGTAAAGGGTGTATGGTAAATGTATCTTTCCATTAAGACATCTTTTCCTCTTTTCCATGATACCTGTTGCAGTATTTGTTTCTAATGAAAATATAAGAAGTATAAGCTGTCCTCTCCCTCTCTCCTCTCCTCTTTTTTTTTTTTTTTTTTT
>VZTR01018870.1:75375-87559 GCA_013400775.1 Chaetops frenatus
TTTTTTTTTTTTTTTTTTTTTAGTATTATAAGCTTTAAATTAATCTAATTTCCATTTGTATGAAGTTTAACTTTTTCTCCTTGATCAAGTCAACTGCTCATTCCCTCTTAGGGCTGCTTCTGATTTGGCTTTATGTTAAGCCTGCAATCACATTATCTAGGTGGGGAGAAGAAGGGCAAAGTTCCTGTCCTTGTGGGGAGAACTCTGTCAAGGTCTTTGCATGGATGCCTAGGCCTCCAAGGAGAGGTACATAAAAAAAAAAATAGCAGGAGAAAGGCACTGCTGGTCTTCAGGGTACTGCAGACACTGGTGCATATTCCTTATGCCCTGAACCAGTGTCTTTCCTCCTGGCAGACTGGGAGAAAGACTGACTGGTGCAAATCCTTTTCCTCTGAAAGCATCTCCTCTGGAAGGATGTACATCACTGATGGTGAGTAACGAGCAGGGAACACGACGCCTTAGTCACTTTGGCAAAATCCTGCTCCCTTTGCATGGCACTGATTTATGGATGAAATATGAGAAAACAGCAGTGGTGGGAAGTTCCCTCAAACAGCTTGAGGAGGGCTCAGGAAAAATACCAGAAGAAATGTTTGTAGTCTTCACTCTTTTAAAATGAAAATTTCCTGATTTACAAATACATAAAAATACTTAACAAAGTAATTTGGCATTCCCAAGTCACTTCATTAACACTGACATACCCTTAACATGGAATATACGTAGCAGTTGCTGAGAGGTGGTTTCTTTATGAGACCTAGGCTTTCCTGAACTGCATTTTGACCACTCAGTCTAAGACACATATGGCCCAAACTACAAATACGAAATATTCTAGATAACCTGCTAAAGCCCATGAAGAAAACAAGTGCTCAGTATTCCTGAAAATCATGCTTGAAATCAAGCTAGGTATCTAAAATTAGTGACATTTCGGAAAAAAATGTAGATAACTTGCTCACAGTGATGCAGCAAAATTCAACCAAACTGCAATTAACGTTTCAAGTTTTTCCACTGCAGTATGGGTAATAGTGTACAATCTAGGTCCCTAAATATAAAGAAAAACAAACAGATTTAGCTTCACTGAATCAAAATATAGTACCTCCGAAACATTATTAGAGGCTAATACATAAATGACATACTCAGAATTTTTGGTTAAAATTCTGTCAAACTGACTTTTGCACATGAATTTTTAACAAACTAAAATTTGCTTAGGAAATAGAAGATGTTAGAAAGCAGCATTTTACTCTTTCATCTCCAGCGTAGATTCCAGCTGAAATGACGTGGCTCTGGCTATAAGAGGTGAGATGAATATATCCTGTAGCCCTATCACACCAGTGATACTATGGGAGGAATGACTTTGGAATATAGCCACTGCAAAAGACATCCTGAGGGGGACAGTTCAGTTCGAGAATGTGGTAAGTGACAAAGTAATAAGGTATTGCCAGATTCCAGGAAATGGCTGGAAAGCCTGGCCCTGCGAAAGCAGTGTGGAAGTGAGCAGCAGCGCGGTGTCTGAGGGTGTTGTAAATGCGTTTTTTCACCGATCTCACTATTACTTGCTCTCTTTCTCCAGAGGAAAAGGAGGAAACAGACTGAGCTGGACTTGCACCGCTGGAATGCCCAAATGAAATCAGGTGAGGGGTTTTCGGGAAGGTGTTTTACTGGGAAAGGAGCAGGGCAGGGCGGGGCAGGGCAGGGCAGGGCTGAACACGGCTACACCGGCTGGGCGCGTGGCCGGCTGTCCCGGAGCCTCGCTGTCTCTGCAATGCAGGGGCCGGGGCGGGGCGGGGCGGCAGCGAGGGGCCGCTCCTCCACCTCCACAGGCGCTGGGGCCCAGCGGGAGCGGCGGCGGGGCCGGGGCGGGGCNCAGGTAAGGACCGTGCCGAGCCCCGTCGGAGAAGGAGAAGGAGGAGGAGGAGGAGGAGGAGGAGGAGCAGCAGGGGGGACGGGCGGGGCTGGGGAGTGCAGGAAAGTGGGGGGGAGCCGGCGCGCGCTTCTCGCCTTGCGGCTGTCGCGAGCCCTTGTTGGGTCCCGCTGATGCTCCCTCCCTCCCTCCCTCCCTCCGTCCTTCGGTCTTCGGTCCCTTCTTTGGTCCCTTGAGTCCCGGACCCAGATCGGAGTTCTCCGCGGGTCACCCGCGCCCGACCTCCCGGAGGTAAAAATGGAGTGGGGCGGCCCCCGGGTAACGCACGTTTTACCTTCATGGGGGCGGCTGCCTCCGGGGGCTCTGAGCATCTCCAGGCTGTAAACTCCTCCAGAGGATGTGAACCTCTGTCCTCCCCTGCCCTCACCTCTAAGCTTCTCTAAGGGGATCTGAGCGGCTGAACAAAGAACGTTGTGAGGCGAGGGCTGTAAGCGCTGTTACTTTGCATCGGGGAGGGGAAGAAAAAATCCCCACCTAAAAAAATGATTCCCTGTATTGCATGGATCAGGGAAGAAGCAGCTGTGCACGGTAGCCCAGCGGCGAACAATGCCTTTTTATGTAAGAGAAAATGATGTAAAATGTCCCTGGCTCGGATGGCTGCAGGTAGGAGCCGTAGGCGTGTGCTGCGCTGCGCTGCGCTGCCGTGGTGCTGCACCCACTCACCAATTAAACTGTGCTCGCCTTGATCTGTCCTGTACTCATTCGAGACACTCCGACCTGCCCTTTGGATAAGATGTGCTTTATGGAACACCTTCGGGAGGGAAAGGGATGTGCCGCATGCCGGGAGAGTTGCTCTCTGTATGGAAGATACAGACATGGTTAATTTCCCTGGGCTAAGCGGGAACTTCCAATTTTCCTCTGAATAAAAACATTCTGTTGTGGTTTTGGTGGATTTTCATGTGAGATTCTTCCTGAGACAGAGTTGTAGGTTTTCACTTGTAAGTGAGCATTAACATAGAGTCATGCAGTAGAATGGAATGTGTGCATGTATATGTTGCCTTACTTATTCTAGGTCTCTAGCATCAATTTTCATAATTTGTCATGTCTGTGTGGTCATGTCAATAAATCATACTCCATCCTTTCTCAAAAAATCACTTGCTGACAAGCATTTGTGCTGCTTGTTGTATAGAAAACCTGTCCCTTTTGTTTTCAGAAGGATTCATCCGTGTGAGATTGAATCACATATCCTTTTGGTTCTGTTTCCTCCCATTTGCTCCCCAAACCTTTGTTTTCTGTCCATGAACGAACCTGTTTCTTTTCACCTGTGCTGGTTTAGATTAGCAGGGATGTCTAGACTACAGATCTCATAGCTGATAGACCCAAGAAGAGGCTCAGCTGCAGAATGTGTTTATTTTCTATAGCTTCTTTCGCTTCCCTCTTGACTGGATGGTGTAATCACAGCATCTCAGCCCTTGCCTGGGAAGAGAATATGCTGAGAGGGCATGACATAGTGAAGTTGCCGCTGCGTTACGTCATAGATCTCGAAGAAGTGATTCATGAACAATGAAAGAATGGATGCTTTCCCTGAGTGTCCTACAAACTCTCTTCAGTTAGGGTAAAGGCAGTCCAGTTAAGTTGGTGGATGGTTGCTCATTTCTGCAGCTGATGTTCTGAAAGCCTGATTTGTATAACTCACCCCTGTAGCTCCCCTAGGTCTGGGAACCACCAAATTCCTCACTGTGTATTGCATTTGCTAGACACTGATGGTGCACTCAGCAGTGGGCAAGACCTCAGTCTTAATGTGGTACCAGTTTCCTGGACCTCAGGCATTTACAGGTGAGCTAAAGTAACACACTGAAAATAACCCCAATGGCTTAGTAAGGCTGTTCTGCATGGTAATGAAACGCAAATATGAGCCCTGGCACAGGGCTCTGGGAAGAGGGGTGATTTCAGCGGTGGAGCATGGTGCTATAAATTCTATTTCTTCTCATCTTTCCTTATCAAGGGACAGGATTTGGTTAATGGAACTTTTCAGTTTGTTGCACCCATATTGCACATTGCCTGTGGGTGTTAGAGAGAAGCCAAATAGCTGTGATCCTGAGAATTAAAAGTTGCTGTTCTTCTGTGGAGAGTTTTAGCACACTGGAGGGCAGATCATTGTACTTATAATGCAGGTTGTTACATAAAGCAGCATTTGCAGCTTTGATTTAGAGGTCTGATGTAATTGTTATGGTATGTTATGTCATACCCACTTAGCTGTGCTTTTTAATATGTTAGGATAATAAAGAAATAGGTGTAATTTAATGACCCCTGAAGTGCTGTGCCTAGGCAGGAGCGATCTGATCATAACTGTCCCTAAATTAATTGCTGCAGTCTGTGGGTTAAGAATTCCCTTGTTGCTAGATGTTTTTTCCAGAAGGATACTTTTCCTTTCAGTCTGTGTCATGCTCCTTTCTGTACAGGTTACCCTTTGCTAAACCATATACATGGATTCACAGAGGAAACATTTGCTATGTGTGCTGACACCAGAGTGGCCTCTGGGCCCTCTACCTCTAGCACTGTGCTCTCTTAACAACTGTCTGTGGAAGTTGCTAGAAATATCTAACCACAGAAACAGGGGTGAGGCCCATTGCAGATTCTGCTGGGCTGTTTCAGCTTCACCTCCCAATGTGGCATGTCATGCACATGTGTTGGAGACAGGTTTGTTTTCTTAATGGGGTTGGGAAGAAGAGGAAGTCAAAAAGAATTTAGGTTGTGATGACTTTATGATGGTTGCTTTCTGAAAGTCACCTCTTGATTACTAATGTCTCTGCAAAGGCACAAAGTATTGACAGAGCTTGTAACACATCTGCAGCATTTGTAAGATATGAAATCTGATCCGCCATGGTGGGACAAATGATAATCAGCTTAAGAAAGGAAAATAAAAGCTTTACTGGTGCCTAAAGCCTGAATTCCTTACAGATCTTTTGCCTATAGTGCAGGCAGTGGCTGTGCTGAGAACTGATCTGGTAAAACTTCTGGCTCACAGTCAAAAGAAAAAAAAACACCCCTTGGCTTTATTTGGGTTTCAGAAGAGGCACGTCTGGCTGCAGAACACTTGGAGCTGAACTGAAGTCTTAACTAGGACGGGATTAGGGAGTGTTGCACTTAACATGCACACAAATAATGACCAGAAATTTTGAAAGGTGTAACAGGGGTCCTAAGACTAGGTGACTTCCCAAGGTCCTTTCTGAGGACTGAGTTATCTGATGATCTAGATATTTTGGGGTTTGTGCTATCCTTAAGTCCATTTGTGCACTTGATAAAGAAATAAAAGTATGTGTGTGTTGATATGTAGAATTGTTCCTTAAGGCTCAAGGATGCTTGTTTTGGTCCATGTGTATTTATTCAGTTCAAACACATGCTTAATTGTGCTTGAAATTGTGCTGTAAGCATGCTTAAAAGTTAAACATGTTTTTACAGAAGAGGGAATTTTTTTTCTGAAAAGAGAAGAGGATAAAGTCACGGTATGTCGGCTCAGTGTTGTAAACCTCTTGATGATATTTAGAGATACCAAATACTTCCCAGAGAACACATGGAAATGTGCAGTGTTCTCTGATATCATTACATGGCTTATGTCTTCCCAAATGCATGTGCACACTAAGGCAGAGCATGGGTGGGTCTTAACATATTTTGGCTTGGTGCTTTTTCCTCCATCCTTCTGCTTCATGTACAGGTGTGCTTATTAGCAACAGTTCTGTACTGCATTTCAGTTAATAAGAAAAAACAGCATGAGACTTATTTCATGGGGTGGAGCTGATTTAGAGGATTGGTGCTGGAAAACAGAGGTGGTTTAAGTTGCCTGCCTCAGTAAAGGAAAAAGCTTTTATTTCATGGGAAGGTTTACTCAAAGGTTATGCTACTAAACCAAATGAGGGTGTTTTAAAAGGACGTTAGTTGTGACATTTGTAATTGCTTTCTAGGTATTGGAGGAAAGAACTGATAGATTCATGGGGTTAATTTGGATTGTTGTGGCCACATGGGTTACTGTACTAGCTGTTAAGAGGATTTGAGGTCTTGATTGACCCATTTTACTTTAACACTAATTGTTTGCTGTTGTATTAAGGAGGAAAGATGAGCTAATGCTTATGTTTTTACACTCACTGCTGTTTTCCCGTACAGCAGTCTCACAGATGAAACTGATCTTTGTTCTTTTGTCTTGACTGGGGAGTGGCAGAAAGGAAAACAGACATCATCTTCAGAGTGTTAGTGTTTGTACTCAGTATCCTGTATCTTTGTTAGGGTGCCACTTTGAAAGGAATTATGATGAAAAGGTATGGCTTCGGCAACCTCAATAATAAAAAAACGTATCAATTCTCTTTGTTTTCTGCAGTCTGTGAGATAGGCTTGACTGGTGTTACAGTATGCTGTTTCTGTTGTAGCGTTTTTAAAGTTCATGTTTTCCTAACTTTCTGTGATGTAATGAGACTATTTATTACAGCAAATTTATTTATTTTACCACATGATGCTTCCAGATAAGATACATATGTGTTTCATATAGTATAAGGGAGACAATGGCCTTATTACAACCAGCAGTTTTAAGTGGAGAACATCAGAATACTGTGATGAGTTCATTGAATCTGTACCTGACTTGCACCATCTGGAAAGAGACAATGACATTTGCAGCTCTGTTTTCTGATTATTGAAAATCTGGAGTACTTTTTGCCATCAGGGAAATAATTACTTTATACCTGAAAATTTTTATTTTATGGATCTGTAGGTAGAATTAAGGTCCTCTAGCAAATTTTGCTCCTTCATTTAGACTTGGCACTCATGGGTATGGGGACCTGAGGAATATTTCTTGTCTTCAGTCAAGCCCCCAACAAGAAGTAGGAACATTTCTTTCTTTTAATACTTCTAGTAGCTCAAAGGTAGTTAGATTACAGTAGCTTCCAGTGAGCTGAGTCTATGAAAAGACTCTCTGTGAAACTCATTATTTTATTCCCTGAGAGGGTTTTAAACTAAATTTCAATACGTGTTTGCAAAATTAGCTGTATTTAAAGTATATGCAACCTCTGGATAAACAACACAAAACCCCCCCAAACAAACCAAACCCAGTAGTCCAATCATGTCAGCTAACTTGGCAGCATTTAATTATATGACCTATTGATTCAATTAACCCTATGTTTTCACTTTATTTTCTGGAGGGAATGATAGGGGCTGGTTTCTGGTTTAGAACTAGGAACTGTCAGTTATATTTTTAAGAACATATATTATCTCTTAGAAGAGCTGCTTGGCTGTACAAAACTTGCCACTTTTCCTGAGGTTCTGATCTTGGATGAGCAAAGCTAGGAAATGTCTCAAAATGAAAACATATTATGAAGGTTCTGAACACAGTTTGGGATGTGCTTTTGAAAACTCCTGCCTTGGTCCAAATTTGATCCAGAGCTGTACAGTAGAAGATGCTGTAGACATTAAAAAGTGGCCTGTGTACTTCACTGCTGGGCCAGAATCCTGTATCTGCTGGCTATAAGCAAAGATGGATTGGCCTCCTTCCCTGCGTATCTCAACCCATGGTGTTATCCAAGTTGTGTCCAGAAGAGCCTCAGATGAGTCTGAGGTACAGCTAAGTTTCTCTCTTTTTGTTCTCCTCACTTTGGGTAGAAGGTATCTGAATAGTTGTGCAGCAAGTGCAATTACAAGGTGCAAGGACACTGTCCTGGTTCAAAGGACAGGTATCTGCTACAGAAGGCAGGAGCCTCCCTTGGAATGGAAAATGTAAACCCTTTCCTTCTGAATTATCGTAATTTTGAAATTAAGGGGCTCTCAGGCAAAGATATGGGAATAGGAATAACAGTTCTTTACTAGTATTTATAATAAAGCAAACAACAACTACTATGGCATTAACAACAAACAGAAGCAGGAACCCAGTGAGAGCCTGCTGGCTTGCAGGCACCTTTGGTGCAGTGATGGTCACAGCTGGCAGGGGATGCTGGTGGGGCGAGCTTGGGGAGCACGTGGCGATGGTGGATCCCCCAGCCGGGACGGGGAGAGATGGAAGAGAAGTTTTACTTTCACAAACCCCCTGGGCAGTTGATCTCAGTGCTCCAGCAGGGTGTCTTGGCAGGCAGGGGGTGCAGGGGCTGCAGCACAGTGAAACCCAGAGCAGCGCCGGAGCAGCAGCGGGGGCACGGGAGTGGCAGCAGTCCGGCTCCTCGCAGGGCAGGGAGAGGTGAGCTCAGGAACCCGGGCACCTGAATAGATGGTAACAGGCCCCAGTTTAGGGTAGAGGCTCACCCCACAGCAGAACAAACAGGTCTCAGCAGGGGTCTCGTAGCAGCATCCAACTCCTCTTCCCAAAAGCAGCAAAACAGCAGCTCTAGACATTCTCCCCGAAAGCTCAGAGCGAGAGAGAGCCAGCAGCTGCTCCAGCCCCGCTTTTACCAGCCCAATTCTTGAGATATCTCTGTCTGTCCGAGAGAAAAACCTCCCAGAACTGCAAACAATCCCCTCTCTGCTGAGCTCAGCCACTTCTTTTGTTCTTCTTAAGTACCCAGACTAACAGATGCTCTTCTCCCCAAGGCTCAGCTAGTTCTTTTGTTCTTTTAAGTACTGAGTCGTTAAGGTTTCTTAGCAACTTATGGAAAAAGTTCTATAGATGAAAAGAAACAAAAGGAAAGGAAACCCAAACCCCAACATTATCCCTTACCTCTGGGAAGGCTCAGAGTCTGAAAGGGACTATGAGGAAAGCATTTTTTCTGTGTCTCATGTGAAATGGGATGAAACTGTGTGTTCAAAATTGTGTAAGGAGGGTTCAGGTGTGGATTTGAATTCTGGTTAGCTGGAAATCTGGTCAGCTTGTTTTAGCTAACCAGGTCTTCTCATACCAAGTTACTCTGTTTTCCACTGCAGCCTCTCTGTGACTACCAGGTCTGAGCAGAAAGATCTGATCCCCTCATGGGGGCTTAGGCCAGACGCAAGGCCATATGCTGTGCCAGAGCCTACTGCTAACACTTGCTAATGTTAACATGCCTTGAGAGGCTACCTAGAACAGAAGCTAGATAGAGTTAAAAAAATAAAGCAGGTATTTATTGAAAGGCCTTCACCCTGGGCAGCACAAGAGCTTGGCCGAGGCTACTCCCAAGGTGGATGACTTAACACGTGTTTTTTGGACAGATATAAGGTTGGTCCATCTGCATATCAGAAGTTAATTATCCAGTTGCAGCTTCAGGTAGTGCAGTCCCATTCTCCAGTTCAGCTCTTCTTCTCTTCGCTGCTGTTCTCAGTTGTTTACACTTTTGGGCTTGGAAGAACAGGGTGTCCTTGAAGTTAGGGCCTGGAGAGAAGTTGTTTCTTCTGAATAAGATGGTAGGACAGTAGCTGACAGGCTATGGAGTTTTAGAGTTATACATTAAGGCAGTACTGATCTGGAAAATATAAAAGCTAAAACTTAAAGCATCAGTACCCTGGCTGATTGTTGGACAAAGAGATCCCAGAGTCTTAATGCTCCTGCCCAATTCTTGCAGCTGCTTCCCTGTGATGTCTAAGGTGTGCCTAGGCCTTCTTCTTCTGACCACGTGGTAATGCTGAGACAACAAAGCTTCTCCCTTTGTTTGAAGTACTGCGACTGTGGCTTGATGACCAGCGGCTGTATCTTCATGTGTAGATTGCTGACAGAAGACTCCTGCTGACATATCCTTGGCTAGTGGTGCCTGATGTGCTTTCAGGCGTTGGGCTGCTCCTCTTGCAGGCTGTATTACAGGGTGTGCCGGGCAGGGAGGCTGCCCTGCCTGTTTGCAGCAAGGCTTTAGTCATGCACATAGGCCTTTGTCTGCTTCCCTTGAGTATGCTGAAACTAATGCTAGCTTTTATTTACATCAGCAATTAGAAGATTGTTCAAGGAGGCTGAGGAAAAAATCCCCAAGGGCTCAAAATGGAGACATGCAGGGGTGGAGCTGGATGATTTGCAAAGGAGAAGGAGAACAGACCTTGCTCAAGGGGTGGTCTGGATGGTCAGTTATTCATATCCCATCCTTCTTGTCAACCTGTAGCTTGGGGTGGGAGGGCATCAGAGATGAAGGCATATGTGATGGCCCTAGGCTGCTTGGACACACTATCTTCCTTCAGTGCTCCCCTGCCCACCTGTATTAGAAAGTATGTAGTGCAGAGAGGTAGCCACAAGGATAGGAGGGATATTTCTGAAATAAGAGTGTCAGCTCCTCCAGATTTGTATCGGAGTTCTTGATTTACTCTGATTCACGACAGTGTTTAGGCAAAAGGTTGCTCTTCACAGGCTTTCAGCATGCTCAGAACACACCTGGAGTCAGTGTCTGTGTTGTCAGCAGTCCAGAGCAGACCTAGGTATTCAGGGTTGTGGCTAAGTGTGTCTGGAAGTATGTGCACATCCTCTGTTTTTTGCAACAGGATTGATTTGATGTCCTGTAAAGAAAATCTCTTCTGGGAAAATGATAAAGAAACATATAAATCAGGGGGAAGGAAGCTGTGTATTTATTTTGTTTTAGGGAGACAAAATATGTGTATTTCTTGAAGTAGTGAAGGTTGGCAAATTTGTGAGAGAGTTGTCTTGATTTGGAAAGACAGGTGTCTGCCAGGGAAGGCTAGAACCTCCCTTGGAATAGAAAGTGTGACCCCCTTCCCTCCAAATTATTATAACTTTTAAATTAAGAGGCTTTCAGGCAAAGATATATGTATAACAAGGCAAAGAAATAACTGCAACAGCAGCAACAACAAACAAAACCAGACACCCAGTACCAGCCGTCTCTTGGCCGCAGGCACTTTCCCCTTTGGCGCAGTTCTGGTCACAGCCGGCAGGGGCGCTGCTGGCTCCCGGCCGGGCAGGGCAGGTGCGATGATTCCCCCGCGGCTGCAGAGGGCGCTGTGCCGCGAGCTCTGGTGCATCTTCAGGTGGTTTATGGCGGGTGAGCCAGCAGAAGAGATAGGAAAGCGGCTTCCTTACAAACCCACAGGGGCAGTCAGTCCCAGTGCCCCTCTGGGTGGTGAGATGGGCTGTAGCGGGAGCCTCAGAGCAGCGTCTGCAATGCAGGGGCTGGGACACCCTGGCGCGGCAAACAAAATGTAGCCAAAACTCCACAGCAGCAGCAGCTGCAGGTCTCCTGGCAGGCACAGGATGCTGGGCTAAAGAGTAACGAAAAAGCTCAAGGCAGCAGCAGAAAATGATGGGGTTGGGCAGTGGGAGCTGGGTTTCTGCAAGCAGCTGCCACATGCAGCCAGAATATGCACCCTCCGGGAAGCGGGAGGGGTTTGGGGTTCCGGATTTTTCCTCTGAGGAACCCGAGTAGATGGTGAGGGTCCTTTCCAGANGGCAAAGAAATAACTGCAACAGCAGCAACAACAAACAAAACCAGACACCCAGTACCAGCCGTCTCTTGGCCGCAGGTACTTTCCCCTTTGGCGCAGTTCTGGTCACATCCGGCGGGGGCGCTGCTGGCTCCCGGCCGGGCAGGGCAGGTGCGATGATTCCCCCGCGGCTGCAGAGGGCGCTGTGCCGCGAGCTCTGGTGCATCTTCAGGTGGTTTATGGCGGGTGAGCCAGCAGAAGAGATAGGAAAGCGGCTTCCTTACAAACCCACAGGGGCAGTCAGTCCCAGTGCCCCTCTGGGTGGTGAGATGGGCTGTAGCGGGAGCCTCAGAGCAGCGTCTGCAATGCAGGGGCTGGGACACCCTGGCGCGGCAAACAAAATGTAGCCAAAACTCCACAGCAGCAGCAGCTGCAGGTCTCCTGGCAGGCACAGGATGCTGGGCTAAAGAGTAACGAAAAAGCTCAAGGCAGCAGCAGAAAATGATGGGGTTGGGCAGTGGGAGCTGGGTTTCTGCAAGCAGCTGCCACATGCAGCCAGAATATGCACCCTCCGGGAAGCGGGAGGGGTTTGGGGTTCCGGATTTTTCCTCTGAGGAACCCGAGTAGATGGTGAGGGTCCTTTCCAGTGCAGTTGCATGTTAGTAAGGTCCAAGTTCACCACCTGCTCTTACGAGCAAAGGCTCAGCCATGGCAAAGGAGCAGTACAGGGGCTGGAGTCCATGGTGGCAGTGAATTGTCCCCATTGTAGCAGCAACTCCACCATTCCCTTCTGATCTGAGAGTGAGAGTACAAGCAAGGAGCTGAGCCCAGCCCCTCACCCCCCCAGCCAAAATCTCGAGGTGTTTTTGCCCTTCCCAAGAGGAAACCCCTCTCCCTCCCTGCTAAGAGTAGCCAGCTGCACCCTTCCCCTCACCTTGGCCACTTCTTTTGCCTCTTAAGTACTGATCGTTATCATCTCTTACACAACAAATGGGACAAAATTCCCTGAGAAAAAGAAAAAAAAAAAAAAAA
>VZTR01018870.1:87617-122152 GCA_013400775.1 Chaetops frenatus
AGAAAAAAAAAAAAGAAAAAAGCGAACAAACCCATGTGTGTGTGCATGGAATGCTTAGTAGCCTGACTCATTCCAAAGAGCAAAGGATAGAGTGTGGTAAATAAGAGCTTTCATTCCATGTTATTCTGCAATGTTTAGCTTTTCAGGCTGTGGAGAGCTGGTTGTGCTTCTAAATAAAACTTAGCAGAATATTGCATGTAAGCATTTCTTATTACCCAGTGCTGTCTGTTACAGCATATAATAAATTTACATTTAAACTTCTAATAAAAGGCATTTTGTATTATTGCAAATTAACATATATAATTTTGTACTCCACAGTTTGCCAAAATTGCCTGAAGTGATTTATAGATAATACTTTTAGTCTTTTAGTTTAGATAATTTTTAATGGTGTGCTACTAGTGTTGCTTAAAACATTAGCAGTATTTTGAATGCAGTATTAAAAATTCTTCTAAATGAATCTTTCAATATGAATAGTTGAGAATGGTTTTTGTGGAATGCATTTGGAAAAAAAAGGTCCAACTGTATGCACTTAAAATGACCTCTAATACTCCTCTGAGCAAAAAAACTGAATTCACTTAAGCTTATTCTTTTCCTTCACTTGTTTTGGTCCACTGCACACTTGCAGCATCACTCTTAGCAATAAATGGAGTTAATAATTTGTTGCAAAGCTTTAATTGATAATTACGTGCACTTGGAAATTAGAAATGCATTTCTTATTTTACCGTATTTATGATATTGATATTTCAGATGCTGGAATATGTGTTTTTTTAGATGGTAATGCTGGTATCAGAATGCCAGCATTGACCTGCATCATCACCTGTAATTACCAATAAGCACACTCAATTACCATAGGCACAGTCAATCAGGCCTTTCCTACCAGTCACCTCTGCAGAACATGGGTCTGTTTAGAGACTGACCTTTGGGTGGATGCTGACTTGTGGAAGTGCTGCCAGTGTTGCTTGATGTGCACGGAGCAGCTATAATTATGGGGACTTCTGTCCTTTGATTCATCTGGACTAAGTTGTCTTTGAACCGTGTATTGTAAGCTCAGGCTTAGTGACACAGTAAGTATTATCTCCTGAAACAAGGCCTTATTCAATGCTTTGAAATCTTTATGAACTTGGTTCTATTTTTTGTTTTTAGTACAAATGGATTTGTACACTGCTATATATGAGAGAGTAGTCCTTGACTGTAATTAATTTGATTTTTAAAAGATGCTGGCAGTGACAATGTTTAATTGGTGGAAGGCATGTACCTCTCTGAGCCAGCAGATAAAAATGCTACTGGCTGTTTTAAGGCAGATACTCGTTTTTTGGGTGGTGTCATAAGTCTTCTATTTTATTCCAGCGATGGGAACAGAGAAACTTGGTGAATGTGTGAGCTATACTTAAAGTAACTTATTTACCCTTTAAGTGAAGTATTTTAGGACTGAATTCTTTTACCACTTATTACAAGCAGGAGGAGGAAATAAATACTTGGAAAAAAATATTGGACAAAAATAATGTATTCCATACTTCAGGACAAGAAGCCATGTTTACTGCTTGGGTCAGAAAGACTTCCTTGCAGATATTGCATTGCAGATTTGGCATTAGGGGGCATTACTCTGAAATACCTCTGTGGTCAGCACCAAGTGATCTGCCCTTACTGCTCTGCCAAACTCATGTGAATTTAAGTACTGAAGTTTCAGTTACTTGGAAGATTTGAGTTATTTGTGTTTCTAATTTGTTTTATATGTTGATAGAAGCTGTAATTTTTTTTTTTCTGAAGAGGATGGAATTTTCTCTGCGTTTTAAGTTATTGCAAGATCAGTCTCAATGACACTGCTTATTCCAGCATGCAGTGGAATAAGTGATTTGTCTGTATCCTGGGATGGGGGAGAGAATAAATATTTTACCTGTACTGTGTGTTAGTATTTTCTCTAACAGTGTTTTGGTGTCTTTTTCTTGCTTGCCTAAGGGAGAGGGAAGATAAGTGAAAAATGAGCTTTCCTCCACTGAGAAAGTGATCTGTGGGCACATTAAAAAGGCAGGAAAAAGAGGTCAGAGACATGTGCTACATTGTCACTTGAAAAACTAGCTGTGGAGACTTGCTTCAGCTATTAGAGGTAGGTTCAGAGCTGACAGGACAGTAGGAATAGAATTTGCCTGTTCCAGCAGCTTTTGAAAAACAGATAAAAAAAGAAGTGCTTATCTTCTTATATTCACCTCTTTTACCCATCCAAGCACGACATAATTTTCTTGAGGATTCTGTTCCTTTCATGCCTTTGCAGATGGAAAATCTGGTGTATTTATTTGCCTTACTGCTCTTACCTGCAGGCAAAGCTTGATCTAGATTGAAGTGTAATCCTCCTAGATTAATAAATAAGTCCTGCCCCATGTCTGTGTCACTAAGCAGATGAGTAGCTCTTTGAAGAATGTTTTGAAGCTTGTGAAAATAATTTTTAGCAGAAACTTGCATTTTTAAAATATACAGATAGTAAAATGAACAAGCAAGTAAGTGTGCCTCAAAAATAAAGGTACTATATCTCTAGTCACTTGTTAGTATTTCCCTTTCTTTATGGATTTACTTCGTAGCTAAACTTGAAAATCCTTCACAACTGGCACTAGTGCTGGACAATTTCCTTTTCCAATGTAGGTTTGACTGTATTTATCTCTTTCAGTTTGTTATCTTTCAGTTCGTTACCTTTCAGTTTAATCACTCAGTTTGTATTGAAACATAGCTCTGGGCAGAGCTCCACATAACTACGAAACCTGCTGTATAGATGAAACCATGGAAAAAGAACATATGATATTCTTCTGCTGGGTTTTGTTTTGAAATGAGATGTTGCTTGTTTTCTGAGGAGCCTGGAATCATGGGCAAGACTGCTGTGGGATGAACAGTGCATATGAGCTTGGTAGGGCTCTGTGATAGTGGTGAGAGCTGTTGGCCTGTCCATCACAGGTATGCTGTTGATTTTGGTTTTAGCTTGTCCTGTTTGCAGGTCTTGATCCACAGTAGAACTAGAGAAATTCTTCTTGGCTTGGAAATGCTTAGTGTTGCAATTTTCTGGGCAAGTTTTAGCCTTGTCTTTGCAAAATGATCCTCTCTGTATTCACCAATAAATTGATCAGGGCCTGTTATAGCCCCATAGGCAGTGAAAGCCTAATAGACTGTGCAGAGGATTGCTGGGGCAGTGGTTCTTCGTGGTACTTGGGTACCCAAGACCAGCAAAGCAGATTCCTGGCTGCTGGGCAGAGTAGGCATTTTTGCCCTGTGTGTCTCTGAGCAGCAGCTGTTTCCATTTCATAACCTGATCATTCCCAAACACTGCAGGAGCATCCTGACTCTCTAGCGTTCCCCAGCACAGACCCCTTTTCCATACACTAGAAGGAGTCACAAGGGCTTTTGTCTTTGCTGTAAAAATGAGTTTTCCATATTATGTTTGAGAAATACTGACACAAGTTTTCTATGCATGTCCACTGACCCTGTTACTTCTACATAACCAGTCTGAAACATTCCCGAGAACTGACTACTGCAAGTATGCAAGTAAATCTTTTCTGGCTTTAGCCTGTGTAGAAGAGAGATAAGATGGAATTGAGCTACAGGCTGTGGGATGTGCCTGCAGAATGCTGTGGCAGCACAGAGAAGCTTGTCTCTGCCTGACCTTATGGGAAGGAGATGCGACATGGAAGATGCTCTGCAGAGAGGAGCCTGCCGGACGAGTGAACAGCACGTGGTCACCCCCATATAAGGATATTAGAGTATGTTGCTGATGTGGCAATGTGTGACAGGTCACTTAGTGAAGGAAATACCATGTAAGGAAATACTGTGTCTTGAAGAAGTGTGTGAAACCAGTTTGTTTCTCGCATTAAATGTCTCAGGATCCCCACCAATCAGAGTCTGTGCAATTAGTTGTCACAAATGGCAGCTGAATTGGGACTTAAATAGGCAACTAGTGGCTGCACTGGTGACAATGCTCGGCTGAACTTTACAGAGGGCTGAAACGAAGGCTGGGCACTGAAATGAACCCCGTGGCACCAGCTGACCATTCCACGGGACAGAGGGTAAGCAGCTGAGAACTATGGGGAGTGATGTGTCCCAAGAGGAAAAGGATGTCCCAGAAACGATCCAACTGATTTTGAAAAAACATTAGAAAAATTGAATCTACAGATTTGAACAGACTCTTGTTATGGGCTAAAGACTGTGATCCGACTCTTAAATGTCACCAATGTTTTTGACCCTCAGACATGGGATGCTTTAGGGGACGCTTTGTGGGACCAAGTTATGCAGGTTGACAGAGCACTGGCAGAGCTTTGTGTCCATGGTGGACAGTATTCAAGGCGCTCATGGCGCATCTGGCACCCAGAGACTGGAAAAAGGACGGTTGCACCGGCCCCTTCTGCACTGCCATTGAGCAAAGCACAGGGTTCTAATCATAAGCTTGTCAGGGCTGTGGGAGAACAGGAGGATGGCTCCTCTGATCCTTTTGATCCTGGGGGGGAGCCTGATCTTTTCCCCCCCATCTGCATGATTGAAAGGGTAGCAGTGAGAAAACAAGCTGCCGCAGAGGGGGATGTGGATTTATTGCATGCTTTTCCAGTCATTTACCAGCTCAATCAACCACCGAGATGGAACGGCTTGCCTTGTGGTATCATAAAAGAGCTCATGCCACCCACACCATGCAGGATCAGTTGGAGTGGTGCTGTGGTGAGCGGTAGGAGCCGGGGGAGCCCTTCCTGGCAGTGTATTTGCTCTCTGCCTGCCCTCTGCAAGAGTGTAGTGGCAGCAGCAGCAGCGATGGGGGGCATGCGGGGCTGCAGGGCGCAGCGCTGCAGCAGCAGTGGCAAACACATGTCATAGCTGAGGGATGGCAGTGAGCGTGGGTCCAGCAGGGCGAGCACGGCTCTCTGCATGTGGGAAGTGAGAAGGCAAGCAAGGGAACCCGGCAGCACCGGCAAAGGCAGAACCGCAGCCCTGCTACCCACACATGGCAGGAGTTGCCCGGGGAAGGGAAGAAGCATGACCAAGATAGACTGTGTGCTGCTGACTGCCTGCATTGTTCTGATTGATTTTTGTGATGAATGCTCCTGTCATAATCCTGATTTGAAAACTGTCCTTTCAAGCTGAAATGACACCAAACCATTAACTCTTTTCTAAGAATATTGCATATTTTCAGTTCCTATCCGTAGGCAGAAACATTCTCTTGAAATTTTAAGTTGTTGCCCAAGGTTCTCTGTTAAATCACTGTCTCCGTTCATGAGAAAGATGGTTACCAGTTATTGGGTGTTTTGATCTGTCCCCATGTTCATGGGGAAAGTAAGTTCTCGTGAAGTCATGTTATCTTGTGGAGAACCTGGGCAAACTCCAGTGAGAGATGTGAAGGAGATAAATTATAAAATGCTAACAAGTTGAAATGGCACATGTAGTTTACTTCCTTACCTACTTAGCTTTTGGGTTTTGTTGAACACAGTGATGTGTAAACTTAACACTTTAAGCTCTAGATATCTGACAAACCGATGTTACACATTTTCCTGAATTTGGTAGGTTGAAATACGTTCATGTTATGCATGATACCTTTTCCACCTGTATTTTTGCTTTTGCCCATACAGGTGAACGTGCGAAAGGCATCATTTTTTGTCCACTTTTGCAGCCCTTGGAGTACCTGTCTCCATAAAGACTGGTAATGGGCCAGCCTACACATCCAGATGGATGACCAATTTTTTTCAGTTGTGGAGTGTGTGCTGTGTCACAGGTGTTCCACATTCCCCTGTGGGTCAAGCGATTGTTGAATGGGCCCATAGGACTCTCAAGTCCATGTTGTTAAAACAAAACAGAGAAGTGTAGGGATGGGATGTAACCCCCACGAAAGACTGCAAAAAGACTTATGTGTCCTTAATTTTTTGAATTGTGTTCAGAATGACCTAATCCCTGTCCAACGCCATTTAATGGATCACAGGCTCACTCAGAAAAAGTTCAAGTACTTATTAAGAATCTTGGAAGTGGAAAATGGGAAGGACCTTTTCTGCTGATAACCTGGGGGCAAGGATATGCTTGTATTTCCACAGTTTCTGGTCCACGACAGGTACCTGCAAGGGTGGTCCGACCAGCCTTGGTTGCTCTGGCTTCATCATCAGCTTATTGGGAAACCGAGGGAAGAAGATGAATGGAGCTTGTTTGGTTCAGGCCATGGATCAAACATGTTCTGATATTGGGAGTGTTTTGTTTTGTGATTCTTGTTGGTATAGTTGATCAAGCACTGAAGAAAGTTATGGTAGTACAGTTTGAAAACAAAAAAGGGGAAGATGAGAGAGATAAGATGGAATTGAGCTACAGGCTGTGGGATGTGCCTGCAGAATGCTGTGGCAGCACAGAGAAGCTTGTCTCTGCCTGACCTTATGGGAAGGAGATGCGACATGGAAGATGCTCTGCAGAGAGGAGCCTGCCGGACGAGTGAACAGCACGTGGTCACCCCCATATAAGGACATCAGAGTATGTTGCTGATGTGGCAATGTGTGACAGGTCACTTAGTGAAGGAAATACCATGTAAGGAAATACTGTGTCTTGAAGAAGTGTGTGAAACCAGTTTGTTTCTCGCATTAAATGTCTCAGGATCCCCACCAATCAGAGTCTGTGCAATTAGTTGTCACAAGCCTGAAGTGTGAGATGCTTTATGCAAACTAAATCTTAGCGCAGTAGTGGGAACCAGGAGAAGCCTTCCTATTCAAATGTCTGGGATGTGGTCTCTTGGCAGCTGGGGCATATCCCAGCTGGTTCTGTGGGGATCTTGTACCTGTTTGCTCCTGTGATGCCTGCTCTTTGCCTGACCCTGTGGGAAGCTGGATCAGTAAGCTGGTCTGAGGCAATGCTAGTACAAAAATGACTTACTTTCTACCAGTCGACCTCTCTAAATTGTTCAGAGCACTGGTGAAGGGGAGGGGCAAGAATGTGTGTCTGGAAGCTGCAAGGCTTTTACATGTCTTAAAGACAGGGATTTAAAGGAAGCTAACTGCTCCATTTTGAAAATAAAGTCCACAGGATCTAACCACACTGATGCAAGTTGTGTTGCTCCCTGAAAGAAATCAAATTATCCTGGTTGTCAGTCTTGCTTAGTGCATTTTAAATTACCTGTATTCTATATAAATGGTGCTGTTACAAAAACTGCTCTTACCTTGGAATTTAACTTTTTTTTGTGTGTGAAGGACACAAAGCATAAGGTCACAGTGAAAATGTTGCACTTCCTATTAACCGTCAGAAATAGTCCTGGCACAATCTTTTGGTGATAGTCACAGGGAGATATGTGTCATAATAAACAGCCCTTCTAGGCTTTCTGCTGTGGGATCTGAACTTTGCTGCAGCTGACTTGCTTGCAATAAAGCCCTTGTCTGTGTCCTTAATGAAGGACTTTCCTGAGGTAGAAATTGCCTTCCTTAGAATTAGGGGAGGAGGAGTGATGTGTATTGTGAAGAAAAGCTCAGCCAGGAAACACCTGGCAACCAGATGGCCCCTAACATGCTGCATTGTACCCACACCTTCATTAAGGATTACTTTAGCTGTCTCTGGGTAATAGATTTAGAGGTTTGGGGTCACAAAGAATTAGAAAATTGTAGCCAGTTGCAATTAAACATGAGTTATTTTTAGAGGACAAAGAATTGAGCTGAAAGCTGAATTAGAGTTCCTTGAAACATTAGGGCTCTGATACTAGGGTGGTATTTTCTAGGTGACCAGTAAAGTAGCCCATGTGCTCCAGTCAGAGGCACAAAGCCACCTAGGGTGGTGGCAGGTAGGCTGGAGATGGCAGAGCTGTGAGCAATGGCAGTAATGTGGAACTGACATTTTTCTACTCCTGAGGGCAGTTGACATTCTGTACTTCCCTCTGAATATTCATGTGTGCAACAGATAAAGGTTAGACTGTTAGTAGAATAGAACTGTGTGGTTTGCACTGTGATTTGTATGAGTGTGGCTCAGTATTTTACACTTCCGTTTTACCTACATTTAATTTTGTTTTGTGTTTCCCCATCAAAGTACCTGTGATGCCTTGAGAGGCTACCTAGAACAGAAGCTAGACAGAGTGTAAAAAAAAATAAAGTAGGTATTTATTGAAAGGCCTTCACAGGGTACACCCTGGGCAGCACAAGAGCTTGGCTGAGGCTACACCCAAGGTGGACAACTAATACGTGTTTTTTGGACAGATATAAGGTTGGTCCATCTGCATATCAGAAGCCAGTTGTCCAGTGACATTTTCAGATAGTGCTGCAGTCCATTCTCCAGTTCGGCTCCCCTTCTCTTTGCTGCTCTTCTGGGTTGTTGACAGTTTTTGGTGCTTGGAAGAACAGGGTGTCCTTAAAGTTAGGGCCTAGAGAGAAGTTGTTTCGTCTGAATAAAACAGTAGGACAGTAGCTGACAGGCTATGGAGTTTTAGAGTTACACATTAAGGCAGTACTGATCTGGAAAATATAAAAGCTAAAACTTAAGGCATCACCTGCATTCTAAAAAGGGCAGGCTCAAGGTTTTAACTTTTCAGGTGAATTGTAAGAATATTAGTAGGGAAATAGACATCTGGGCAGAACAGTACACGACAACATTTTTTGTGTTGTTGGCCAGTTGGCAGCAGCTGATGGCAGGTGGGGGTCAGGAATTCAGGCTGACCTTGTATGGTTGCACAGAAGTGAGCAAGAGGAAACTGCTTGCCCTCCTACATCCTCAATACTCATCTGCTTACTCCAGCAGGTAAAAAGAGGCATGGCAGTATTGAGATACGTGGGTATGTTTTGGCTGTCTCACAGCTGCACTGGGAGATGCCTTTTCATGAGGGAACGGCTCTGTAAATCAGTGGCTCAGATGTCCTGGCTCTTGCTGAATCCAGGACTGATTGATAACCGGCCTGCAGTGCTCACCTGCTCATTGCCATACCTTCAGAGGCCTTTAGCTACCTTGGGATAATCACACATGCTGAAGAAACTTTGCTAGTCCAGGGGCTATGTAAATGCAGATTGCCTTCCTTACAAACACTTTGGTGCATCTTCAGGAAGCTTGAATTAGTTGTTCTTTACTTTCATTCTCATGATTGATGCAATAATAAGAGCATGGATGGCTTTCATCCTGTATATTCTTTTGAGCAGCTTCCTTGCAGAATGTGTGTCTCTGTCAGTTTAATGTTAAAATGTTTGTAAGCACAACTTGAAAATACTTACAATTGGAACACCAATTGAATTACTTGTTAGCAGTGATATCAAAGTGTAGTGTGAGTTTAATGCAGTGAGTTGTGACAAACTCACCTAAAAACTTGGTTCTATGTATTACTTCAGTTTTTAAGTCTACATCCTGTGGGGTTGGTTCTACAGCTGGGATCCTTGTTAAAGAAAATCTAACCTTCATTACACAATTGAAGCGTTTGTATTTTATTAAAAACAAGTACCAGTGGTACTCTACCACATGGTATGGGGCAGCCACATAAATATGGAACAAATGTCTTGGAAGGGTGGATCAAGTTGTTCAGTAAGTCTCTTCATTTTCCTGTCTTCCTGAATCTGAAAGGCTATATGGCATTTATTTTACCCTGAGGAGAGGAAAAGCGAATCTTCACAGTTCTTGAAAGCTACTACCCCAGGTTAGGCAGTCCTTACATTAATAGTTTGCTACCCAGAGAGGCAAAAATGTTCTCTTGCTGTGTGTGGGTGGTGTCTGCAACCAGTGAAAACCCCACAGCAACAGCTTAGAAAGAAAAGCAGAGAGAGTGTGCCTGAAGGATTTACTGTGCTGCTCTTGATTTTCCCTTGAGAAGAGCCCAGCTGTCTTGAAGTTGAAATTAAAATGTTAATCCTAAATTAGGCATAATTAGGATACTTCCTTTAGGCAATGTCTAATGCAGGCAGCTTTCTCCACTCCATTCAAGACTTTCCACACCTGGGTCTACTCCTGGGACAGGGGCCTCATCAGCTCCTCTGGATATATCAACCCTTATTCTAGACAAACTCCAGACCATACAGAGGAAGCCTACCAGATACAATACCAGAAAAGTGGTCTCTTTAACACTCAGGGGAAACTGAACATTCCCAAAAAGTGATGCAACAGATTCAAAGGAGAAGAAGGCAAGGAAAGGCTGAAAAGCCTCATCCCCTACTCCTCCTCTAACAAACTGGGTGCAATTACTAATAAACCCCCAAAACAGGCTACTGGAACTGGGATGCAGGCTAGGATGAAGGAACCATGAACCAGGCATACCTGGCACAAACTCCAGTACTTCTGTAACCTTCCTGTAAATCATTATCACTGAGCACAGCACAAAAGCTATTCTAATCCGTGCCCCTCTCCTGTAAAAAACGACGTGTTAGGGCCAATACTGGAGCTTTCCCAGATAAGAAAATAAACTTAGGGACCAGAAAGGTCTTAAAACCTCAAAAAAGCCTAGGGAACAGAAACACATTAAGGCTCCCACCCCTAGAGACATTAATAACTCAAGCAGCAACATGGCTACTAACTGCTCCTGCTTTATCCCAATAAAGAGTAAATATAACCAAAATGCAATCAGTACAAATTTTTTCCACTCTCTTGAGCCGCATGTTGGGTGCCAAATAATTTATTTGTCCTGGTTTAGGGCAAATCTGGTAGGAAACCTCTGAAGGGGGTCCCTCCAGAGAAGCAGATCCAAACCACCCCTCCCTGCAACTGCTTCAGGAAACAGATTTCCTTGGAGAAAAGTGGAAAAAAAATATTTAACAAACAAAACACTCACAAGCATAAAGAATGATCAATGCTACACAATATAACCTGTGGCTGTTCTGAAAAGATGGCAAATTCAGAAAAGTCCTTTCCGTGGGTGTGTCCTCGGTTTTCTCTCAGTCTCTCAGTCTCAGTCTCTCCAAGGCCCAAGTCTCTCCCTCTCCCAGGCTTGGCCCGGTGTCCCAGCTGCAGTGCAGCTTTGGGGGGCGGCCCCCAGGTGATGGTCCTGGTGTCCCTGGATCGAACAACAGCAGAACAGTCCCAAAATCCTTTGGCCTCAGCTAATTAAAAATAAAAACCAACCAAACAGCAAAAAAAGGGAAAAAAAAGGAAAAAAAACCCAAGAGAGAGTTCTCCGCTGTCCGTGCAGACAACACAGAGTCCAGGAGAAGGAATTCTGAAGGTGTTATCTCTATGTTTTGAAAACAACTGCCCCAGATGTTCCACCACTTGTTTCTTCTCCTACCCCCTTCACTCTCAGATCCAGTCTTAAAGGTGCAAAACTTATTTCTGGGCTAAACAGATGAGTGGGGATAAAAGCATCATACAGTCAGCCTAGGACAGGAGTGTGCAGGTTTTTTCAGTGTTTGAGCAGTGAATGAGGGAGGAGATGATTAGCATATTGTGTTGGTGCTCTCCAAAGTTGGGACAAAAACCAGACCATGAGTTCTTTTTCCCCAGGAGTCCTGCTGCTAATGGTATGTAAATCTGATGAAGACTTGTACTTCTAAATGTACAGAATTACTGCTCCAGTAACACAAGGTTCTTGTATGGATCTTTCTGGTTCTGGTATTTTGTGTGGCATTTTGCAGAGTTGGAATGGACAAGTCCTGGGATGTCTTGCCTTGGTGGAGGCCGCCATGGGCCTGCCAAAGTGCTAAAGAGCTCTGTGAATTGGGTTGCAAGGGGGCTTGCCTTAGCTAGGAATCTTTACTTTGTCTCTGCTTGGCTTGCGTTAGTCCTTGAAAGGAGCATATTTTGCAGAAACATTGAAAGTGGTAACCCAGGCACAATAACCTCATTTTTGTCAGGGAGTTGGAGTTAGTTCTAACATTGTGTGTAACTTGCTGGAGGCCTGAGCATGTATGAAGCAGTAGAGAGAGTTTTGGTTGGAACTGGCCTGGGGAAGCAGGCTGGGACTCATTCCCAGCTGGAAGCTGAGTGACTGTGGTGTTTGTTATTCTTCCTGTTGGAGTTTTGGCACCTGCTTTCACACTAAATCGGCTGTTGAGAATGTTGTAAAGGTCTGTAAATGTTTCGGTAACGTGCTTAGAGCTCTCTGCTTGTGTCTGTCAACTTCAGGCTTCTTTTTCTTTTTCCTTTCTTATCTTTTTTCCCCAGAAGACTTATGGTGTAGTGTAGGGCACGTTAATGACAAAATAATTTCAAGACTTCAAACTTATAACCAATTAATAGTAGTAATTACTGTTTACAATATTACTTTTTCTAGAGAATGTCATGAAGTACTTACTGAGGTGTCATACAGACATTCATGGTCTAAAGAGATGTTAAATGGTCTTGAGTTTTAGGGTTAAGGCCGGCATAATTTTTCAATCTAGAAAAAGGCCTCTTTCAGCCTAGCTTTTTAATAGTGTTATGTAGAGATCTTGTGCGTTATTTAATCATGGTCCTGTACTTTGATGCTTACTTTGATGGCTCAGGGACAAATAGTATTATAGCAGTGCTTTAAAAATAGTGTTTTTTCACATTGTCTAGCTTAATATATTAACTAGGGAGGCAGAAAGCAAAGCAGATGTTTGTTTTCCTTCTTCTGAAAAAGCTGTTGTTCAGTTTTGGTTTTGCTATATAGATTTTTTATGATGACAACTGGTGAAACCATGCTGTTAATCAAATGGAAAAGTGCATCTTTATAAAATGTCATTTGAGATACTGGAAAATGTCTAGGTAGGCGAATGCTGTTACTTATTCTAAGCAAATAGCTTAGATACTTCCTGCTGTTTCCTGGAGTCATATAATGGTCTACTTTAGGTCCTCTATTTGTGATTCTTAAGCTATGACTCAGAGATTTAATTTTTTTTTTTCCCCCGTTTGGGGAAGAGACTCTATAAGTGCCCAATCCTGACTCTGACAATTCTGTAGTTACTACATTTCTGTGACAGTTTTAAACGAACTCAGTCCTTTACTAGAGAATTATTCCTGCTTCATAGTGCCATCTGTTACTTAGAAAACTTCTTCAGGAAGTCTTTTTTCCCCCTGAAGTGCTAAGGATATTAAAATTTTCTTACAGAACTGATTTACATTGCAGTGAAGTTCCCCAAGGATATTCCATACTAATCAGCATTGATCCTTTTATTGATTTCCAGTAAACTTTTCATTGTACATCCTTACTCATAAAACTATTTATGCATGTGCATGTCTATGTGTGCACATACATGCCTCCACTGAGCTGAATGGAACTTAAAATACAAATACTCCTGGAGACTGATACTTGGACTGTGTTAAACAGAAACAGTGTCAACAGTAGGGACATGACTGCCAATACGTAAGAGTTGTCACCTGGACAGTTTTCAACTGAAATATGCTTTACCTGCAATCAACGCTACATCATTCAGTTTTGCACTGATGTGCATGAATCACTAAACCCTTTTGCATACTACATTCACATGCCAGGATAATAGCTCCTACATATACAGAAAAACTATAAATAAGGAAGCTTTTCCTATGACAGCAATGACTTACACAATAAGAAAAATGTAGTGCTGTACCGAGGAAACAAATTGTAAAGAACATCTGTTGGTAGTCTATCAAATGTGGTGTGTAATAAAGTATATGTAATCTCTCTCAGTTCAGTGGAAAACTCTAAAACGGAAAGAATGATAGAATAACCTGTACGTGTTTTTTGAAATATGAACATTCATATTATAACAATCTTTATGATCAAGTGACAATGAAAGAACTATTAAATAATCTTATTAGATTCCTCTTTTGCCTTACATGCTGAGATGATTTCTACAGTCTATATTGGTAAGTATGTCCGTTAGTCCTTTTCCCTCAGCTGCTTGGTTGTATGAATCGTAACTGTGAGAACCTTAGATGGAATAAATAGGTTTTGTTTCTTGTTCTGTGAAGGGGAAGGTTCTATGTTCTGCTTCCTGTTGCAGGAGAGGCTGATGTCAGCTCTGGTTGTGAGGTTCAGGTTCTTGATTGCCAGCTTTACTCTCCTTAAGGAAGGGAGCTGTCATGCAGGACTTTACCAAAAGCCATTGATATCAGATTGGGTCTAGGATTTCACTGTGAATTCAATAGGAGAGTAGGAATACAGGATAGAAAAGTGATGATGAGTAATCTTAGAGCCTGTTTGATTCGCCTGAAAGAAGCATGTATTATTAATTATCATGCATTGAAAGAGCTTCTGAAGGCAGATTAAATATTGTGAGGAGTTTTTGTCTCCTACTGAGACATTCTTTACCTAGAATCCTCAGGATTAAAGTCTGCCTTATATTCAGTTGGTGAAGTTAGTATGGCATCCATTTTCTAACAACCCTATTGCTTTCATTTATTCTCTACAAAGCTTGTGGCAGGGACAGTAGTAACTTGGATGAGATTGTTAGTGATTTTTCCATAATTTTCTAGACTGTCCTACAAGTGAGCAGCATAGAGACCTTGCTAAAAATTATGGCATAATTACTGATGTATTGGAAGTTATGAATGAAGGGATTCCTTGCAGAGCAAGGACAATGTATACCAAAATCATTGGCCTGCTAGCTTTAGATCTTTTTTTTTGAAGGAAGAAAGTGCAGATCCTTCAGTGTCACTTGTACATTTTCACATGTAACTTGTATGGTGACTTTTGGGAAGGATGAGGGAGGTTTCCTACCTGTTTAGACCATGAACATAAGCTGGCAAATTAATCTAAAAATTAAGTATGTGAATATGGAGGTGAGCATTCACGTGGGTTTGTTCTGTACTCATTGAAGGAGCAGAGAGAGAGATTAGTTTGTGCTGGGTCTGACTGAAACGGCAGTATTTCAAAGGTAACTGACATTTCTATTCGCCTTTTTTTTAATGTGGTATCTACGGACTTTATAGTTCAACAGTTAAGCCTGGACTGTAATGGGTGGAAATCTTAATTATGAGAGTTACTTTGCAGTAAAACAACTAGCTTTATAAATCTTGATGTGTCAATGGAAGGTCACCTGCTTAAACACCACCAATCGGGAGTTACTCTTTAGGTGCAAGTGAAATCTGCTCCTCACTTACTAGTTATTGGACATTAGGTAAGTTTTAGTTACTTGTGGCTGTGGCTCAGGCTGCCCGGATGCCTTAGCTGCTTCAAAGGCAGACGCCCTCCGGCTGCACACAAACACCAGCAGCAAGCACTCCCTGTCAGCTCTAGAGAGCAGATTGTAACCCAGCACAGGCAGGAGCAAAGGGGGCAAGGGAGACCTTTGGCTCAGGTTCCAACGGGAACCTTCCGAGGAAGGTCTGACTCCCAAAAGGCAAAAAGCTCAGGGTGCAGGGGGGTTTTATCGGGCTCAGATCTCAAGGAAGGTTTCGAACGTGGGACCAGTCAGTAGAGAGCAGGGGAGGTCTCAGGGTGGGGTCCGCTGAGAGGGACAACAGTACATTCCAATGGCGTAAACCCAGGGGAGGGATACAATTTAAACTAACCAGTGCGGCATCATACTTTCGGGGAATTTCAGGGAGGGGTAAAGGGATTGACATTTCAGGGGAGTGTTCAAGGGGAGGGGATAGCTTCAAACCAGCCAGTAACAAGTGTGGGAACCAGGAATTTTCCAGGCATGGGGAGGGAAGTGGAAAGGATTGACAGCTTCATGGGCAGGGTCGGGGTTTGACAAACTGGGAAGGAACCAATAAACCTGTGGGGAACCTGCACAAACCAACTAACATAGAACCAAATCTAAAAATACAGTACAACAGTTACTATTTCAAAGTTTATTTTGGCATTTTCCAGTCAAAGACAAAATCTATTTTTGGGTGGTTTTTTTTTTCCAGTTGTGATTGATGCCCTTCTCCTTTAGCAAAAAAACAGGTATCTTGGGGCATCAGTGCGTGCATGTGAGACCCCAGCCTGTTCATTAGGAATAACAAGGTGTCTATGCTTGTTGACTGTTGCAGGATTAACACCTAAACTGTGGTTATTTCCTGCTCTTCGAACAGTTCATACCCTGCCGTGGCACTGTCCTCAGAGCTGTCAAGCCTTTGGGGCAAAACTCATCCTTTGCTCAGAACAGCTTGTGTTAGGAGAGAATCCGTGGTACAAAATCCAGAACGGTAGGTGTATTATAAAATATGCAGGTTTCAGTCTGCTCTGAAACTGTTTCCTAAATATGCAGGGAGAACTATGTTGATGTCAAGGGATCTAGAAAGGAAAGGCATGCTTGAACTGAGCATTTTGCCTGTGGTCTGTGGTCCTGGACTCCTGTGTTGTGTCTGAGGTGGGTGGTTGCGTGTGTCTCTTTGTCTCTGTGGTTGGACTGACAGTTGCCCATGAATGCTTACAGAACTGGCAGCCACCTCCTCTGCCCAGCCTCCTGAACTGGTGTGGGCAGGCAGGGCACTGCTGCCTTTTAGGAGAAACAGCACTTCATAGTCCCTCTGTCCTCCAAAGATGTCTGGGTGATTTTGTTATTTCCTTCATGGTTGTCATCTCAAGAGTATTGTTTTGGTGCAGGTTCTTAAAGCCCTAAGACTCTTCCCAGATGCACTGGTGATAACACTGTGCACTGTCCAGGCATCTATACAGACTTCCTGATTCATAAATGTTCATTAGTTTGTATCATGGACATTAATCCCATAAGCCAGCTCAAATCAGCAGCTGAATTGGGGCCAGGTTTAGGGGGGAAACCAAGTCTCTCTTTGAGCGCAGGACACACAAAGGATAAAAGGGCAAGTCTTAAATCAGTGTAATCAGTAATTTAATTGTTTTGGTTTTCTTGAGGCCTTGAAGCAATGCAACGCATGTCTTTAAAACTGACATAACAAAATACTGGGATATGCTGCCAAGTCCATGTGGGTAGAGAAAAAAAGGACATGTTACTGATTTTTATAAACACTTGTGTTCTCAAGAAAGAAAGAAAAAAAGGAACGGACTTTCCCAATGATTCTCTGAGAATGTAAATGCCAAATGAGTATTTTGATTAACGGCAGAAATGGCATTTCCTGTGCTGTCTTTATTGCTCAATTGCCTTGTCCTAGTTACATAGCTTGTATTTTATCAAATGGAGCAGATGCATAGAAAACCAGTTGGAGAACTCTACAAGTCATTCATCAATTTCTTACAAGCTTAATTACTCATACTCACAGTTGCTGTGAAAAGAGAGCTTAGGTATTCTGCATCAAAGCATTGAAGTTGCATCCTCTCAACTGTAAATTAAATTTTTTTTGCCTTCTATTTGATGATATATAGGTGGAAAACTTGCAAATTAGCACAAACACCCATCATTTTCCTCAGAGACAAATCTCAAAAGTTTTTAGCAATTATGCGATTTCTTTTCATACATGATAAAACCTTATTCTTTTAGTGGTTGGAGACAAAGTAATTGTCACACTTATATATATACACCTTATGTGGTGGGGGATGCGTGTCACCAGCCTACATAAACCATTTGCTTTACAACAGTATACTGATCAGCCCAATATAATGTTTTATTTATGTAACCAAATCTAAGGAAGATACTTTTATCAAGAGATTCTATGTGTAGAAGATTAATTATGACAGATGTGTAAACAGTGTTCAGGTAATTTTGAGTTCTTTAAAAGAGGACAGTGACTTTTAAAATATTTGACAGTGTCTCCTGGAAGTGGAGACACTCTAGTGACTGTTCACGTTGATTTGCAGGACAAGAGGCTTAGAACTGCCTGGACTCCATAGCACTGTTTGCTCTCCATTCTCGTCCTCTTGCTAGGCTGATAAAAGATGGCCCTCTAAAGATGCTGTGTAGTTTTTACTAATCTTATTATTGAGTGCACTCTACATTAAAAGAGTGATTTGCTGTTCAGAGCTCTGAGATGCTGCAGAGCTGAGGCAACATTACTTGAAATAGCAATGACCAACTCAGTTCCAGGCAATCAAAGGAAGGAGATATTGGAAGAAAACAAACTAAAAAATCTACCCCCAAATGGAGCAGAGTACATGGTGTTTAGAATAGCAGAAATGTGGGAATCTATGAGACTCTTGTATTGCATGTCTCTGTGAGAGCAGGGATTTAAATTGTGTAGTGACTTCTAGTGAATTGGAATGTGAATGGAGGAACATGCTTGGTTTTGCCTCTTTTTGCAAGCCTGACCTGGTGGAAGCTTTTTTTGCAAGCTTGCTGGTGGAATCTGTTAGCTGTGGAGCTGTTGATCCCAGCAGTGGAAACAGCCTGTTATACTAATCACTGGAGCAAGTAGTGGGACTGCTAGGTCTTGTTTGCTTAAATTGGCCTAGTAGTGCCTTTCAATCAGCAGCACTAGGGTGAATAATATACTCAGGATTTGTCCTGGTATCTTCATTGTAGGCCATAAGTCTTACAATGTAAGTTATTACTTTACTGTAGATGAAACACCAGAGAGATTGGTCCTTGAGTCCCTTGGGGACTGCAGAATTGCAAATTACCTCCTCACAATTTACTTAATCAGAGCATGTATTTATTTTTTCAGAAAACCTCTTGTGACAAAAGTTCATGAAGCGGCTAATTGGAACAGAGGTACAGCTGGGACTCTCTGCTTCCTTCTGAGCGTAGCAAGCTCCTTTTGTGCATTTCTGTGCCAGCTCTCCATGATGTACTGATATGTAAGGACTTTACATTGAACCTCTGTCAGGGGCTGATGGGCCCAAAACTCCTCAGCACTCACTATGTAGGAAAACTACTGTGCTGACATGATGCCTCATAATGTGGCTTGCTCCCAGTTTCCAACATGCTCTTTTTTGTTCTTCTCACTATAAATAATGCTGCAGGAGATATTTCTGTTAATGTTACTTGTCTTTCAAACCAAAAATTTCTACTCTTTTGTGATATATTATAAGGTGATGCGTCTCCAAGTTCCTTGGATCTGTGGTGTCAACTACAGTTTGTATAGTTTAGATTGAAGGACAGCTTTAGAGCATGGGATCTTTCCTGCTAGGCTGAAAAATCTAGATCCTCAAAGAAAATAGGTACAAATGTTTGGCTGTTCTGTGATCTGTTGCCTTCCACATGCTTGCAGGTGTGGATGTAGGGCCCAAAACCTATACGGCTGATATTTTCAAAAGGATCTGAGTGAAATATAGTGGGAATTGGGATGCACACCTGAATTTCTTTGTACGCAGTCCCATTAAATCATGTGAAGCCCATGAGGGCTGGCTGCTCCCATGTAATGTGTTCCCTTATATATAATCCAAGTTAAATGTTTTCCTTCTGAGCAGCTCAGTGTCTAGATGGGTGACTGCATGGAGCTGTGTGAGGTAGAAGTTCAGGCTGCCCAGGTGCCACCTGACTGAGGAACCTGTTGTTCTCCTCCCAGAGTTCCCAGAGGATTTAGGCCCTGACGTTGATGTCCTAATTCCCTCCATGCAGTGTAAATAAGACCAAAGAAGATAAAAACTCTTAGGTCTTGAGTACAGGAACAACATTTCTCCTCAAAAAGTGTGTCATTATTTCAGCTCATGAGATGGAATGAGGGAAAAGACTTTAGTAGTCATAGTTAAGTTTTTATTTTGAGAGAAAGAGAACATGAAGTGAATGTGTTGCTCAGTTTACTTTTCCTAATACTCATTAAATTTATCTTCAGTGTATTTGCATTATGTTCAGGTTATCTAATGAGCTTGCAATTACTCCTTCTCTTTTTTTTGTCCCCAGTTCTCATCTCTGCTATCATCATAATGAAAATAAGCATTCTATAGCAAGAGGATTTGCTGCTCTAAATGAAGGGGGTTCTTTTTAATAAAAGTTGATTTAATGTCTAAAACCAGAGAAGTCATGCTTTGTCTCCTGGATCAGGTGGTTATAGTGGTGAAGACCAGCTAACACAGGAGCTTTTTGTTTTGTTCTTGGAGACAAATATTTTGCTGATAAAGAAGGATATGCAACTTTAGTGTCAGCCAAAAACACAGAGTGCACTCAAATATCAGAATATTATTTTTCTGTAGTTAAGACTGTGTTTCCATCACAAGGACTTCTAGTATCTGTAGGGATTACAGGATAATAATAACTTGGCAAGTAAAAAAAAAGGAAAATTTGCCAGTTGAAAGCTGGCTTCAGATAAATTCTCCTAAGTAGATTTTTTTAACCATATCATAACAAAAATAAATTGATATCTTTAGATTATATTAGATAAAAAAATTCCTAGCAGTCTGTCATCTGGGGTTGAATCTTTGTGGTGAGAATTGCCATCTCAATAGGAGAGATTCAGTTTTGATTTTTAGAATGCCTGGTGGTTGTGGGTTTTTTTGTTTTGGCGTTTTCTTTTTTTAATAAAGCATGCTTAGCTATCCTGTAGTTGTAAACAATCTGTGTGTCTCCAAATTCTAGCTCTGCTGGCAGTGCTGGGAAGCACTGAGATTCCTGGGTGGTGTTGGTTGAGTCCTGGCATGCATCTGTTTGCCCCTCTGGAGACACAGGTATGCTTAAAGTTGTGTCCTTGCATGCCATGGCTGTTAGTGAGGGCTAGCTTCTTCATTATGCATCATGCTGTGACAGTGCCATATGGAGGCGTGTTTATGGATACAGATCCTGATCTGCAGTGTGCTCTGGAAAGAGCCATTCTGGTTCCACTGGACTGCTTTGAAAAGCAGTGGATTGCTCTGGGAAGCTGTGACTCTGCTGTGGCTCTGCATATGAGGGGGCTCTCCATTCCCCCTTCTTCCTTTGCCTTGAGGACAACCAATGACTTGCACAAAACACAAGTGATTTCCAGGAAGTCATTCCCGTCTGATTTGCAATAATTCTCTCTCTAAGTCAATTTGTTTGGTAAATTAGCAATAGGGTCTGTCATACTGAGTGAAGAGTTTCCTGAAGGGAAAACAAATATGAATTTAATATGAAGAGTTAATTTACATGTTTCTGTTTTGAAAACAAATTTTTGCGCTGTTCTGGAAGCTGGATGAATAGTCCTGGAAGCACAGAGAAACAGGAACAGGAAACATGCAGCTTGAGTGCAACGTCTGAGATACTGCTCTGTGCAGGGGCTGACCTGGAGACTCCAGCCTAGCACTTTGGGATGGAGTTGCTGACACAATCCTCTCTAAATAACAGATCTTAGAGTTTGTTTTGCTGTTTGTGTATTAAGTCAGTTGTGAATCCTTGTTTGTATTATTCAGTAGGCTTCAAAGACGGAGGAATAGGTTTTAATGAATTCATGCAGTAATATTTTTCCATCAACAACTGTCAATTCCTGGAGGGTGAGCATCTGTTTCCATTTCAAGTGTGTGACCATTCAAACCATGGCACCTTAGCTGATGCTGCCACTGAAGAGGCCAGCTGCATGGATAATGGATCTTGGGACCCGGCTTTCTGTATGTCAGCACCATCATGGAATTTCATGCTGGCTGTTTGCATAATGGTTAGGTGAAGCAGCACAGTGAGTGAGGCCTGGGGAAAGATAGCACAGATAGGCAGTGCTGTGGTACCTGCCAAAACAGTAATTTTCTGTTTGCCCTCTTCTTGGAGCACACGTGCTTGTGGCAGAGGTTACTGCTTCAGCCACTGATGCCCATTCCTGGCCGAGACAACTGTGCTGCAGGCTCTCTCTCCCAGTTTGCTGAACTGAGTAATTGCTAACTTGGTTCAACAAATTCCTGTGAGTAGATGGGTTGACAGCTTGTGGGGAGGCAGCCCCGGTAGGAGATAGTGTGTTTATGGTGACTGGGGAGCTACCAATGCATTATCTTTTGTAGGCAGTATGGGAAGGCCAGCTTTCTGATTATTTTTAAAAAATCTTTCTTGCAGTTTGAAACCAGCTCTCTGTTTAGAGCAAGTGTTTGCATTTGAGCCCACCTGCAAGTGGACACCTTAGCTAGTGCTTGGTCCCTTTTCAGTTTCATGACATCTTGGGAAGGAAGGTAAGAGACCTGTGAAAACTGTTGGGGATGAGTGGGTGAATTGAAAACAAAATGGATTGGTCCAACCTGTAACTGAGGGAAGATGTGTTCCTCTGTTTTGTGGACAGAGTGCTTTCAGGGGTTTGTTTGCCCTTGCTGGCTAGGATTATATAGACCATGTGACAATCAAGGGTATTCTCTGCTGCCATAGACCAGTGGTGATTCATAACTGGATGGGTCATTTAATTTCTTGCTGGCAGGTTAGGAACTTTTCCTGTCATTTGTACCCTCTTTTGTTACTAAGCCTTCTCTGCAGCTTTATCCTTTTATTATTTTTGCCCCTCTACAGGAATGAGATGCTTGCTGGTGGCAACTGCATAGTTTGTGTGTGTGGGTTTGAGGGGTTGTCCTGAAAAGTCTGATAGAGTCAGATGAAGTTCTTAGGTTTCACTGTCTGACCAAAAGATGATAGTGATTTGTTTAAAGATATTCTGTCTGCTTAATTATATACTTTATTTTTAGAGGGCTGATTCAAGTCACTTCAAGTGAGGGATCATAAATATCTAAAATGTGTTTCTTTTCCAGAATTTTATTTAGCTAAATGGATTGCATGACACTAGACCAACCTCCCCAGCCATTGAGATGCTCTTGCTACACAGAGACGCAAGCTTGTTTTCAGAAGCTAATGAGGGTTTTGCCTTTCACTCAGGCTCAGTTTGCTGAGTCACTTAGTGGAGTTTTAATGTTTTCTTCATGGTAGGGAGTCCCATCACTGAGAGTTCAAATGCTTGCTCCTTTTTCGGTGAGAAATACAGTCTGTCACAGCAAGCAATGGGGGTAGACCTAAACTCCACATGTGCCACTGCATTTCTGGGAAATTCTGTAACAGTGGTATAATGTGTCATTAGGAACTACTGTGCTATTTCCTAGTAAGATTTATCTCTAAGCTGGACTTGTATCCATAAAATACTTTTGTTCAGATGTAATACACTGCATCAGGGTGTTTCTTGCTTTCAAGACAGAGGAAAAGCATTGAATCTCCAAAATGCTTCACAATGGGAACAGAGGTCTCACTGCAAAGTAAGTTAAGAGCAAAAGGCTGACAGAGTAAATCAGAATTTCTGGTAAGAATAATATCTTATATCTGTCTTTGGGAGTGCCACTCTGCAGAACTGTAGTGCTTTCCTGTCTCAGCTGCACACAGGTGCATTGTTTCTAGCTGAAACATGCTATAATCCACCCTTCAGACAGGTGAGCTCTGAAATCACAGCTGAGTAGGGCATATTACAACCAGTTTGAGGTTCTCCTGTGTAAAAACAACATTAATATGTACTGGAATAAATACAATGGGTGATTAAGGGGACTGTGAGGTTTGAGGAGAGAAACAGAGGGAAATGTTTTTCTTCCATCTGGAAATGTTTTTCTTCCGTCTGCCAAGACGGGGGGTTATGGAGGAGTTTCAGTGCTGCCTTTAGCTATCTTGTGGGTAGGGAGGGTGTAGAACAGGTGCTGCCAAACTTTTCTTGAAGTGCATGATAAAGGAGCAGGGCAAAGGATACAACTTGAGATAGGGTAAATTCCAGGTAGATACAAAAAACTCTTTTGTATCATGAAGGTGGTCGGACACTGGAACAGAGGCTCTGAGGGGTTGTAGACTCTTCAGTCCTGGAGCTATTTTGAAGCTGAACTGGGTGAGGTCTGGGTGAACTGCTTGGGATAGTTGTGTAGACAAGAGACCTCAAGAGGCCCTTCCAGCCTCTGTCATTCTGTGATTCTAGATTCATGTGAAGACTGTGGCCTCTGGAATGGAAACTGATGAGGAGGATCAGATGTGCTTGAGAGTAGTCACCTCTTGTGTGACTCATGGGTTGAATTCTATCATTGACTTTGAGTATTACAGATACAGTAAAGCATGTGCAAGTCCTTCTCCCATACCAGCTCATGCTCTGCTGGCGTTCTGTTTTGGAGGGTTTGCTGTAAGCTGTTGAACAATAATTTTGTGTAGATGTGGTAGAGTTGTGAAGAATAGCAAAGGAACATCAGCAGATGTACAAAACTAGAAGAGTAGCTTTCTGAAGCAGACTAGGCTTTTTCCACTCCTATATTTGTATACCCTAGCTACTTATTAAAAGGAGCTCCTCTGAGTGATGTTCCTGGCCTGGAAAAGAATTTTTTCAGTGCCAGGGGAAGAGCTGTACTGCTTTTCCTGAAGGGAGAGGGCACAATGGCCCAAATGGGTCATTGGAAGATCATAGCAAAGATAAGAGGGTGGTTTTGTTTACAACACTTAACAATTCAGCTGCTGAACAACCACATGGCCCATGGACAATTCATGGCCAAAATAGCTGATTCTGCACAGCAGCTATTCTCTATAAGTATCAGAATGTGTCCACTGATTGTATGTTGCTTATTTCCCATCTGGCTAGTCTGTGGGTGACAAATGTTTTTACCGAGATCAAGCTGCTGGCTGTTATTATAACTTGTGCCAAGGTTAAATGTCTTCTGCCTGGTTAAGACTGACTTTTATGAGGCAGGATGTGAAAAGTGAATGAACCTGGGAGAAAAACGAGAGCAATACCAGCTTCTGGTTTGTGTCTCAGTACCATCTTGGGAACCTGCTATGAATATGCTTAGACAAAAACATTGCTTTCTTTAACGATTGAAAACGTCTTTCAGAAGCTCTTAAAAAATGTTTGCGATAAACAGAACCTTTTATTTGTGGCTAATATCAGACTATTATTAAGATCTATTGCTTTCAAAGTAATCTCTTCATTCCAGTGCATTACTGTGCATGGGCTCTCTGCCAGATCTGACCCCTGCACAGTATCCCTTAACAAATGAATATGGCATGGGATCATATGAACATGGTATTTGTGTGACCATCACTCTAACAGCAGATTTTCACTGACCACTGAGATTTTATTTTTGTTCTGATCAGACAAAATTAGTCAGTATATTTTCTCTGGTGCTGAAAGCTTCACATGCACTGCAAAATGGAGTGTAAGATAATCTACCATAATTTATTTCCTGAACAAATCTCATTGCTTCTCTGTCTTGGGGAAGTATCACAGTGATAATTCTCTAGATACATTTGCTTTCCATCTGTCTTGGTGAATGAGAAAGGGAGATGGAGTAGGACATCTAAACTTTGTTTTCGAGGTCTCACAGGCACCGTTGCCTATAAGACGGTATGTTGTTTAACAACTCAGGGGCTGTTTGCTAAACTACTGGAATTCAGCTAGGACCACTTTACTTTTCTCAGTAAGAGTATATTCCTTGGGAGTAAAATCTTTGTTTGTTTCTGCTGTCCCGGTGTTATTACTGCACAGTAAAGCTTGATATATCTTTTGCATTTGTATTTAGTAGATGGATCACACACAGACAAAGAAATGTTGAAGAAGCAAACCAAAGCTAGCCAAACCAACAACAAGAAAATGAAAACACGTGTGTCTGGGTAGAGATGTTTAATTAGTTCTCCCCTGTGGTCTCTTTCTTATCCTGCTAACATTGCTTTGGTCAGTATCAAAAATACATACCTTGTAGTTTCCTAAATAAGTATTTGGGTTTTGCCCCAGACAGCAGCTGTGGTGTGTGATTTGCTTGTGTGGGAGGAGGAACTGGGAGGTTTGGGAGGTGCTTGTCTACTGGGATCTCAGCCTTCACCTCTGTGTCCTCCATGCAGGAACAGCTGGGAGCTGTGCTGCTCCCCTTGGGAGAGCAGGGCTGTGTTTGGTGTCTTTAAATCAGAAACTCTTCAGAAGTTCTTACAGTACTTCTGATGGAGCTTGACTCAGATGAGGTCCTGATTTCATCTGTAGCTCCATGTCACATCTAGTATGAAAAAAATTGTCTGATACCATTTTATTTTCATACTTGGTGAGTTGTTGCATAACATTTTCTTAACAGGATGAGAAGTTTATTTCCATTGATACTTATTATATTAAGATACAAAAAGAACAGTGTACTGCAGCTGATGAAAGTGGTCTGTGAATGATAAACAAAACATAATTTTTTTAGTGTCTAAATTAATTGCAATTGCCTGAAATAATCCTTTATTTTCTGTATTGCTGTTTCTGGTTTGCTACTTCTTTCCTGCTATTAATTGCTTAGTCATCTATGGTAGCTTTGTTTCACTGCTTTTGTACTATGAGTTAGGTTTGTGTGGGAAATAATGAACAATGAATGGTACTTGTTGGCTTGAGGATTTGTGTTTGCTTGCACAATGAAATATGTTCTAAAAGGCTGAAATACCAAGAATATTACTGCTGCCACTACAAAGCCAGATATGCTGCTTACATGTTTAAAAATCATTATTTAGTGCTGACTGAATGACCAGTTTCTTCCCCCATACTGTGTAAAAGTCTGAAATATTAGTGTGTTTCTTACAAAAATGCCCTGCAGAGCTACTGATTACTTAGATTTACAGTCCTTTAGAATATTACTGATACCTTAAATAAGCTGTGAATCTGCACAGGTAGACATAAATTTTGCTGATAAACCTATTTTTAGATTCTGATGTTCTTGAGTAGGACATGTGCCAAATAGACATCCCAAGTTCATGAGAAGATTATTGTCCAAGGAGATAGGTACTTTTCTTTGGGCCTCTGTTATTCTGATCTTCTTGGAGTCATAATCCAATAAGCCAGTTGGCTTGAAGGGTATAAATATTGCTGTAAATGAGACAATAATACAATTCCTGTGAGAAACCTGATGGATAGTTGATGATTATTAATCAAACTTTTTTTCTCGTTTCTAAACAGAGTGGAGAATAAAGCAGAGTATCCATCAAATGAGTATGGAAATTATTGTTAATCCTTCTGAAGTGCCTTCTGGTAGTAATGAAAACTGCATGCACAATTAAAAAGAACCAAAAATAAGTATTTGTCCAGATGAGAAGTCATGAGGAAGAGATAAACAAGGCAACATTAATGGTGCTGTCAGAATTGTCAGTAAGCCAAAAGAACAGAGAATAAAATCAGTCTAGATTTCAGCAGCTAATTCCAGACAGAACATCACTGAGAGCAGCAAGCCTCAAACTTTATCTGTATTTGGGATATGTTCTGATATGTCCCAGGGTATTTATTTATTTACTTTTACTGAACTTGAAGATACTGTTTAGCTTCTAAAGGAGAGCTTTCCCTTTTTAAATTCAGCCCCGTGGGAATCTTAGTGTGTGCAGAGTTGTCAAGTAGAGTCTATGGAGTTGAAGCAAGGCTGAGAAATGTTTGTGATTCTTGAATTTGGGACTTAAGTTTTCATGTGGCTTAAGTGGATGCTGGAGCTAAGTGTCCTTGCTATAAAACTACTTGTGCTGTAGCAGCAACTGTGTGTGTGCTACAAGGGAGGCTGCCTAAGTGAGGTGGCATACTTGTGGCAAGATGTTGTTCTGAACATTAGAGCAGGACGAGGATGGAGGAGAGCTGAACACCGATTAGTGCAGAGTTACAACCATGCCCTGCTGTCCCCACACATCAGTATGGTATCTGCTCTCTGTTGTCCCCAGCCTGCACATGTACTTCCCTTTAGGGAGGACATCTGCCTTTCAAGGGCTGCAGAAGGTGGATTCTCCCCTGAGCTGGTCTTGCTGTCAGAATGGCTGAAAATGTAGGACTTTGGCTAAGGGTACTTTTTAAGAAGTGGGTTGCAGCAGCTCCAGTGTTAATAGCAGAACTGGGAACTGTGCTCTAAATGACTGAGGACCAGGTGTGAGGTGTTTGTGTTAGCCTTAGTGGGTAATGAGGTATGATGTTGTACCAGCTGCTGACTGCACTGTACCATATTATGTTACACGGTTCGTTACTTGCTGCAGAGATGGTAATCCCTGGGAGACAGGGATACATGCATACACATTAGTTTAATGCAGTAACAGCTCTTGGTTTATTGTTCTCAGCTCCCTTTATAGGGAATTCAAACCTTCTGGTTCAAGATCGGTCACAGACTGGTTTCCAGTGCCACTCAGCCTTATTGACCAATGAGACTCCTGTGTGTTTGACACTACATGGTTGGCTGAGACCGCTGTATAGATTTGAATCGTCCTATCCCTTCTTATCTTTCAAGGCATGTTCTACAGCTTTCTAGAAGCCCTGTTAGCTGGGCTGGGCTCACAATACAGTCAGCTATGCTGTGACAGTACCATACTAATTCTCTCAAATTAACCCTTGTGGTGCATCTTTCTGTTGCGGTGTACAGTTTGCCTTGGTACGTGGCCAAGCTGTCTGTCAGACATCTCTACCAATGAAATACAATTTATGTCACTTGATCAAGGTATTGTTCAGGCTATAAACCCAGCCAATGAGATGGCAAGGCGCCAACTTTTGAAAACCCCATTTGATAAGAGGAGAACCACAGAATAAAGTTTCACTTTCTTTCTGCTGCACACCACCACGAGGTCTGCTGTCCTTTGTCTGCTCCCCAGACCCCACACCCACACGTGTGAACCTCTGTTGTGATTCTGTCAGCCTGCCGACTTTTGGATTTTAATAATGGGAGCATTTTATTCACAGACAGACGACCATGCAACCATTCAGGTATGGGAAAATTATCTTCAAAGATTTAGGATAGAATATGACAAAAAAGGACTCTTGGACCTTCTGCTATGGTTTAAAGACCACGGAGTAGATATATCAGCAGAAAAAGCCTTAGATTTTAAGACATGGACAATAGCTAGTAATCTTATTTCATATCATACTAATGAGCATAACTATTATGCTACAACAGTTGTAAAACCGTGCAGACTGATATTAAATCTAATTAGAATTATAAATGGATTAGACTGGAACTTAAACCCCAAGGATGGGAGGGGGAATGACCCACCTTAATGGAGGGGACACCTGAATACGCCTCTGAGACCTCTCAGTGACCACGTGGTCCTGAGCGGATATTCCACCATGATGCCTTCTCCCGGGGAGCCCCCCAAAATTAGCATCCGTACTTGGGCAGCCCCGGCGTACGCCGCCACTCTAAGCGGTGGCGGGCAGCCCTGGTCAGCCAGCCACTTGGTGAATTGCGTAATATCTCCATGTGATACCGGCCGGCAAGCCCATGTGCCTGCAGCATGCTTTGGCACAAACTGATGGGCTACAGCCCGGCCACGGAGCGGCACGTAGTGGCCCCGTGCTCCCCGTGGCAGGCGGGTGAGCTGCCCTGAGCCATAGCATGATGGGTTATGTAACTCCGCCGTGTGGCCCCAGAGACCCGGGTGCCGTGGCATGGCACGGTGAACTGCAGCTCGGCAGAGTAGTGCGGGACCAGCACAGTTCCAGTTTTGTTCCTGGGGGTCAGCCGTAGCGCCGCCCTAGCCACAGAGCTGTGAATAATAGGGAGCCAAACACTCCAAGTGATTTCAGCTCTTTTATTAACCTAGGAAAAAGGGGGCCCGTCGGTGTAGCACGCCGCCGCCCTCGGAGTCCTGATGTCAACCGGAGCCAGACTCCTCCGCGGCAGAGCCTGATCCAGGGTCTTTCTTCAAGCGGGAGCTCCTTCGCAGTCGAAGTCCTCAGGGGGTCTTCTTCTTCGTGGCTCCGAGGTCGAAAGACCCTTAGCAGGGCTCAGGCCTGCTCTTTTATACTGTTCAAAGTCCTCCCTGATTGGTTGAATCTGGATCCTTGCTCTTATTGGCTCATGCCCGGATCAAACAAGTCACTCCTGATTGGCTCCGTTTGACTAGTCCTTGATTGGCTCATGTTGTCTAGGGTTAAGTGCAGGAGAGCGGTGGCTGCTTTTACCCGATGAAGGGATTTAACAGGGGTTCATACAACCAGGGTTCAATAAGGTATAGAACTGGGGTACATTTCAGGGGTAGAAAGTACAAGGGATTTCCCAACTTAATTAAACAGTGCAACCATCATCATGGAGGCCAACTTAATCAACCTAGGCAACAACTTGATTTCCTGCAATGAATGTGAATTTTATAACAAGCAACAGTTAATCCCCTTAACTTATTTCTTACAAGAGCAGTGCGAGCCGGACAGCCTGCCTCGGCGCGGCGATGGCGCGGGCAACGCCGCGTGGTGTGGAGCTGCTGAGCTGGCCGGCATGCCCCGGCGCGGTGCCGCAGCAGCGGATGGCGCCGCAGGGCCGTGGGGGACGTCCAGGCAGAGCAGCACCGTGGGGGCTGCCGCTGACCCGGTGTGGGACGACGCGGCCCTGGAGTGGAGCTGGGCGGCGTGCGGAGCGGCCCGCAGCAGTGGCATGCTGTGGGGCGGCCCGGCGCCAGTCCCGTCGGGACCTTCCAGTGCCGCTACGACCCTGCCGAGCGGCCTCCATGAGCGGCTCGGCCCCACGGCAGCACAGGGCACAGAGCAGCCCACCTGCCATTGACCACGTGGTCGGATCATATCATGGAACTCGCCATCTTCGCCATGCGATGTGGTTTCACCCGAAACCCCGCCTGGGGGGGTGGGACCATTCCCCCGGAGCACCAGAGATGGAAAACATCACCCACTTCAACTCCGCCCCCGAGGAACACATCAGCACCACATTGGGATATGACCCCTCCTCAAACCCCCCCTTGGGGGGCGCGGCCAAATCTCCGGACGAGCCCCACCAAGGTGTGACCCTACCTGTGACCCCATCTCTGGGGGTGGGGCCACACCCACAGATCGACTTCCATGGAGTGAGACTCTGCCTCAGACCCCACCTCAGAGGGGTAGAGCCGCAGCTTCAGATCACCTTTCAGGGGGTGTAGCTTCAAGCCAGCCCCCTCTGGCAGGGAGAGGCTTAGCCACACCCCCAACCCCACCTCTCATTGAGCCTCCAAGCCAGCCAAGGTGGAACCAAGCTTCACCAGTGGCCCCCACACCCACATCTTTCTACTGAAGTAATTCCTTATTAGAGGACCTGCAGTAGTTGTTTCCCTTTTGCATTGAAATTTTTCACCTTTTCCTTTATGGACTGTTTTGTTTATTTGTTTGGGTTTTCTTGCTATGATGTCTCCCTATTCCAGTCTCTACTTTCCCACAGTCCCATCCTGTTGAATAGTCCTGGCATTCCACAGGCTGAGAAACATAGCACATGGCTGGATGCTCCTCAAAGGAGAGGTCAAAGAGTAATACATGATGCACAGTAGCCTAAATATGCCAGATAGCCCTGGACACCCAAAGAGGACATTTGTGATGTTACAATGTTTTAACCTATTGCAGAGTCTAATTGAACTTAGGTTAGTCTAAAACAGTTTATATTTTATCTGCATTTGAAAGGGAGAACGCTTTTCCCTTTCAATCACTGCATCAAGTTCCCCGTGATCTTTAAATCATGGACTTGCCTGAAATTGTTGACGTCAGTGGACACTGTATATGCTGGCAAACAATAATGCTTATTTTTTTTAATGTAAATCAGGCCAGCCTGATAGTTATATTTTAAGGGTGGGGAGAGAAAGGCAGTGAGACATCTGTGATTTAATCCCCTTATCATTGTTTATATGGCAGTGGGAGCTAGATGAGAAGTCAGGTTTACAGGGAGGGCTAGTGAGAAGTTGTGTGCATGACTGGGTTGTTGCTAGGCTTTGCTTTGCACTGCCACAGCTAGTTTTACTTGTGCACATGCCACTTGGGTGTGTGTTGGTCAAGACCACCTTCTAATCGAAAACCAACCCAGTTCCAAAGCTGGCATTAGCAGTGACAGACTCCCTCCCTGTACAGTGGAAGCAGAGCTCACCAATATGCAGCAGATGTTACCCACTGGATGACAGATTCATTTAAAATCAAAAAACTGGATTTGGGATTTCACAATTTAAGTTGAACAAGATCACATGCTATTTTGATGGACTGTGTGCTTTAAGAGAGAACAGTATTTTTGATAGACTGAAGTTCTGTGAAAGAATAAAAACAAGTCTCGGAGCTCTGGTTTATGAAATAGGACACTGAATTGCACCTCGGTACTGGAAAGACAGGTTTAGTCCTTGTTTTGTATATAAACTCCATGTGGGTGATCGTATGTACCTACTTTGTTCTGTGATGCAAAGATCCGTGATGTAGTCCAAGATCCAGAAGTGGGCATATAAATGGAGATGTGGAAACAATTAGGTTGTGAACAAATGTTGCACTATTGCAGCTGTAGAGCTTCTAGGATATCAAATGTGTTTCTGGTCCTTGCGGTCAGAGTAGCCACCTTTGGACTCTGTCACACAGGACTCTGTTCTGGTCTGTTCTGCTGCCAGAGTGACTTGGTGGCAGTGAGGTAGCTGGGTACAGTTGTAGTAAGAGCTCTGAAAGCTGGGGAGTTACTTTGGTTGCATTCCAGACCCAGCCTTTGAGGTCATGTAAGTGCTAGAGATTATGCTGCAGTAGCAGTGCTGGGCTTTTTTTCCTTTTTGTTTTTCTTTTCGTTTTGGAGGTGTATGCTGCATGTATATGGAGAATGCCAGACAAACATCAATGTCAGTCATTTTTGGGGATTGAGAGTTGAAACAGTTTGTACTGGTACATTTTGAGGCTTTCTCTGAAATAACACCCAAACTGAAATCAAACTTCATAAAGGGTAATGTGCTGGTAAGACCATTTTAAGGGCTTAACAGTGGCTGAAAAGCAGGGCAATTTGCAGTATACAATGCACTTCTCACCAAGGCCTTGAGGTAGAATGGTGGTGTGGCGTTCTACCACTACCTCTGTTTATTTTATCTTTTCAGGCATCTATTTTTCCTTTGAAATATTTGAAATGTGTCCTTTTGAGGTACCATTTTGATGATTTGGTGATAAGTGGAAATAAGATGCTGTAATATATTGTGGCTGCCTGAATGGCTGAGTGGCTGTGCTGATGGGAAAATGATGGAAGCATCAAGAAATGACTACTAACTAGAATATCCCAGCTGTCCCAAGCACTAAGACTATAGCATATGATAGAGGCAAAAACCCTGTATGTCGTAGAAAGGAACAGAACATAAAAGAAGTAGCACTTAAATGTATACAATATAAGATAAATACACTTCTAAGAGTCTTATCTTTCCTTATATTGCTTCTTATTTGAGAATGGAAAGGAAAACTGTGATCAGGCTCCCAGCTCTTCAGTAATTGCTTTGAGGGATATCTGGTTCTTTCTGCTGCATTGTGTGGGTGGAGTGCCCTGCTTTGTCCTCATCTATTGCCAACCTGATAGAGATGCCATAAAAAAGAAGGTTGAGGAGACGTTATGACCATCTCTGCCACCCTACCATTGTAGTGCACAGAGATCTTTTCCTTTATATTATGCTACTTTATAATACACTGAAAGTTCTCATAGGAAAAAAAATCCCAACCAAAGTACTGACATCTTTTATAGTTTCAAAACATTCCTTTGGGGTAGAGGGCGTGACAGTTGTCAAACATCTCTTTATGGTGAAATCAGTGGCCTCAAAACAAAGTGAAAAGAACAGAAGGAGTGAAAACCCCCTATCCCCAGAAGGCTGCTATTTGCAAAGGAAACTCCTGTAATATATTGAACATAGAACCTCCTTTTAAAACTGTGATATGTTTAAGAAAAGAAGGAGAGAGATTTCCCTTGAGAAAACTTGAGATCTCCAGAGTAATTGCCAGGGATGGAAAATAAACTAGGAAACAAAGATCTACATCTGACCCACACAAAACTGAAATGGTTGGGAATGTTTCAGAGTTTGTCATCTTATTACAGGAGATAATTTAGAAAAGAATCTGAAATGTTTGTGTCTGATGGACAAGTTTCAGAAACAGTATTTTATAATTTATCTAGTAATATAAATGCTTTCTGCAACAGCAGGTACTAATGAATATCTTAATTAAATGCTACCATATAGCATTGTTGCAGAAATTAATTTTAATTTTATGTACCATAATGAGGATGGCTTGAATAATGTAATTAAACATTGAAAAGAATGGGAAGCTTTCACGAGCGGAATTTAGAGAAAATTAAAAAAAAAAAAATTCTCCTTTGTTTCTCCTGAACTACTAGCACACTGTTTGCAAACAGTTTGAAATTCCAAATGTTTCAGTGTCTTGTCAAAGAAAATCAAGCAACCCTGAAGGATAAGGAGACGACTCAAAATGGACAGATTTTGCTGTTTTTATCTAATACGTTTTTCCAAGACTTTACCTGTTTTAATCTGCAGGCAAGACAAAATTGAAATAGTGTGTTCCTGTACTTTTTTTATTAATCATGATAAAATCAGATTTATCAAAAAATTCATCCTCTTGTATTTGCTTAGAAGTTTTGAATGTGTAAATAGGTAGTAAGCCTATTCTGAAGAACACAAAAGAGGTAATATTTTTATGACAGCTGCCAAGGCAGCTCAATTAATTAGCCCTCTTCATTACATCTGGAAAATACTGAGATATTTGATTTTCTTTTTCCCATGGCCTCTGCAAAAGGAGTATATTGTGCACTTTTTCACATGGGTACTTGCAAGCACAGATGTTGTTTTTAAAATAATAATAAACAGAATTATGCCTTTTTTGCTGTAAAACAACATTATAGGTTATGTTATTGTCAAACAGAACATAATATGAAAATTCTTTATTTCCCTTTGTAACATGCAGTTTGATATTCTGATTATTTTTCCTTATCTGTTGTCTAAATGTTTAATGCTGAATATTATTTGTCTTTTGGAAATTGCATATAGAATTTATAGGCTCCTCTTTCTCTCATTATAATGCATAATTAATGTATGTATGCTTTCCTGCAAAATTAAGTAATTAGGAAGTCTAGTTTCTTGGTATGGAACTTCTACTTTAGTAGAAGGGCAAGGCTCTAGAAAATCATGGTGAGGTATTTGCAATGACAGAATGAAATCCAATGACATTTTCTGTAATTATTAATAAATAATAATAATAATAATAATAATAATAATAATAATATTAATAATAATAATTATTATTATTATTATTATTATTAAGGTGTTAAATACCTC
>VZTR01018870.1:122162-165206 GCA_013400775.1 Chaetops frenatus
TTATTATTATATTTAAGGTGTTAAATACCTCAATAAGATAAATATCACCCGTACAACATTTTTTTGATTGGAAGATTGCTGCTTTAAAATTCGTAAAAGTATTACAAAAAAACCCCTGAAGTCTTTTTCTTGCAAGGTGGGGAAAAGAATGGAGTTATCCACAAAATGGCAGAAGAAAAGCAGATTTAACTTAAAATTTTTCACAAAAGCTGCATAATTCGTACCAGCATTACATACCATGAGAGAGCTGTTCAAAGTTTATTTGATTACAGGATTAGCCAGGCCACAAACATTTTTCATGTTTGTTTTCCTTCGGAGGCTGTTGCTCCAAGAGGGAGCTGCCTTCCTGCGTGCTTTGTGCAGGGGCGAGGGGGCAGCGCCTTGGCCACAGGCCAGGCTTGCTCCCACTGTCTGTGGTGTTGTGCCAGAGTGGCTCTGCTCTTACCCACGCTGTGGTGGAAATGCAATACTTGGGGCTCCACTGCGATGCAGGAGAGTTTTCCCTGGCCCAAGTAACAGTGTGCTTGGTCGTCATCCAAAAGTTGCTGCTTTGTTTTTCTCTGGACAGTTGTGGTCTCTGCTCTTGTAAAATCCACAAGGATTTTCCAGAGAAGGCATCTGAGAAGGGAGGAGCAGGAAGAATATCTAGCTTGTGGTTCTGCAGAGAAGCAGCCAGTACTGTGTTTTGAGGTATGTCTCTGTATATATCTATCTATATCTATATTTATATCTATCTATATCTATATCTATATCTATATCTATATCTATATCTATATCTATATCTATATCTATATCTATATCTATCTACATCTAGATCTATATCTATCTATAGGTGTGTGCTACCTCCTCAGTGGCTCATCCAGACCGGGTACATGCAAGGCAAACATCCTTCGCACAATTTAACAGCAAATTTTAGCTTTTTCCTTTTTGGTTGGAAAAATAGCTTATATTTTGCTTGATGAAAGAATATGGTTTACAAGGCCCACTTCTTGGTCATATTTTATGGGTATCTAGTCCTGTTATTCTCTTCAAAAGGCACAGAATATTAGAAGGTGTACTTTTTTTTGAGAGGTGATTAGGTGTTTGTATTCTGTGGTCTGTACATGCTACTATGTTTTCAGAAATTCCTCCCTTAACGCTAAGAAGTATGAAGAATTGGTGTAACGTAAGCCATTATCTTGGAAAGAAGTGTAATTTTATTAATTTTCTAATCTGACAGGAAAATAAATCCTTTAATGTATTCCCTATATACTATGTTAAGCAGGTCTTCTTTAAAGAAATCCTTGTTGTAGCAGTTTACTGAGTAATTCACATGATTTCAGAGACAGGGATAGAATATGTAGGTGGGTATTTTAAGTGATGGTTAGTATCCAGAACTAGTGTCCTGGACAGGTGTGAATGGTGAAAGCAAAGCTGTCAGTTCATATCATTATCATTGTATAAGATGATGCAAATGGTTTCCTTGTAAAGATAAAACACGGAAATGAATAAAACCCCAAGCAACCATTGAGGTTTTTTATTTACCCATTTCTTAGTCTTCAAGAAAAGGCCAAGTGAAAACCTTCCCTGATGGGGATGACGATGTGTGTTCTCTTTGCTTGTCTCATTTACCTCGGTTGGTATTTTATTTATGGCTTCAGGTGGGAAGTTGTGCTTTGGTTCTGTGCCTTGTCTTAAGGCAGGTACTTTCTGAGCAAACGGGAATGACAGAAAGCACACAGGCTGTGACCACACAACCAGCTCAGCTGTGCTGAATGTCTTACTGATTGTCCTGCTAGCCTGCAGCTCCACTCTGTTCTGCTGCAGTGATGTTAGAACTATCTATGCATTGCTATCATGGTGGCATCCTCTTCCATGCCTTGGCAATGTAATTCATCTGTGCTTATCAAGATCTATCCTCAGTGCTCAAGAGACTTTCAGGGAACAGTGAGTGCTGAAGCTTTCTCTTACTGGGGATATTGTGACTTTTGATTCATCTTTGCCACATGTTCTCTCCTTAGGGCAGAATTATCCAGTTCTTTGGTTCAGTTACCATTACTGCTGGCATATTTGCCTTCGAGGTGGGGGCATTGCAAAGTAGGCCCTAGCCCTAAAGACAGTCAACTCAACATACCCCTTGTTTGTAACTGAGTACATTTGACTTGAGTGATCTTTGCTGATTGCTGCATGGTCATTTGCTCTGCTGAATGTTCTTTCTTCCATTGTCAAGTACAGAAGAGTCGTCTCTGAGGTATCTGTAGCTATGCAGTGTTACATGCAGGGCTTTAGCAGACAGTTTGCCCCTCTAGTGCTCACATCCCATGTCTGCCCGAGGACCATAGATGGCAGGACTTTGTTGCAGTCAGCTGATGGGGAAAGGAATTTTTGTGTTGAACTATGAGAGTTTATGTCTTGAGTTTTGTAAGGTGGAAAGTTGAGATGAGGTGTCAGGGCTAAGCAGAGGAGAAATCATGGAGTTCTTCTGCCTTATCTGCTGGATGGTGATGATAGTACCCCTCGACTGTTAGAGCACTTGGCTTACATCTTCCTCTGGACTTCTGGAAGCACTAGGAAAAAAGTGTTGACAAGAACAAAAGTAGCTGGCCTTATACAAGTGCACTGCTGATATTTAAGTGGTGTAGAGGAAAGGTACTTGAGGATTGCAAGAAGGTAGTAGGAAATCAGAGGAAAATGTGCAGAGCAACCTGCTAGGAAGGGAATGCTGAGGGAGAAGTCTTGGAATAGTGTAGTTTATTGAGGTGGATGGTGACAGGTACTTGAGCACTGACTATCCTAGCTAAAGACAGCTGATTTTAAGCACTGACATAAAGTGGAGTAAACACCCATATCAAGATTACCTGATAGCATATGTGCTTCCTAATGTATTCCATGTTTTTATGCAGGGGGCATAAATTCTACAATATTCCTGGGGTCTGTGTGTCTGGGTGAGATCTCACACTTAAAATGTGAAGGGAGGTAATGGGAAAAAAAATCCTAACACCTGGACAGAAGAGCCTATATTGTCTCCATTTAGTTTTCAAACAATTTGGCAACCTGAAGGTTCTTGACTGCATGTCCTAGAGAGTGTCTGCCTCAATTAGTCTTTACCAAAAGTGTCCAGCTCCCCAAAGCCACTGTATGTCTCACTAATGTTACTCAAGAAGACTGGTAAAAGGCTGATAGTAGGAATTGATTTGTCTGCTTTGCTGAGTGATTGCAAAAGGCTGCACAGTAAATTGGGCAGGATGAAAGGGAGGGAAAGTGTAAGGCATAAAGCCAGTATAATGCAGATAGAAACTGAAAATTTAATGATGGGACTTACCAGTAAGAAGAGTGAATTATTTTCTGAAGAACTTCAAGCTCACTACATATAGCAGAGAAAAATTAGCTGCAAGTGTAGAAGGGGGCAGTGAGACTGCAGAGTCATTAGGCAATGTTTTCTGCATCTCCCATACATTCTGGGCTCTATTCAGCAGAGTCACAGTGAGCTGCTGGAGACAGACTGAGCAGCAGGACTGTACCCCTGACACAAAAGTCCAGGGTCCAGATAGTCATCAGGGGAGTTTTCAGCCCTTGTAATATGAGGTGTATGTACCTAACTTAAGGGACTGGTACTGCACCTAGGAAATGATTTATGCTTGCAGTGCGATCTTGCAGCTTGTTGGCTTACCATACCTCTGTGAACCACATGCAGGTAATTCTGCCTGTGGTTTGACATTGATGCTTATGAGGTGATTGCAGACACTAGGCTTTGCATAGCAAGAATTTGGCATCTGAAGTCCTTTTCTTGTTGTGCTGTCCTGTGCATTGCTTTATTAATGATATTACTGGTGCTTTTTGAATCCTGTAATTACAGTGGGCTCTGCGACTGATGGGAAAAGGCATTAAAGGATTAATGAGTAGAACTGAATATTTTGTGATCCTTGAAGTGTCAACATCAGCATGTATTGGCACATTGCTGATTAGTTTGATTCAGCTGTTGGCAGCCAGCACAAGGCTTTTTCCTAAGATAGTGCGCACTTCAGCCACTGCAGAGGGACTATGCTACACAATTAAAAAAAAACCTGAAATCTGTGGCTCTATGCCTTGCTCATATCAATTGACACAGCAGAAGGCTCAAATCAGTGGTGCTCTTGGTTTCATCTCAGAGTGGATGTGGTAATTCTCATTCAGTGGCAGTCTTGTGCATGTAGAAGTCAGTGTTCAGAAAATAATGGTAGAACTTACTATCATTGAATAGAATGTTTAATTTTTAATGTATTTGCTCTTTAGATATTTGTGTCCTGGTTACCTTTCCTTTTCCACCTGCTTTCCAGTCTTGTCTTCTTAAAAAAATACAGTTTACATAGTTACTCTGTGTGTGTATATATATATAGACATATAGATGCAAACACATCCATCCATCCACCCATCCATCCATGCACACCCAAATACTGAGGACCAGAACTTGTGCAGCTTATAAACACTCTGCTCTTGTTCGTGTGGATCCTGAATATAATGACTTTAAGTGGCCTCTGCCTGCGTGGTTAGGTTAACATTGCACGCTCTGTCTGCCACCTTCCCTGTCTTAAACTAACACATTGTTTAGAATTTTGACAAATGTATTCTCATTTATTTAGTGCTGCAGCTGTACTGGCCTGTTCACAAGTGCTTTCCTTGTATCTTTTGGGAAAAAAAACAAAAAAACAAAAGGCTGTCAAAGATTATTCCAGAACCAAAAAGCGTTAGTGGAAATGTTGCATAGGATCCCCTTCAGCCCTGTGCTTAGTATGTCTTGATTTTACAAGTGATTATGTGATAAGACCCACTGAGGTTAGCAGGGCTGTTTAAGTGGTGGAGGGACTACTTTCAAGAATCACAGCTTGCTGTGTCAGAGCCCAGTTTCCTTTTTTTGCTCATAGAATAGTTGCCACAGTGGTCAGACTAGGGCTATTGGAGCAGTTTTCTGAGTATCTGCTTTGAGTGAGCAGTCCCTATCAAATCAACTCCCCCATTTTGAAAGCTTCTTGAACCTTTGAACATCTCTATTTTGAAAAAAAGCTTAAGATGAATTAGATATGTAGTATTTTGAAATGTACCTAGACAAGCTCTTTGCTCAGCACCTATTATTACAGTGTTCCAATTCTGAATAGAGGGTTTCAAAAGAAGGTAACGTTCAAAGCTGTTCATTAATTGTGATACTGAGTGTCAGCCCTTTTAAAATAAAAGTGCATTCTTCCTTCACTGAAATACAAGTACAATAGAGATAATGTCACTTCCCAAGGAAGGATTATTTGGAACTAGAGTGATGCTTGTGCCTACTAATTAAAAGTTAATAAAACTGTAAAAAATGGGATTTCTAAGCCTAATTTGAATGAGTTTTCAATTGTTACTTGTAACTGAGGTCTTTCTGGTAAGGCACATAGAAAGACCTACTATGTGTCCTTCCCTTCCCCTATTAACCTTTTGAGTGTCATTAATGTGCTGTTTCTGGGGTGTCACTCTCTTCCATATATGGTCTAGGAGGCCACCAAGGACTTTGAATTTATATATTTTATTCAGAATTTAAACATCCTATTTACTTAAAAAGTTTGAAAATGAATTCTAGGTTCTGTACACTTGCACATGTGTTTCTAGTATGGCTATAGAAATAGATTGAGTGCTGGTCAGCCCTTGCAGCTCAGACAGTGCATCTTTTGTCATCTTGCAGCACAGAACATTACACAGATTCTTAATGCACTCGACCTCAGATACATCACATGATGTATCACAGACCAAAAAAAGCTGTTAAAGGACATTTAACATTGCCAAGTCAAATGGCTCGTTTCAGGAAACACTGGAAAAAAGGGTGTTTGTGTGGCCTTTGTGGCAGCTTTTTGCATATATATTGCAAAGCAGTCTTTAATTATGGGATCACATTATTACTTGTTTCCACAGAACTCCTGCCTCATTAAGTGCATGTTCCTCCATTTGGGAACAGCCATTCAGTGCTTTTGCTTTTTTTCTGTATTTTCAGAACACGTCTAGATTCTTTCTGTTTTCTGCAAACTGTGTAAGACTGCCCTGAAAATACTGACTTTTCTCTATCAGTCATTCTTAAATTATCTTCCTGTGTCTTGTGTTTAGGAATTCATATTTCAGAGCCCTGCAGTGAAATGGATGGGCACTTCCACTGTAGAGGTGGAAAAAGTAATTTAAAGTCCAAGTAACTTTACCTGTAACTATCCAGTGGCAGCTGCTTGGGGTCACTGTGGAGTTGTCAGCACTCTGCTCCGGTCCTGTGTGAGTAATTTGGGCATGGAGAAGGGGGTTGATTACCAGAACCTGCTAGAGGCAGGGAATGAAACAGCTGTCTAAACTGTGCACCAGGAAACTGGAGTTTAAACTGCTCAGAAAAGTTAATTCTTTAACTTCTTCTTTTCTGGGATGGTAGAATCTTTTTACTTTATTCAAGAGTCATATATCACCCTGTTAGAGTATTAAAAACTTAGGTTACCACAAATTGAATTGATTAATTATGTAATTAAAATCAGATTCCCCCAAGTAATCCTTCCTGCGTGTGACACGTAGAAACTCCAGAAGAACTCTCATTGATTTCTGATATGAGTGCCTTAAATTGAACTTGATTTTTAGAAGTGAGTGTCACTCATCTCTGTATTACTGAAGCTTTGCATTTTATTCTGTGATTTGCTGTTTGTTGAAAGGAAGCAACCTGTGGTGGTATTGAAAGAGAGAGTTTTTAACTATTAAACCTTAACTAGTCCTGCTCCTAGACTTTTCAAAGTTGTGTAGCTGCCATGAGCCTGTTTGATGAGAAATCTTAGCATCAGCTGAGACTGTGATGGATGCCATCTAACTTGAGGTCTGTAACTGCTTCCAAAGATACAGGGAACTTGTAACAAATAGTTTCTCTGTGCCTCAATACCCCTTCTGTACTGGGATAACTTATCCTTTGCTGTATGGTCCTAGAATGGGGAAGGTGAAGATTATAGGCTAGGAGGTGTTTGGCTAGTAAAATAGTAGGGGCCTGTAAAGGAAAAGGGAAACTGTTCATTTAGTGCTTCCTGTTGAAAAATTGTGATTGGCAGGGCTGAGTGTGGTAATGTGGTTGGAAAGTGGTGGTCAGTGGTGAAGCTCCAATTTGTGGGCTCAGGACCACATGTGAGAGTAAAAAAGAAATGCTTGAGGATTTGTTTAGGAACTTGTTGATTCTCAGCAAAAGAAAGCAAAGAGACTTCTCAAGCATATTTTTTTCACTATGGAGAAAAGAATAACTTTGTGGTTTCCTGACACAAGTGTCCTAGATGGATCCTTAAATCCTGTGAACTGGTGGCATTTCCTGGCATTTTGATAGGGCTATGCTGATCTGTCCTAGCTAGGAGTCAGGCCTTCAAGTAAGAAACCTGATGGAAGAAGGAGAAAAAGTTTCAGGCAAGTCTTTTCCTCACAGAAAGCTTCCAACCATATTGACTCTTACAGTGTTGATGTGCCAATAAATCAAAAAATTTTAAGAGCAAATAATAAAAGGATATGGTTTAATGTGACTTGCAACTGGATAAACTGAATAAACTCCTAGAAATCAGAACTGCTGTGAGGAAGATATTGCCTGTGAATGGGAGTGGGGAACAATTAAAAATTTGCAGGCTCATACTAGCAGAAGTACCTTGTCATGAGGATAAAGGAATTACTTGAATAGGAGCAATGGTAACAACACTGATCTCTCTTGAAAGTCAGGGTTTTTTGTTTGTTACATATTTTCTTGAACTGTTGGTACCCTTGCAGTGTTTTGAGTTGCACCCCTGAAAATGTGTTCAAACATTTACAAAATGGATAACAGGATGTCCTTGGGTGACTTTATGATGCTTGTGTCCCCAGCCATCTGTTCTGCTTATGTTGGATGTTGAGTTCTGTGCTTGTAGGGCTGGATGAGGAGAGCAAGGAGGGAAGAAGCGGCACACGGTTCATCTGCAGAAACTTCACTCTGCTCCCCCAGAATTCCTTTTCTCATGGATGATGTTGTCTGCAGTACGGATGGAGAGAGGAATAAGGCTCTCAGTGCTCTCCTGGAGTTCTTGGCTTTTGCAGAAGGAGAGAGACAGGGAGGGGTTTTATGCTTTTTTTTTTGCTGGTTTTCCTTGTTGGCTGAAGGAAGAAGAGCTTTACCTGAACTGTGGTTTTTTCCTCTGGGACTGTTCAGCATCTCTCCAGTGCAGGACATTAGGACAATTTTCTGGGGGCTCTCCCAAGCTGCACACCGGGCCTGGGCACCTGGCCTGAACCCTGGAGAGACTGAAACTGAGCCACACCCACAAAAGGACTTTCTGACTTTGGTGGCTCTTCAGAACAACGAAGGGTTCTTTTGTTTAATATTGTTCAATTTTTATACTTATGAATACTTTCCTGGCTAAATAAATTTTTTCCTGCTTTTCCCCCCAAAACATTTTTCTCCTGAAACAATTAGGAGAAAGGACTGCTAAAAGTGACTGATTAGAAGAGACTCCTTCTAGAGTTTCCTCCCAAATTAACCCTAACCCAAGACACAGGATCATTTAGAAAACCAAACAGAAGTTGTGAGGCTCTTTTCCTGCAGAAATACTGACAGTGCTCAGTGTACTTTTTGTGTGAATTCCTGTTCCTGAAACTGGCAGATTAAAATTAAAAGGGTATGTGCTCCTGCAAAACTGGGCTCTTGGCTTCCATTAAAAGTGTTGAATGTGTATCTGCTCCTTTTTTGCACAGCAGGGAAGGTGCCCTACAGATCTGTTATGTTACTGCCACTTCAGTTCTGAGCCACAGATCATTTCTTATGTGTAAATAATCTCAAATATTCTAGGGGTTTTAGAACTCATTAAGCTTTCCATTTCACTAGAAGTGGTAAGAGAGGCTATCAGAGAGTACCATTGCAGATGAGGAATGGTTTTAGCTCAAAATGAGCATTGAAATTTCTGTCTTTTTAAGGAAATGGAAGATTATTCTGTTCTTCCTTCACACAGACTGCAGTGAGCAGACTGCTGAACCAGTAGGCTTCAAATGTGAGCCTTAGTCCAAAATGTCAGTTAGCTGAGTGTAACTTTAGGGCACAGGCCTTCAGAGTGCAGCCACGGCTCCTTCAGCTCAGCTTCATCGCATGCAGGCGGGTGAACAACCAAAATCTTGGACTGTCCATTGCCTTTAGTGAGCAGATCAAAGAAAGGTAAATGCACAAGGCTGGAAGAAATTTCAAGAGATACAATGCACATCTTGGTTGTGGCAGCAGGTTCCCTGAGATACCTCCATCCTGTTTACCTGGTTCTTTTTGACTGTCCAGTGAAGGCAAATGACAGCTTCAGAGGGTTCCTAATTTAGTTAATTAGCCAAAATCGCCTTTGCAAGACTTTCAGACATGTTGAACAACTGCTAGCTTTATACTTTGGGGGATTATCTCCTGGGCTAAGGCATGTCTGTGTGTGAGATAACCATTAACAGTATGAGGTTAATGGCTCTGACAGAAGAACTCTGGAGAACTAATTAGGATCTACCTATTCGGTGGAAGCTGAATATTCAGTTGATTACTTTGCTATTACTGTGGGGTGTGACTTGCCTCCACCTAAGAGCTAGCACATTAGAGAGGAATGTGGGCTTGCACTCCCGGCTCCTGCTGAGCGGTGTTGTGCACCTGGGCTCAGCCTGTTGGGTCTCAAATAAGATGTTGGTGGATGAAGCTCTGTGTGGAAACATATTTCCTTTTTGCTGCCTCTGCAGCAGCACTGCTGCAGCATTTGAATGAGTGAGTTACATGGCATTGATTTTGGATGATTTTGAATGTGATGAAGTACCCGTAAACTCTCTCAGCTCAGTGTTTTCTTCTGGCTGCTCACACAAAGCATTGCAAAGAAGTGAGTCTCAGGCTCACTAACCCTGACCAACCCTAACCCTAACCCTCAGAGCACACATTCAACCCCCTCCCCCCCAAAGAGTATAGCATGTATGTGCTGCCATTTTCCAGTAAATATGCTGTATTGTAACAGAAAACTAGGTTAGACCAGTTGGTTTTGGTTGGTTCTTTACAGAAGTAGATTTGCTGGTGTGGGCCCTCTGTCTTTCAGATATTTGTAATTAATTCACAGTTTGTTTTGGGAGTCTGAGTTAGGCTGACAGGTCTCCAATGCCCTGTGTGGTTATCATGCTCTTTCCTTTTTATAATGGTTAGTGATTCTGTGCTTGCTTTCAGGCAGTGCTTTAGGACTTCCCTCATTTCTTGTAGTTTCACGGTGTCAGTGGTTTCATCTATTAGTGTGTGGTTGGTTTCAGTGTCTTGGTTGGGTTTTTTTTAATGATAAAAACTTTGTAGTAAGATTTCATCTACTTAAGTTGACTTTCCAACATGAGTCCCTTCTTTAAACCTATTTTTCTGGTCAGCACTGAAGTCAGTTGATGTCCTGCCTTTGTTTTACAGTAAAATAGTTTTTCTCTGTATTTTTATTCCACCTCTAGCACTTTTCTGCACTTTTTTGGCCTCCTATGAAGTGTGAAGTTGCATGAAATCTTTTTTTTCTTTGAGATTCACTGCCCTTAATCTGCTCTACTTGTTCCTTCCTTATACTGGAATAGTTAATGTTATCATTTTGTGATCACTGTAATCCAATCCATCTTCCACCGTTAGGTTTCCAAACAGTTTCTCCCTTTTAGCCAAACAGGCTCCATCTTCTGAGGTAAACCATCCCCAGGGTGTTGGAAGATGTATCCAGTTATGCCAATGAATTTTCTGGATAAGATCAGCTATCATTATAGTACATGCCCATCTCTTGGGGCAAGTGTATACTGAAAGATGGAAAATACTGGACAACTTTATTTTCCTATTGGATGTTACTGGAAAGCAGTTAGTGTGATAAGTATGTAATTGTTCATCAAACCTTTTAATAAGTAAATATTTGATTCATTAAACTTTGTGAGCAGAATGTTGTAGTTTCCTTGACCCAACCTGAGAGACCATGATATGTTGTAACAACAAATGCTTCCCCTAGATATGTTGTAACCAGTATAACACATTTTTAAAGGAGCTGCCTTTAGTAATAAGAAATGTTAAGTAAGCATAAGATAAATTTACATATGCTTGTGAGTTAAAGACTGCATATCTTGATATGCCTGTGGGTTAGAGATTTGCATACCCTGCGGATAGATAACTCTTTGACAGAAGGACAATTGGAGCAGATACAGAGATGCCCTATCCGATATCAGAAAATCACAGATGCAGAGACACCTTACACAAGCCACGTACAACAAGGAAGAGGAGCGTACAAAAGGGAGGCTTTAGCTGTAGTTCAGTGCGAGCCCGTGGTGGATGCTTGGAGCTCCCACAGGTCGCCCAGCGCTGTATTTTGCTTGCTGTATGTTTTGCTCATAATTATTATAAAATTAAAGATTGGATTTGCCACAGATTGGACGTGTTGGCTCTATTAATCTATAACAATTAGTAACTTCTAGTTACTTTGGTAACTAGAGCTGTCAGTGTGACTCCTTGCAGGAACACCAACTTCACATAAAAGCTGACAGCATTAGCAAATGCCACTGTAGTTACAGGAAAGGGGTAGATAATTTTGTTAAGTGTAGACTTTAAAAACAACTCCTGATTTTATGATCCAACAAGTATTCAGAAGTGAAATTGCTAACGTGTTGCAGTGCCAATCTTGTTTTCTCTGAGTCAAGCAGTTGTCATGGTATTTTATTAGTAGTCTTTTGCAGAATATGTCCCCTGTTTGCCACAGGCTGCATGAGTCAGGGCTTGACTTGGAAAATCTTGATGTTCCTAAGGTGGGGTTAACTGAGTATAACTGTAGCAGGAGTGTAAATAGGTGTCTGATTGGTATTTCATGGCCATTTTAGCAACAAGTCTGTTTCCCTTTTATTATGGCCACAGTGAGTAGGATGAGTCTGGAGTCTCTAAGGTGTAAATAATTGTGGACCAAACTGTAAAAATGCTGGAAATTGTGCTTGCTGGAGGTGCCAGGGTTGCATCATTTGCTCACCAGAAGCTTGGGAAAAGGGATCCTGCTGGTACCATTCCTCCTTGTCTCTTGGTTTGGATATGAACAGGGAACTTCTCAGAGATTGGAGGGTGCTAAATGGGTTTGCTCAAGAGGGGAATATTATGTATGAGTTGCTACATGGTTGTGTTTTTCTGACCATTACTAACAGTGTCTGGATGATTAGCATCTTCCTAAAGAATGCTCAATCTTTGATACATGACTCTGCACCTGGGGGTGGTACCTTAGACAAATCTCATTTAGCAAGTGTAACCGGCTTACAGCTGATTTTCTTCTCAGACATATGGAATTAACCAAAGATAATAAGGTCCATGTCTGGCCAGAATATTGTAAGAACTGACTATTCATTTGCTGGTTTTGAGAGGAAAGAAGAAATAGTTGAGCTTGACTTTCCTTCTGTTCTCCTGGTCACACCTCCACCTTCATCCTCAGTTATGACAGCAGTGTGCTGTAGAGACTTAAGTCTTTTGCTGCTTTCAGAAAGTTGCCCCATACTTAAAAGAAGGAGGGAGGGATGGGGTCCTTGCTTGCTGCTTATGATTCAGCTGCTGCTTCCTGTTAACTTTGGCAAGGCATTGCATCTGTCCTTCTCTACCTTTCTGTGAAAGTAAATGTTTTCTTCTTTAGCTTTGGTAAAGTCAGAGATGAGACTCCCATTACTTTCAGTGACAGCCCCTATGGGTACAGGGAGACATAGCAAAGTTTGTAAAAGTACAAGGTGCTTTTATTCCTGCTGACATTTATCTTCCCCCTATCTTTCCCCTGTGAGGCAGTGAGTATCACAGATAACTTTGTCCAGGTGTGAGTGTTGTTACCGCAGAAGTTAGTTCTGCAGGCGGGGTCCATGCTGGTTGAAGATGATAGGCTGGAAAATGGTCCATTTGTTGGGTGTTGACTTGAAGCTAGGTAGGGAAGTCTGTACTTCTTCCTTCTTGGGCAATTCAGTGCAGTTGGTAAATGCAAACAATTTGCACTTTATGGATGCTTCGCCCTTGCCTAGCCATTCCCAGGATTTGCAAAACAGTAATTAGTCCTTGTTTATGCCATTGTGATGATATTATACCTATTGTAAGATATGGTTAGTAACTCAAGCACAAAGCAGTTAAGGACATGCCCAGGGGCCTGCAGTAAAACAGCTGTAGCACCAGAGAATTCTTCTCTGTGACTGCTCAACAGCCCTTCCCCGTTGCAGATTTTCTGTGGTACATGATACCATGTTACCTGATACTGAATTAATAGGGCCCATCAGTCTGGTCTGCAGCTTGTAAGCACATAATTTGTTACTGTGTAGTGTAACTGTGGGATTCCTGGCAACAAGGAACCTTATGGCAAATTAGGTTCTATTCTCTCCATTGATTGTTAGCTGAGTCCTTATACTTCGGGCTATTGCTGTTAGCGTCCTTTCTAATTTTTGGCGAATCATCCCCAGTGAATCTAGATACATGAAAGATCTGCCTTCAGATTATCTTCTTTCTGTAAAGAAGGAAGGGGGTTAAGTGTTTCTGTGAAACTCTGATCCTAACAGAAACCATAGTGTAGCCTGTGCTTCAGAGGAATCAGCTTTTCCATGGATTCTCACTTTGTACAAAAACAGGCATTCTGAAGGCCTGGGCTCTTCAGTAAGACATGGTCTGATGCAAATCAAGGGATGTAAGCTATAATGACAAAAGAAGTTCTAGTCACTGGAAAAGAGCATTTGGTGTAACTTCGTGCATGTTACTAAAAGCAGAGAAGGAAGGCATTTTTTATTAACATGTTGCAATTCATGAGTCTTTAATTCATATAATAAAATTAAAGCTTTTCCCTTCAATAGCTGCCACTAACTGAGAGCTTTTGTTTTGTTTCAGATTGTGGAAACCTGAAATAAAATATCCTGTGACTGACAAGGTGGCAACAACACCACTAGGTGGGTCTTCGGTTTTTGTTGGTCTCATATCAGTCATTCCAGGGCTCTGGAAATGCTGTGCATCTTGACTTTACTGGGATGGATTACCTAATGGATCTCTGGGGCTTGTTCAGACAAACCCAAGTAGTTTGACAGGACTCCTCCTATGCTTGCGTGTATGTGAGTTATGTATTGTAATGGTATTTTAAACAAATAAAATACATACGTTTTCTGGGCTGCATGGTGAAGGTCTGTGTGGCACAGATGTGGAAATAATTGAAAATAAAAACACATTGGGTTTTTTGCCAACTTTTTTGTGTAGATGTCTTTTCTGTTGGAAATGTCCTCTTGTTAATGTGAGTTGAGCTATCCAAAAACTGCTGCTGCTGCTGAGCACAAGCACTGCAAATTGAATCTGTCGTGTGGCATTTTTTTCTGTTCGCATTCCAAATTTAGAGTTCATGCTTAGCAAGAAAAGTTCCATGCAACATTTGCTGATTTCTTGTGTGTCAGTCACCACATGCTCACCTTGTCTGAGGATTCATTGCTCTGTTTTGTCGAAATGTTTTATTGAGGTTGTTTGTGGGATATGCAAATTTGCAACACAGCCCAGATGCAAGGAGATGCTGATCCCAGGATTTCCCACTTGCACCCCTGGTATTATCTGTTCAGAGGGGAGTTTGCGTAATGGGTGCAGACAGCTTTTAGGTATTTGAATGACTCAAGTGAAAAACAGCACAAAGAGAGCTGGTAAACACCATTTCCACTTTATCCAGTAGTTACTGGAAGAAGAATTACTTGGTCATTCCTCTTCCTAGAAAAGTTAAGTTTTCAAGCACCAGGTTTATCTGGTGACACTGCACAGTTGTGATGAAGTTGGATTTTGTTCTCACGTTTGGTTTTTTCTTTTTCTGTAGTTGGTTCTTGTCTGTCTTCTTTCGAGGGTAGAGAATGGTATAAAAACTGGGACATATGTTGCCTGTATCTGTGTGCTGGGTGCAGTTTCTGGTCACAACATTGCTTCTCTTTCTGCAGCCTCACATTTCTCTTTTTGAGGTTATAGTTTTTTCCTTTGTGTGAAGGCGTGAGTCTTTCTGAAGTATGCATCCACAGCCATAGAGTGAGTAGCAGTATTTCAGTGCAGAGCAGCAGTTTCTCTGCTGGGTGTTTCGGAGTGCCTTGCTTGTCACCAGCTCTGAAATATTGCATTATAGCTGTGATGGACTGCAGTGCAGATATACCACTTGTACTTCTCAAGATGTTTTAAAAAATTGCCACAGTCACGTAAGCCTCCTCTCTTTGCAGTGAGAGAATCAGGTGAGATGTGAGAATTTATCAGCAAGGCTCCTGTTGTCATTGTTCTTGAGTGGAAACTGCCAGGGGCCCTGCACATGGTGTTAATCCTTATCCAGGGAGAAGAGGTCTAGCTTTGATTTCAGTTAGTACATGAGGTGTCTTTTATCTGCTCCTTGTCAGCCTCTGCATGTCATTGAATTTGAATCATTAGGCAAAAAGTTAAATGGTCAGGAAGAGACAGGTCTTTCAAAGCTGTAATAAGGCCGAATCCAAAAACTTTAATAGGAAGGAATGAGCTAAAAGTGTAGATGAAGCTGTTTGGTGGGTGCTCTTTGTAGAGAGTAACAGGGAAGTCAAGGAGAATTCATTCTGCATTTCATTTCACTGATGCTAGTTTGAGCTTCAGTAGTCCTTGGCAGGGTTTGAATGTGCTGTGTGTTCTTACCAAAGATTTATCACAGTTGATACGTGTAACCAGGAAATTCAGAGTAGGCTGGTGAACTGTCAGCTGAAAGGGGTAGGTAAACTCCTGTCTGCTCTTAGAATTGAGTAGTAATCCATTTCTTCCAGTGCCTAAAATATTGGTACTTTCAGCTGCATTTGAGCTGCTCAGAGTTTATCAATAGAAGCTGTGTTCTTGAATAAAAAGAGAGCAATTGTAATTAAATAATCATCTGTCTAAATCTCATTTTTTTAAAGCTGAACACATAGTACAGACTAGAGGAGCAGTCTTCTCCATGTGAATCTAAGGCACATGCAGATCATGCTCAGTTATCTTTTTTTGTCTTGGTAGTCTTCCTTATAACTCTCCCTTAGGCTTGTACACAACCCATTTAATGGCACAGAGAAGCTCTTCACCTATTTATTGGTCTCATTCTGTTGCATCATTTTCTGAACTGCCCCAAAGCACCTTCTTGCTCATCAGATGTCATTGTGTCATGCACAAAGGAATGAAAGCAAGACTATGTCTCAGGCTTGACTCTGCAAACTCAGGCATGTATTGAACATAAATATTACCTAATTTTTCACACTTGAAGGGCAATAAAACCAAAATCCTCAAAAAAAAAAATTAAATGTTAGCAGAACTGTTGTGTTTTACTGAGAACCTGGAGAAAAAAGGCAACAAAAAGATAGTTTTATTTCTTACTCAGAATATTTTATAGGAACAACGTAAGTGTGTGTAATGGTAGCAAAGCCTGTACTAATTCATGGTGAATTTCTCTGTGGTATTAAAAAAAAAAAACAGAAGAGAATTTTATCAAAAGCCTGAAGACCTGCATTGCCTAGCCTAACATTAGGCTATGCATTAGTCTTAATCTTAGTCTGTCATTACTGCTTGTGAACAGTGTGCTTACCCTGCTCACCTACAGCAGGGAGCAGACACTGTAGGTGAGCATCTCAGGAAGCTAGGAAGGTCACGTGTGATTGAGTCATTTTCTGAAGAACCTCTCTCTTTCCATTGAATCTAGAAAAAGAATATAGAATATCTAGAATGAAAGAAATGAGTGAGCTGGTGTTCTTAGAAACCCTATAAACAGACAGAGCTAGCTGAACATTTGCCTTTATGCTGTTTTTAAAAGATACAAGAACTGGCATCACCACTTACACTGTGGAGTCTTTTGTACTTCTGTCTTTAAATTGCTGCTGTTTTGAGCTGTTTTCTTGTACAAGTGATCTGCTGTAGCTCAGCAAATAAACAATTGTAATAAGGCACCTGATCTCTTGGAGAAATCTAAGTTTCATTCTACCAGGGTATACTGGTTCTCTAGTTTCCAGTGTAAGATTATGCACCTCAAATTGTTTTGCAGAGCTGCTCATCTGTACACACCATTACCATTCTCTCCTACTCTACTGCTAGGAGCAGAAAGTGTACAGGGAATAAGCAGTTCAAGTTGCTCTGACAGCAGAGTTCCTGAGGAGAGCAATGCCATGTGTGGTACAGAGGAGAGAGAACAGTCCACATGGTCAAACAGCAGGATGTTATCCTTGAGCCCTACTTCTTTCTCTGTGACAGGTTTTCTGTATGATAGGCTCCTCATGCTAAAATGAAAGAAAAAAGAAAAGAGTAGGTCAGACCTACCTGTTGAAGGCATTGACATTGCATCCAACATCTGTTGGAGAGAATCTCTTTGAGAGAGAATCGTGTGAGGCAGAAGCTGTTTAGACTAAGCCTTCACTATTTGTGTTGAAGTCGCAAGTGACTTGAGCGTGCCTCAAAAAACACCCACCAGCATTCCAGTTGATTGGAAGTGCTCCTTGTCTAGTTGTTCCAAGTTTCCCTCTTGTAAGAAGGAGCCCTGCAGTGGGGTGTGGGGCAGAGGGAGAGAGTTTATCCACAAAGAGTTCTTCTCTGCTGTTTCCCACCAGCAGCGCTTTGCTGGGATGTGCAGCACGGTGTCTTGCACTCTCAGTGGGCAATCCTGTTAGCCCTGGGCAGTGAGAGGGCTGTGGTGCAGCCACTCTGCTGCTGAGTTAGAAAAACACATGACCTGGGTTGCATCCAGCAGTTCAGGATGGAGGCCATCAAACTGTGACATCAACCAGCCCCAGCTTGTGGCCTTGCAGAACTGTGTGATACTCCCTGTCTTTGTAAGTGGAAGGGCGGGAAAGATGTTGATGTGATGTCTTCTTCCCCAGAAGCTTGTAGGTAGGATGGTGACCAGGGGAGCCCCAAGTCCTGTATCAGGGAGGAAGAAAAGTAGGAGGTGCTGAATGAAGGTGGTGGCTGCAGAATTTTGAAATTTCTGAGCCAGGTGTGCTTGTAGTATGAAGTCTAACAGACCAGATTTCTCATTGGCATGGCTCTACTGAAGTCATCACAAGGATGTTGGTATTGCACAGCAGCAGAACTGAGTTGTTGGTTTAGTTCTCTTTCAGGTGCATATGGGCATTTGGGTTACATGTCCAAACTCCACTTGCCCAAATAATCCAAAGCCTGAGATTATCAATATACAGAAATAGGTGTTCTCTTAAGGGCCACTTCACTTTTCATTCTCTGAGATTACGTATGATGTATAAAGATGCAGTTTTCTGAGTAATAAAAAATGCCTGGGCTACCATTCTACCAAACACCAGATGTGAAACCCAGAGGGTAGCTAATTATTTATTGAGGGAGTATCTGAGGAAGCTGTTCTTATTGATGCCAGCAACTCCTGGGTTAGTTAGTTAACCAGGTAAGTGTTCGTGGGTTGTTTTTTTAATGACTAATTCCATTGCCAGCAGTGTCTTCAGAAAAAAAAAGGAAAAATGGAAGAAATAGGTGGTGCACAACTTGTTCTTTAAAAAGGAAACAGCATATTGTAGAACTGCAACTGTCTGCATCTACTTAATGCTTAGTCTTCAAACACTCTGAAATGCCATTTATTTATGTGGAATAAATTGCTATACCAGCTAGTAGGTCCTTACAATACTTTTTAACCTTATTTTATTCATTGGGGCAAAACCACATTCCTTATTACCTCCTGGAAATCATACCAGGAGGCTGGTAGGCAATAGGGTAAACATTCTTGATTAGATCCTTCTCCAGAGCAAAAAGTAGGAATTTTACTTTTGAGTTCAATGGCAATAGGAGCCAGCCTTCTTTTGTGATAGGCAGCAGTGACATCTTCTGAAACAGTTGTGAAGAAATGTTATGCCCTTTAATTCTAACCTGAAAGGTTTAAATTAAGCAAGACAAGTCTCTTTGGAGATAGAAAACATCTTTTATGAGATTATTTGATACAGCAGGAAAAATAGGTAAATTTGCAGGTGAATGGTGAAGACTTGGATAAAAGTTTCTATTCCTGAAATGTTTTTCCGTGTGTTTGTTTCTCCCTGCCCCAAAGGTGTAGGAGATACTAACTTTATCTACAAGATTTGCTTCACTTACAGCCTTTGAAAATAGTGGCTGTAATGCCTTTACATCTTCAGTGTATTTTATGATTGGTGGGGAGAGAGCATTTCAGTGTGTGTAGCGCTCAGAGGTAGAAACTCTTCTGTTGCTTAGAGCCCCAGCTGATATCCTGTCCATAGATTTTTATCTCAATTTCTTATGTTTTCAGAGGTTTCTGGACACATTGCCACTTAACAATTGATATATCAGAAGTCTTCCTTCCGTAAAGTCACTCATCATTTTTTTCCTACTGGTACCAGTAATAACAGAACCAGTGTTAAAGCTATTCAATCTGATAGGACCGTATGAAGTGTCTCACTGAAGCTCTGCCTAAAGGCAAAGTCAGATTTTCTGGTGTGGCCAGGTCTGTAAGAGAAAAGGGTTGACATCCTGAGGAAAAAGAGATTACAGTCATAGGAAGAATCAGTTATTTTTCTTCCAGTTCTTAAATGCTGCAGTCATAAACATGCCTCATCATTTAAAGGTAATACAGTGTTTCCTTTTGTGTTGCTTCTGACCTTGGAAGTATATGGTATTAATGGAAATCCATTCACCAAATTCTAGATTTTCAGGCTTTGAAAAGTGGATTGTAGAATTCACTTCATTTGTCTGAGCAGTGTATCAAGACAGGAGTTATTGACTTTAAAACTTTTGTGTAAAACTCAACTGGTTTTGCTCGGAACTGATTTTCCTTTTTACTATTATAATATAGTGTGTGTATATATATGTAAGTACATATCTAAATAATATAATATATAATATATTATCTGGTTATTTTGTTCTATGAATGAAACCTGTAATACTTTTAAGAATACACGAATCACACATCCTGTATTACATCTCTGGATATTTTTGTGAAGCTGAAATAACTTTGTCGAGTTTATAATTCCTAGGCTGTTAAGACTGGTGTCTCAAATCCTGATAAAATCAAGTCAACTGTACACTTCTAGGGGACTGGATAATCTTTTGGTTATGATCAGAAAAGAGAAAAATATTGTTTTAGATGTCCATGTCTCTGTTGTCCATATTTACCCACTGCTGGCATATGGGGCTGCTTATGCTTTGCTGTATTTCTCCATCACATAGGTTTTTAATGCAAATACAGTAAAACGTGGTGCTTTACATTGTCAGACATTGATATAAGTGCACTTTTCTCACACTTTATTGTGGTTGCTTTGAGCTGAGCTTCCAAAGACCCTGAATAAGAGTCAGTGGGAATGGTGTGGCTGAAAATGTAAAAACCTCAATCCTTAGTTTTTAAGTGCATTCATAGGAGAGATTTAGTTGTGATATGGAACTGTAGGCAAGAAGTCAAATGATTCATGTGCTCTTGACAGAACTGTCTCACTCAGACTGCACTTACTAACTCTTTGAATCAAAATCTCAGAGATAGGGAAAATTCAATGCATCACAATGGTGCTGCATTTGAAATCCAGAGCTTCTGTTAATTATTTTTTTTCCTTGAGTCACCTGCTGAGCTAAATAATGATCTTTCTAGAGAAAAGATTATGGAAATATGTGTAATGGGGTTAGGAGCCAAGTGGGTGGTGAGGCTCTGTGTGGTTGAATGTTTATATTTGAGAAAGGCTTTTGGACCTGGTTTGCAAAAACAACAGTCAAGGAATAGTGCCTGCACAAAAATTCTTGCTATGGAGGTGGGATGGGAGGTGAATGTAAAGATGCGGGAGTCACAAATGAGTTTGAACTCATCCAAGACTGTGGATAGAGGGAAGCCTCAGTTTTCCAGCCGTGTACAGTGTACAGCTGTGTGTCTGCCTGCCTTGTGATAAGGGGGCCAAGTTTAGCAGCCAGAAAAATGCCACTGTCTTGTGCAGGTATTTTGTTCCAGAATTGTGCCAGTGAAGAGGGAGCCTTCTTGGAGATTCCAGTCCTGAAGTACAAAGTGTCTCCATTAGGAGACTCCATTAGTGTTTCCAGTTTGCATATGAGGAAATGAGGAACATTAAGATATTAATGTTATCTGCAGGCAATAAGTAGGCAAGTCTGTGACCCAGCTGAGATCAGATTCCAATCTCCTAAGCCTCATGCAGCACTTTGTTGTCTCTTCCATCAAAGTGGCTTTTTCTGCTGTACATTTTAATTCGCAGCCTATCCTGATCTAACAACTGAGAAATAGCTTTGTAGTGCAAACAATAACAGTATGGCCAGATATGTGCATAAAATTGTATTTGTTTCTAATTAGAGCAGGTGTGCATGCCTCTGAGACACTTTACAATGTGCTCAGAAGGAGAAAATGTGGACTCCAACCCATCAAGCAGGAAACTATTGCTTTGGATGAAAAGCTGATGTTTTTTCTGGCAAATAGAAGGACAAGTTTCATAAGTGGGCTGTGGGAGCTGCGCTAGAAAGCTTGGACTTTTAAATACAATTCTGACTGATTCTGCCTATGTTTTGTATTGACAATTAGGCATTTTCATAACAAGAAAGAGATGAAGCTAAAGATTGCTGTACTCAAGCTCTTCATGTCAGAATGCAATTGTGCATGTTGTAATTGTGCTAGAAGGCTTGAAGCAACAGGGTCAGATGGTTTTTTACCTTTGAAATTGCTTAGGTCCATTGATTTCAATAGACTTGCATCCACATGCAGTTATAGCCAGCAAAACCAGGCTTTTGAGTCTCAGAAATACACCATGAAGCTACTGAATAGCATCTGTAGCATAGCAACAGGAAAGCCTTTCTGCCTTTCTCACTTGTGACTGGTCTTGGACCCTGGCAGTAATAGTGAGCATATGGTGGAGAGTTTGTGTGCTTTTTGGTCGGGCTGGTCAAATTATTTTGGAGTCTAATGCTGACTAGGTTTAAAACAGCCGGATAGGGTAGTGGTGCAAGGACGAGCTTTGAGGAACTTCATCTTTGGTTCAGTGCTAAGGTTTGGGAAGACATCACACAGCAGCATGGCTCCATGATTTCTGCTTGCTTTCCATGGCATTGACCTATCCACTGTGTCAAGTTTGACCTTCCTGATTCCTGGCCATTAGAAATTATGCCAGCAGAGTCTGGCATGTTTCCTCCTAGGCAGCACTGTTGCATTTGTGGGCAGCAGAAGGCCCAGGCTGCCATCCCATGGCAGGCCCTTTCTGGGAATGAAAAGAAAGTGCCTTTTGTGCACAGCAGAGAAGGAGGTGCTAGAACTGGGAGAGTAGTTGGGGGCCATGAGCAGGCAATTCCTTGGGATCAGCATCTCTGCTTCTGATAATCAGCACTGAGACCTGAGATCAGAGCAGCACCTGCTGATGGCGCTGCTTTTTGCCTGCTGTCAGGTGTCTCAGAGTCTTACACAAATAAACCATTTAAGAAAATAAATTACTGAAATTAAGCCATTCTGGAAAGAATATCACCAGATTCTGTGCCAGCCAGCCAGCCACCTGAAAGACGCCCTGTATTTACACAAATGTAGCAAGTGTGTTTTCCCTAGTATCTTTTGTGGTTTTTACATTGTTTGCCTTTAATTTCTTCAAGGGCAGGGTGGGAAGTAGCTTGAGTGTTGTAACTATGTCCTCTAGTTATACAACCAAAAGAAGTAGAAAAAAGCCTTCTGGGTGTCTTATACATCTTGTGATTTGTTAGGTGTCCATGTGGACAGAACAGGATGGGAAATAGCTTTCAGTATTCATCTGTTACCATGTGAGATGGAAGAATCAAGTTTTACAGAAGTACTGTAGTGCAAGAACTTGGCTTTTTTGTTTCTGCTCATCATGGGCAATTCCCTCCCTTGGTTTAAAATTGCTTTCTGGTGTCTCAGTGAATAGACAAAAGTGATTCTGTTTTCATAAGTGTAGTACCTGGGAGAGCACTTTACATGTAAAGGGTATTTCAGAACAAAATCTAGAGCTGAGTTTGAAGTGTTTTGTCTGTTCCTACAGCACTGCTAATCATTAACTAAGAATAGGATAATTTGCAGTTCAGAGAATTGCTGTAATCTATTCATGCCTGTGGGAAAATATTGCTTTCACTGTCCTCTTTGAGGCAACTGCAATCATTTGAAGGAAGGGAGGTTAGGAAAGTGTGTTCTGCTGAAGCAGCTCTGTGTTTTCTTGGCTACTGTACTGATGCAAAACTCTCCATTCAGGAAGATGACAAAACCAAATGTGCAAACAGAAGCAGCTTGCCAGTCGTCCTACCCAGTTCTGTGCTAGGACCTGATGGATGAGCTCAAACTGCCCAAGTGCTTGTGTTAGTCCTGCCTGGAAAGGCCAGAGTGCAGTCAGAAGAAAAATGGGAGGTGCCTGGAGCCAGCTTCCTGCTGGTGGGAGGACAGCACACTGGGACCCCCAGAGTAAAACTGTTCTGTATCATGTGGTTGCAATGAAGGTGGCAGGTGTAAAGATGGGTGGGCCTTGCTGAGGCAAGAAGGTTCAAATTCAGCTGAGCCACACATAGAGAGGCTTCTGAGTTGGAGGAGACCTGTGAGTTTCATGGAGAATGTGCCGTTTAGACCCTGCAGGTTACCTGGACAAGCAGTGTGGTAGGTAATTTCTTTTGAAGTAGGGTCAAAGTCTGATTTTTTTTTAGCTATAAGTCAGGAGCAGGATGTCAGTTCCCTTTATGCTGACTTCACCCGCCCTTCTTCTGTGAGCCCTCACAGCTGTGGAAAGACCTGACTGGCACAAGGGAGCTGCTCTTGTGTATGGAATCATTTCCTGTATTTCTCATTGAGAACATGAGTTTTGAAGATGCAAGCACTCCTCTTTGGGAACAGTATTCACATGATGGATCATGGATGCTGGCCACTGATGTACTTGATGCAGTCTTTTTTAAACTGTAATCTCTTTAGGCAGTTTAGGAAAGGAGCTGAGGCTGAAGGTTACCTAGATCTCTTCAAAGTTACAGAGTATATTTTCAGGAGAAGCAATCTGCACCTCGTTTTTAGTATTAGTCTTAATGCAGAAGAGAGTAGGCAACCCTCAAACAACTTTATTGTGGTTATGCTGGGCACAGCAACTGTGATTTGTGGTTTCAGGGCATTTTTAAAGTGCATGACTTTGTGGGTAAAATTTGCTCTTGCAAGTAGGAAAAAAAAAAGGAAAAGGACTTTTAGATTAAGTGGAATGACTGAGACTTGGACCAGAAGTTTTAAAAAAAGCAGTGGGGTATTTTTCTGTATTAAATGTCAGTTTAGAGTCTTTGAGCAGGAAAGGCTGAGATTAACTTTACAGGTCTGGAAATAATTGCTGGCCTGTCCACAAATCCTGTGGTTTCCCTCTTGCACAGACCCCTTTGTAGCCATAGCAGGGGATGGCATTTTGCAGAACCTTCTATCAGTGGGCAACATGATGCAGCCCTGCAGCCAGGCCAGTGCAGGCTGAACACGTGCCGTGAGGTTAAGGAAGTGCCCAGTGTGTTCTTCTCTGTAATAAAGCAGAGTAGACACTGCCTACCTCTATTAGACTGCATCTGCCTTCATCAAGAAGTAGTATTTGCTCCCTAATTAGCTATATACAGCAGTTGGGAGTTGGATTTAGATATAAATTCAGTAATGGCATGTGTGGAATCACAAAGACATGGAGAAATGGAATGAAAGTCTGAGTTCTGTGTTTGCAGGTGCAGACGTAATGAAGGGGAATTTAAGCCTACAGAGTGTTTTTCATAGCAACTTTCACAAAGGGCAGCAGATCTCAGAAGGCTGTTATCTACCCAATGAGTCCTTGGAGCAGGGGATAAGCAAAAATGATTCTGTGTTAATGAAAGAGTTTGGGACCTGGTCTGGTCGCATTGCTCTGGGTCTCTTTTCCAGGCAGATTGAACGAAATATTTTAGCTGTGAAATCCTGAGTAACAGCCTGTAAAATGTCAGTGCTTGCATTTCTGGAAAGGCTACTGTCTTCAGCTTTGATTGATTTCCTCTGCAAGTATGCTACTTAGTTTTGAAGGTTTATGTGACTTCAGTTTGTCTCAATTCATATGCCAGTGGACTCTTTGCATAGGAACTGTCACATTCACCACTTTGACTTAAAGCTGTCTTTAATTCTCCTGTTTAAATCTTGCCTTCCTCTGGGGATGTTTTCTGATTTCCTCTTGATTTACAAGTATTGCTGCAGACTTTCTTCTCCATCAGTGAGCAGTGGACCAGGGTGTATTGGTGAGTTGTTGGGAAATGGGCACTGCTCTTGCCCATACACTTCTTGTGTTTCAGAGACACAGCCTGTGTATTTTATGGGGCATTGTGTCTCTCCACAGAGCCTCTGTGATTGTGTCTTCTCATGGTCTTGTGTAATGTGGTTGTGCTGCATTGTGCTGGGTCATACTTTTAAACCACAGAATTTCAGAGTGCTGATTGCAAATTGAAAAGGAAGACTGCTTGGATTATCAGCAGAAAAACAGTAGGTGATCTTTCTTCTGCTCCTCAGGGCAGAGCAGAGATCCTTGTAGTATTCTGCTTTGAAACAAATTGGTAAATAGCAGAGATGTTTTGATCTATAACAGGTTAGCTGCTGAGGTCTTTGTAGGCTTCATAGGTGCTGAAGGAGATGAAGTGGAAAAGGCATTTCATAGAGATAAGAATGTGGAAAGGAAAGTCATGCAGAGATGAAGAAATAGCTTATTCAGGCAGGAATGACAAAATCTAGGAAAGTTAGGCCAAATGAAGCAGTGCAGATGAAAATTTTGCCTGAGCACAGAGAACAGGCTGTGACTATTTACCATGACGAGGTTAGATCGGGGATGGCGTGAGCTGCAGGGAGTGCAGCAGCTAGGAAACAAAACCAGCCAAAAGGTCAGTGCTCAGAGCCAGGTAAATGAGCCATGCCATAGGACAGGGCAGGGGCAGTGCCAGAGCTCCCTGGAGATGTGATTCCAGAGGTGACATATTCTGGTCTTGTCCTTGACAAGGAGAACAGGGCTGACAATGACTGGCTGTGCCTTATGTGCTAGTTTGAATTCATAGGAATTTGGTGTGATGAAGTTAGTATACTATGGTCTGCACATAAAAAGTTGGCGGAAAACTTCAGAGTTCTGTCGTGACCATCTTTTTGTACAGTTTTCATACTTTGCTGTAGTCTGTAGCTGTGTATGGTACAGGAGACAACTTGTCTCCCCAGGTGACGGAGACAGAGCAGACATGAGCCTTGTGGAGGCCTGGAGGAGCACCTGACCTGCCTCTTGATGAGCAGATTGCAGAATTGTTTTAAAGACCCTTCAGTAGAGAGATACACTATGTTCAGCCCCACATTTTGTAAGAGCATGTCTTCATGTAATGTGAACAGCATTGGTTTCAGGTATGAAATGCTACAAGTGAATAAAGGGAGACACAGTGTCGTAAACATATTGAACTTTAATTTGTCTTCTAGTAAACATAACTTCCAGATCCCCTTTTCTGTTTGATGGCAGATGGAAGATGGGTTTGTGTTATCAAACATGATTATGACCTGAGTATTTTTCCTGAGCTTTCAATATTGATTTAATGACAAATACTTGTAAAGTACACAGTTCTACATATTATGGGATACTTCTTCGAAATGTTTTTCTTTTAAAATAACAATGGGGACAAGATGCTTGTTAAAATACTACAGGGGCAGTTGTTGCATGATTGTATTATGAAGGGTCTAAACTAGACATAAAAATGACTTTAAAGCCTAACTTCTGAATTACTGTAATTTTTGACTATTACATAATTCTGAAGGTGAGCACCAGGAGGTGACAACACCACCACATCCCTGTACATTCAGGTAGGGAGTCTGACCAGCTTACCTACACTTCCTAGACCAGATGTTTTATGTGTTACATGTTTAAATTTGCAGTTTCATGTAACTTCTTCTCCAGACCAGTCCTTGCTTATGATCTAGATTTTGGCCTTCACACCCATGTCTGCAGCCCAGCAAACTTCTGTAATTTAGCACTGCTGCAGGTCCCTCACTGTTGTGCTTGGCTGCATGAGAGCAAAACTCTGCTGCAGCATTGGACTTTCAGGACAGCAGTGGGAGTGTTAGGGGAAGAAGGTGCTAGTTAGTGTGTGTCGAGAGCAGAATAAGGTCCTTAACAAGTACAGAAAAAAGGTGCTGGGGGTGGAGCAGTTACAGAGTTCCTGGAAAAGCTGGTGAATGGCTTTTCTAGGAATGATAGTTTAGAGCCACATAATGAAAACAGTAGAACCAGCCTGAAAAATTGGCTCAGTGAGGTCATGGAAGCCCAGCAAGCAGTAGAAAAAAGTCCTAGGTTTTCTTGTTCTTTGTTAGTGTGGTATCAGAATTGATTTTAAGCTTGCAATGCATGTGTCTGTGACCATGACTGGCTTTGAACACTGTGATGCAGAGCACAGCGTAATATCTTGGTCCTGTGGCCAGCAGAAAGGGTGAATGGGTTTCAGGCAGGCTGTGCTCCAAGCCCAGTTCTGCTCTTGATTTCCTGGGTGACCTCAAGCAATACAACAATACATTTACCGTGCTGCAGAACCATGCAGCAAGTCTGCTATCCTTACATATGCATTAGTAGTGTTGCTGTCGGGAAAACGGGTTTCATAAACAAAAACAAGCTTTCAGAAAAGAGTTGGCATAATTTGAGAAGCCTATGGTTTACTGTCTGCAGAGCACTGAGAAGTAACTAGTAAAAGCTGCTTGAAGTCGTAGCCAGATGATAGAGCCAAATTGTCATTACCATTCCACATCACAAAAGCTCTTTGGGAGGAGATTTAGCTGTTTGTTCATTCATGGCTTAGACCAACAACACCCTGCAACAGCAGCCCCATTTGCGCAAACATTTCCTCATTCTGTGATGAAAGCCCTCATATTGGCAGGTTAGGAAATTTTTATATTAAAAGGCTTTGCCCATAGCTGTGGACCTGGTTAAGTAATATGCTATTAAGCTTAATTAGAGTGGTACAGCGAAAATAGATGTAATATTTCTGCCAGGAAAGAGCATATGAAGACCTGAATGAATGAGGTGTTATGAATAATGCTCCCTTATATGAGTAGAGCCATCAAAGTCAGGGGCTCTGCACCTTTGTTTCATGGTGTTTCTCTTATTGTTTTGTTGACTTTATTTTGATGCCTTATGTTGACTGAAACGCTTTGATTTTAAAACTCAGTACCTGAAACTTGCTAATGCAGATGAACAAAGTGCACAAAGCATCTTCTGAAATCCTTCATGCTTTGTTGGTGTGGACTGGAGAGAGGCAGCCACTCTGTTCCCTTTCTTCCCAACCATATAAGATTGCAAGCTACGTTGTCCTGTGATAACATGCCTTTTGGAGTGAGTATAAAACCATCCTGTCCCTTCATGATCCGTGTAATACGTGGGAAAAATCTTTTCTATCTAGCAACTGATGAGGACAGTTTCCTGTAAGCCAGTTCTTGTTGTCTCTGGTCTCTCGCCAGATCTATTTTTACTGCCTTTTTAAAAATTTCTTTCTTTTTTTTCCTTTTCTCCATCCTAATTTATTTTTTCTTGAAAAGAAAAAAGTGTCTGTTTGGCAGCACAGTGTTACTACCATGGTTCTTACATGCGGACAGGCTAGAGTTCCAAAAGGCACCAACAAAGCCCTGAAGGTAAGGTGTATTCTGTTCACCTTGAATTAAAGCTTTTGAGCCACATCATAAAGTCAGCATCAGTGCATGGGAGCAGAAGAGAGTGAACATTTGCCTGTGCTGGTTATCATTCTTGAGCTAAAGCCAGGTCCAGGTATTTTGGTCTTACTGTATCCAAAAGCATTTTGTTCCTGACACTGCTAACACTTAGGCTGATATTGCATAAGGATCTAGGAGCACAAAAGTAGCTGCAGTAGCAGGCCTGATAATTCACCTGACTAGTAAATAAAGCAGAGGAGACTTACACTGAGAGTGCAGGAGGAGTCCAGAACTTTCCAGCCTGGTGTTAGTGAAGGAGGTCTGAATGCATGGAGAGAGTGAGCAAATTAAATGGGATCCAAGTGGAAGTGCAGGAGGGCAGAGATGTGAGAGGGGAGTCATTTAGAACAGTCATTTTCCACTAATGTAAATGGAAATCCTGGCTGCAGCTATAGAAAAGTCGTGCTGCAGGTCATTTGTGTATTAAAACCAACCTCAGTCTGTTTGAACTTTTTTTCCCAAGACTTAGGAATCTGTGAATCTTTCAAAGAAACAGTTAATGTCAAGCAGGAGAGTGAGTTGGAGATACGAATCTATGATGATAGAAATGGGGCTTGAAAGGCATTCTGATAGCCTGGTTCTTAGGAGTGCCAAAGGAGAAAGTCAGGGCAATGCTGTGACAGTTACTGTTTCACAGATGATAATGTCAGCTTTAGAGCACTTTTCCCCCCCTCAACGTTATAAATCTTATTTCTGGACTGGATCAAGAAAGCTGCATATTCTGCAAGCAAAAAGCCATAAACATGCAGTGAATGCATGGGTCAAAGGGTGGGTTTCCTTATAAAGGAACAATAAACGTGTGTGCTAGTGCTTGCAAACAGATGCCCTGGTTAATACCTGCAGTAAGGTAATTAGATATTTAATTAGGAAGATGAGCATACTTACTTTCCCATAGATAGTAACAGTTGACAAAAGACATTGAGAAGTTAGGCTCAGGAGTCGTTTGGAATCTGAAACACAGTTTGTACACGTCAGATCTAGCAATAGTTGGATTTTCCTCCTACTACATTCATGTGTTGGATGGTTGTTGGTTATGTTTTAAATGTTAACCTGGCTACTCTAGGATGAGCACAACGGGTCCTCTGATCTTGGAAATGGGAAGCATTTGAAAAATTGCCTTCAGGTTTTTTCTGTGGTTTCTGGATACTGATCCTTAGAACCACTGTGACACTTTTTAGTTTTCAGTGAACAAATGCTTTAATGTATTTTTAAGAAATAGATTATATTCAGAAAAGCATGTGCTGAAATGGCCTTTTCGTAAAATAAGGTGTTGGCAATTTTTTTTTTTGTGCTACAGTGACAACAAATCATCATTGGCAGATTTGAGAGGAGCTGTGACTTTTGCCCTCTTGACAAGGTGCCACTATTGCTTTGAAACATTGCTGGGGGGCAGGAAGAGTGTTTCTGGTCTTCATTGGACACAGCTGCAGCCTCCACAGCAGTAGCATTGGACTGACATTTTGTTGCAAGAAATCATCTGATTATTACATGCTATTCTTGACAGCATTATTATTGCAGCATTACTTCAACTAAATACTGCTGGGCAGACTGGCAGTGATGTTTGCTGTGAATCATCCTCACTAATGAACCTATTTGATAATAGAGCAACAGTAGTTATTAGCAAGATGACATTTCTGTTTTGAATTTCTACACCTTTTTATCTTTATTATCTTCCATGAACTGTTTTGCAAATTACCATTGGGCTGAAGGGCCTCATTCTCTTCATTCTAGAAACAAATATGTCGGTGTGATTGGAAAATACCTTTAATAACAGGAGGGGCGTCTTATTATTTTTGCGCTCCAAAGGTGGTTGCTTCTTTTGTGTTTTTATTCTGCTTTCATTTCACATTTAAATAATCATGAATGACTGGAAAACCTTTAATCAGTGGTATTGGAAGTCCTGCAGGTAGACTGTTTAATGATATTATTGAGGTGCCAAACTGAGGAACGTGAACACTAAACAATAACATTGATACAGTTGTCTTGGAATGCTGCTATTCCTCATCCCTTAAGGAAATGATAGGCTTCTTCCCTACAGAAAAATAATGAAATATAGTCTTAATTTTCAAGCCCGTAGATTGTAGAGGATTACGCGTATCATTAAAGTTACTCACTCACATAAGAGCTTTTTACTTGGCTGTGGCCTGAAGCCTGAGATATGAACGTTGGTGTTGTCGTCTCTCTGCTTCTCTTGGCTCCTGGTTGTGCAGAAGAGATGGTCGTAAACTCGGCTCCTGTCCTAAGATCAGCCTCATGGTCAGTGACATGCAACAAAATGTCAACAATGCTGAGTGAATGGAACAAAATGTGCAAAAAAATATTTAAAATGGAGATGATCTATTACATTGTCTGGAGTCCACTATATCTGAGGACGAGGAACAAGATTGGAGGAAGCACTGGTCATTCCAATATGGTAATGCTTACATCCCAAATATCATCCACATGGTGCATTTAGAGCATAGGAAGTATGCTGCTTTTAAAAAAAACACCTCTCCCTTGTAACCCAGATTACATCTCCTTAGAGAAAAAGTGTATTTATACCACAAGAAAAAGGAGTTTACAGCTGCTTAGCAACACATCAGATAAAAGAGACAGTTCCTTTCCAGTTGCAGCTGAAACACTTGAAGCTTTGGGTGGAACATGCTTGCGGTGTGTACACCTTCATCTGTGTAACTTAGTTTTTCCTTGCAAAATTGAACTGCATGCTATTGTCCCCATCTTTGGAAACACACTGATTCTTTGTTTGACTTTAGACTGATTTGAGGTGTAGAGTTCTGCCCTGCTCCCAGCTCTGATTTTAAATGTTCTCGATGGGGCAGAAGAATGAGCCCTCTAGGTGGAACATACAGGATCAGTCCAGGAGATGTCTATGGATGCAGATGTGGACCAGGCAGTAAAAGAAGATTGTTTAGAAACTTGAGAATTAGCAGAGGAGGTAAAGAGTTTTTGTGCTTCTGTAGGTGGAAACAAATTTGTGCCAATACTTTCAGTGGTGGTTTAGCTTATGAGGAAACATCAAAGGGCTTGAGTAATTGCATTCTCCAAAGCTCCTTTCAAAAGCAGAAAACAATTATGGAAGTGATGCCACAAAGTCCACCCAAATGGGTGGTTTTGTTTACAGTTTCTGGCCTTTAGGCAGCTGTCCTTCCAGTATAATAATACTGAGTCATACCTTTTGTTTCTACCCTTAAAGTCACCAAGGTATCTCTCTTGTCCTCTACTCAAGCAAGAAAGGATTCAAAGCACTTTCCAGACAGGAGAGCAGGGAAAGTTTCAGCTGCAAGGGGGCCACTCCAGCTGGTGCTCATACTCAAAGCAGTGATGAGACCTCTGTGAGGAGCTGAGTTTCACAGCAGCAATGTGAGTCACATCCCTGCTTTCCCAGCATATGTGGGGCATTTGGCAAAGCAGTGGCTTTGCTGGCCATGTATTTGCTGGAGACTTTTCTGCTAGAGCAGGTGTTATATTGAGAACTTAGCCCTGAATTTCTAAAAATCACAATTCTGTGTTCTTTTTATTTAATTATCTGCTATGCATCTTAGATTTAGTTTTGTATCCTTTTTCATTTTTTTCTATTTTCTCTCAGTTTCTTTTTCTCCTGATTCCTTTAAAGGAATGAGTATGTGTATTAGTGTAAGTTTTAGCAGTACTTCACAAAACAGTTAGGTTTGCATTTGTATGGGAGACTTATATCCCTTTTCTGTCTTGTTCTTGTAGTAGGACAGCAAGTATGGTTTAATAAATAGAACATGAAGCACCCATGTTTTGCTCAGCCTTTAATAACATGCAGTGTTTTATACAAGCTATGAAACTTGATGCTGCCTCTTTCATTTAGAAGGCTGGGCGCGCTTTCTTTCTTTGATGTAATTTAGCTGACAGTGGGGTTGTTCCTGACTTACACTTAGAGAAATGAATAGGCAGTCAAGAGCAACACAAGTTCACACCCAGTGTGTGTTGACTCATTTGCTCATTGTATTCTGTGTAGCAGAAAATGCTTTTAGGGTACCCCTGAGGAATGTATCCAAGAAGAGCCAAGTTTGAGATGAGATATGAGTTCAGCTGAGGGCTGTGCAAAGCTAGGGATTATCATATGATTTGTAATGAGGGTGAAAATCAGTGTTTTCATGTGGGGAAGGACTAACATCCACTGACCCGACCAATTAACATGCAGGACTGTGGGTTTTTAAATTGCATTTCTAATTAAACTGAACCAAAGTGTTGTTTTAACTGTCTTCTGGACAAAGAGTTGCTGCTATGAACACATGCAATGCTGCTTGTGCACAGGAGTTGAACAAGACAAGTCTCCAGAGGCCCCTGCCAACCTCAACGAGTTGGTAGTTCTGTTCTGGGAGTGCACAAGGACTTATGCTTTTACTGGAGTAGCTTGCTTTTTGCTCTCCTTAGTTTTCTGACTGTGTGTTTCATTTGGGACATTTCCAGTCTGTGAAGTTACCTCATCTCAAAGTCCTCCTTGCCTTCTCCTTCCCTCTGCTGGGCCCCGATCTCAGATGTTGATGTTTTATCACTGTGGTCTAGGAAACTGTTGCCTTTTTATGGTAGTTCTTGCACCTCTCTTAGCTCTGATTGATTTTGCAATGTGAAATAAGATGCAGGCTCTAGCACACCAGGCCTCACTGTGGAAGGCCAGAGCTTGGCTTTATACCTGGATCAAAGCATCTGAAGTGTGCTTAGGCGGAGCCATCTTCTCCAGTCTGGTGGTGGGCTGTCAGTAGCTTGCTTTACCTTTCCCATGTCAAAGCTGTCTAGATCCCATTAATAGTCTGGGCCTGTGGCTAAGATGCTGAACATTACTAATCCCTTCCTTCAGAGAGCATGGGGTGAAGCATCCCCTCAGCATCAGCCAGGGGCTTACAATATGGGTGATGGGTAAATCCAGTCTCGACAGCAGGCTCTTAAATGATGGAGTAGCTGTGTGCTCAGCGGCTTCTGTTCCTCTGGGACCCTCTGAAAACAGCTTGGTCCTGCCTCTGTGTCTTTCTGGCTCAGTTTTCTCTTCAGCCAATGCTCTGTTGTGTCCTAGTTAGCTTTTTCTTCTGTGTACACAAAAACTGTGTGGCTCTAAAAGAGAAATCTTGCTCTCTTGTGTACAGCATTTCCAACTTAATAAACAGGGATATTGCCATTGCTCATCTAGGGGAAGAAGTAGCACTAAAACTGGTGAAGTAAGTTATTGTTTAGGACTGTAATTAAACTTCCAGACTTAGGCAATAAAAGGTAAATACACCAAAGGTTTATGCCTGGGAATTCAGAGCCTTTTATTTTTCTTTTAATTAAGGACTATTTTGTTTGATGATTGGATGAATGGGACCAGAAGTAACTAAAGCAGCCAGCGAACCTGCCAATGACTGATGGGCTCATCGTGAAAACTGTCAATTAGTTGACACACAGCTCAAATTGCATACAGTGCTCAGAGCAAAGTAAATCATATGGTCTATTAACTTAGGACCTGGAGAGGGTAAAATACAGAGCCTTGCTGGTTGGAGCACCTGTAGTAGCTCAGCATATGGAGGTGTATGTGTGGAGGAGGCTTCTAAGTAAATGCCAAATGTCTTCCAAGTTGGCTGAAGGGAATGGAAAGGAGAGGGGTAAGTATCTTATAACTTTAGATGTGTTGCCATGGTGATGTGAGCCAATAAACTAGAGCAAGCCCGGGAGTAATCTATATTTGAGAAGTATAGGAGAGGCAAAGTGGCATTTCTGTTTGCAGAGATTCAGGTGCATAATGGTGGACCTAATGTTGCATTCGTTGTGCTCAGTCTTGCCCTCATGCTGAAGAGTACTTACAGTTTACTTACTGCTGGTTTTCAGTGGCTCCTTGTCACTTGAAACACATACATTTCATTTAACAGCAAGTTGTTGACCCCTGCCAACAGCTGATCCCAATCAGGGGTTTTTATGTACTGCTCAAGTAGGGTATATGTGCTGCATCTGGTTACTGTAAAAGCAAAGCAAATTTTGGTCTGTAACTTCTGGAACTGCCAGTTCCGTATTTCGGTTGCACTATGGCAGCTGGATAGTCCTGTAAAGACATAACACGAAAGCCTTGAGTCAGCAATGCCACCAAGCGCATGATTTACTCTAAGTGCTTAAGTGCTCTAAGTGAGGATGGATAGGCCAAGTGCTTAAAGTTATACAGATACTTAAATGGTTTGTAAACTCAGTGTTTAAGGACTTTATCCCAAAGGGTGCTGTAGAAACTTCCACTGAAGGAGGATGAAGGAGTCCTCATGCAGGGTCAGCAGCTACAAGAATTGTATGAAAGAAAGAAAGCCTGTTATTGCTATTATGTTCTTGCATACTTTAGCATGGAAAAAATAATCACCAAAATTGCTTCTGGGTTTGGTTTTAGTTTTGGTTTTTTTGGGGGGGCTGAGGGGGTGCTGCATGGCAGAATGAGAGTGTATAGTATGATAAGTATTTGGATAATTTTATCAGCATTAAAACTTATTTTAATTATAAAACCAGTATAGGTGGGAAGTGGAATATAATTCCACAGACAATCCATCCTTTTGAGGTCATGAATAGTCCTTTTCATTTCCATAGAGTTAAAAAAAAAAAAGTTAAAATAGGAAGAAAGTCTTTTCATTCAAAATTATGTTTATGATCCATCCCTTACAACAATTTTCAAACTGATGTTAAACACACTGGCGAACTTCTCTTTTAACATTACTTAAAAATGTTAATGGAATTGTGCACTTTGTTTTACTTGTGTTTGAAAGATGAGAGATAGTTTACAACAAACAAAACATTTCTGGTATGAAATGTTAACTGTCCACAGGTTTTGCTCTCTAGCCCATGTAGTTTAAAATAAAAAAATCTGCTGCTTTCATCAGAAGTTGCAGTATTTAAAGTAGTAGTCTCTGTCTAGAGAAACTGTGTATTTACACCATGTAAATGAAGAACTTTGTTTGTTGTTTTCCTCTCCCTTTGATATTTAATGATGACTGACATAGCAGACTCGTTGGGACAGAGATCTTCCACAGTCTTTCAGTAATACTTGCATTTTCAGAATCTGAAATTTATTTTCTACACAAGTTCCCGCCAAATGAGAATAAGTACATATAGCTTCAGGCAAAGCAGCGTTTGTACCCATTACAAAAGAAGTCCTGGAGTTGCTAGAAAATCTGTTTGTGATATGCTTTTACTGCTCATTTTCCACAAAAACATTAATCCTTTATAACACTTATGTATCTATGTAAGTAATCTTGCTGTGTGTTTGTACAGTAGCTGGTACAAGGCAGACCCATTCTCAGCTGTTTCTTAAACACTGTTGTGATCAAAATAAACAGTAATGAGGTTTGGCTTAATAGGTGTAACCTTTCACAAAGGAATGTTGGGGTAGAAGGCTGGTCCTGGCAAGAATGGGAGAAGCTGTAATTGTACAGGGATTATAAAGAATGTAAAATTCTAAGATGCAATCACTTCTGCAGAGCAATTGAGCACCAGTGTGAGCTTATTTGTGGTTGTATAGCTGGGTTTTTAGTACTGCTGGTGAGACGTGTAAGCTGTGCCAAGCCTTGATGTGTAGAAGGCAAATCGAGTCATTCCTCACTCCACACTCCCTACAGGAATGTTTTTCACACTGGTCTGATTGGTTCAATGTAACACATTTCAGGAAAGAAAACTTTTGTGAATGAAAAAAATGTTTCTACTTAATTGAAGTTTCTCTTTGATTTGGGGGGTAGGAGTGGCAAAACCCAAATAAATCCCTAAACAGTCAAGAAAAAGAGATGAAGGTTTGTGGAGGTTTTTATTCTTGCACTTTCTTTTCATGTTTTTCCTGTTCAGATACTGTGTATCCCTTGAACTTAAATATTTACTCCAGTATTTCTAAGGCTCAAAGTTATATTCAAATGGAGGAAAAAGGCCATGCATTTCCTTTCCCTCCTGCCCACCCCTCTGTACTCCGCTCAATTATTTTCTGTGTTCATACAAATAAAAAAGATAATTGTTTTCCTCCTAACCTTACTTGAAAACAGCCCTCATTAAAGTCTTTGCTGGGAAAAAGGTTGGATAGGATGCCAGCATGTTAAAGGGCTTCTCTGTCTGGCTTGGGAAGTGCCTTATGTAAGGAGCTATTACCACAGCAGAGCTGAGGGAATGGGGACAGACGGTGCCTTTGAACATGATCCCTAATGGAGATCTTGCAGTGACTGTGGTGGCCCTGGGAAAACAAAGTGGTGGTTCTTCCCCACCACCCAAAGTGCATCTGTGTTCTACCAGTTTGGAGCTACGTGTTGGTGTGGCCTTGCTGCTTCCTGCTGTGGTGAAACTGGCCCAAAGCTGCCTCCAGGCCTTTTATTACAGACAGGCAGTGCAAGGGAGACAAGACTTTGTTATCTAATAGCACCCCGCTGCTTGAAGAAATGACATATATAGTGTTTTTCTGATGTTCTCCTAGCTGCTCTTTCTCACCAAACAAGCCAGCTATTGCCTAGAAGATGTTAATGGGATTGCTTCTGAATTAAAACTTCTTGCAGTGTGCATAAAGTGGTGCATTGCACGTCTTAGAAAGTGGAAGGTTACCATCCAGCAAACATGCCCTGTGCTGTCCCTGGAAGCAGGATATTAGCTCGAAGGGAATGTAGCAGGACAAAATGATGGTGTATTAAACTGAAAATCACACAAATGGACAGGAGAAGCAGCTGTGTTGGGAGCTGCCAAAATTGCAAATAAAATTATTTGGGTGGGTTAAGAAAGTTGGTTAGCCAGAAATTAGAGCTTTTTCCCCATTCCCTTAGCTGTAGTTCAGAGATGCAGTGCATAAGTGGTGCTACTGCTGCTTAACTTTTGATTCATTGTCCTTACTGATAGAAAGTTCCTCCAATACTATATTTTTAATGCTTTAATGACCTGTTTTTCATGTCCACTGCACGTGTTCTCTGTTGTGCAGAGTAAGCTTGTGAATACTTGAATATGATACTTCAATCTCTGCTATTGTCTGAACTTCTGTTAATTTAGTCTTTCTGCATAGGTGTTGCTTTATTGAAGTAGAGTTATTTTTGTTGCTGTAGCAAACTGGATAGCCAAAGGGAATGAACTCCAAATAATCCTTCCAGAGAAATAGCTGTTGGTCTGTGGGGGTCATAGAAGGGCTGCACTGGCCTTGACAGCTGTGCTGAGCAGAGCTGCAGCTGTGTGACACAGGTGAGGAGGGGGATGCTGCTGAAGTGCAAATGAAATAAGGTTCAGAAGTCCCATCCTCAGTTGTATTCGGTTCAGCGGCTCAGCAATTGATTACTTAAATCTGAGGGGTTTTTCTGCCCTGTCAGCTTTATTCATGGCCACATCAAGTACTCTGACCAAGTTGTCTGGGAGAATTCAGCCTTTGGGTGCTTCTACTTCAGAAAATGGATTTTCTGGATTGTGCATAACATGCTTGTGTCCTTGTGTTTCCGTATGGTTGTGTCAAACTGAAGTTTTTATTTTTCAGCTTAGAGAGACAAGGAGAGGTGGAAGAGTTGAAAAAGGGAAGAACTACATTCAGTTTAGTAAGAAATGTGGTACTTTGCACTGTCCCAGAGTGCTGTGAGCAGTGATGATCCTGCTGCTTGTCCTGCAGCCTGGCACAGGCTTTGGTGGGCATGGAAATGGACGAGCACTTGTTTACCATTGAGAAGCTTGTCTTTCTCTAATATGAGTACAGCCCTTCTGCCATATAGCAACCAACCTGGACTTGGGCATGAGGAGCTTTGTACTAGGCTGCAATCCTTTAAATATTTATGGTTTGTTTATGTAGATAGACATACCTCACTCTACTAGAGAGGTACAGGAATAGTGATTTAACAGGAAGTAGGTTGTGTGACAATGCAGCAACTACTCAAGCTAACAAGCTGCTTTGTACTTTGTAGTAGTTTCCTTTTTGTATGTGAATTTCATACGGAGTTCTCGTGGTCCTGTGCAGGGCTCTGGGGAGACAGCAGAGGGAATCGCAGGGCCATCTCAGTATGCTTCTTATGGTGGTAACTTTTACAGTTTGAAGGCTGCTGGTGCATGTATGTATGGCTGTGGCCGTATCACTGTGAGCTTGTGACAGTCTGGGCTTTGAGAGCAAACCTTATCTTCTCTAAGTGAAAGGAAGCGTGTGTCTCCTGGGTGAGCAAGCTGTTGCATGCTGGTGCGGCTGCACAGCTGTCAGACCTGTAAGTGTAAAGTGGAAAAGGCTGCTGCAACAAAGTGATTCACATTTATTTAGCTACTACTGTGAGTAGTTTGGTGGACTGACACCAGGTTGTGACAATACACGTTCAAGGGTTACTGATGTCACCAATCAGCTTGTTCTTGGCTGCTGCTCTGTTGTGGCTTCTCTTGGCCTATTTCTTCTTGAAGAACTGTGTGGCTGTAGTGATTTTAGGTTTTATTTTTATCCTAACCACAGGAGATAAATGTGATATGGTTGATATTATGACACATCAGATTCTTTTGGTCTGTTCACTGGCTTCTCATTTGGTTTAGTAATGGCTATAAATCTTACAGTTCCTGCTTCCACACAGAGGATACGCCTGTGTTTTCTGTCATACATGCCTATAAGAAAATAGGTAGGTGAGGCCAAGACGTGAAAGAGCAATTTATAAGTGGCTGGTTAGCAGGGCTGTGTTTCTGTCATGAATTTACGGTGGTGTAAAAGTGAATGACAAGTTTTGTTTGGTCCATAAAACATTAGAATAGAGCCAATTTGGACATGTAGCCTTGTAAAGCACCATCTCTGAAATAACGCTGGTTTCTTAAACATGTTTGTAACAGATGCTTCTGAAGCAGCTATTTGTACAGAGTGTTTAAGAAACTGTTTCGGGTATCTTCCTCAACAGGTTTAGTTCATGTTCCTTACCCCTGAGTTATAGTGCTCTCATCTGCTAATGTCTTATTTAAGTAAGGGCAATTTTCAGTAAGGTTAGTTTTGCATTCAAAGTTATGGATATGTTGATGTTCTTGAAGAAGGAGGTTGTTTTTTTAGCAATCCAACATGTTATGAAATACTCTTTTAGGCAGTGATGTAAACAGCCATTAGCTTTCAGTAGTAGTTAGAAAGAGAGGTAACGCATGTCTTTGCAAACTAGGGCAGGCACAGACGACTGAGTTAAATTAAATGTTGACTTATATAAAAGGGTGAGTGGAGAGTGTTGGTGTGTTGAGACTCACACTGGTGTCCTATGCAGATTGGGTCAAAGGTATACCAGTACAAGCAGCTGTAGGGACTCTCCATCATTTGAGATGACAGAAGTCCTGTGCTTTGAAGCCAGGGACTTGGCTCACCAGCATGAGAATGAAACATCCACAGTAATTTTATTTGTCTGAATATTTGTTTTGTTGATCCACAACATTGGCATCAGGCTGTTGGATTAAAAGTTGCTTGACTCTAGACATACTTTCTACTCCTGAGAGTACAGAGGTGCTGCCTTGTACATACATGCTTTGTGCAAATGGGACCCCGACGTGTCTGGATGAAACATAAGCATAGAGCTTACTTCTACCAGCAGTCAGGCCTCTGAAAAAAACTTAACTTGCAGAAATGAAGGAATCTGGTCCTGGCGTCCTCCCACAAGAAGCATCCAACTACTTTTCAATAACATGATGAAGATAGAGCATTTGGCATAACAGCCTGGTGTGAGGAGGCGCTGCCTCAGGGAGTGTGGTAAGTCTCTCAGCGGTGGCACAGGACTCTCTGTGGCTACAGACTGGAGAGAAGAAATAAAGCCAGCTTGAGTCACATGTCAGTATTTTGAGGGTCCCTTTAGGTAAAGTTTATTTAGCTTTCTAGGAAGCTGCAGTATTTAATCTGACCTGAAGCAGCAAACAGATGGAGAGATGTATTCTGTCAGAGAAGAGAGCTGTATTTTTGGCTTTCACTTCAAGCAAGAGATTTGTAGGTGGCTTGCTTAGTGTTCTATGAATTTGATGCTGTATGTATTGCTAAACTGAGCCTATCTTTTGTATGCAACATAATTTTACAGCCTCCTTATGCTTAAACTACTTCTCCACCCAGGAGTTAAAAACAGGTTCCTTCCGAATTTGGTGCCCTGTTAGACCATACGTTCTGCTGCTGCAGGGAGCAAGTCATTCATGTTGGCTTGACTGAGAGTTACTTATATCCTCCAGTAGAACCATGTATTTCACTTTACAGATGAACTAGTGTATTCTGGTTTTGTGTTTACATGTCTGAAAGGCAAGATTCTTTCAGGATTCATTTCGTTATAAGGCTTTTAACTGAATGGAGGCTCTTTCCTGTTAATTTAACTCAACTTTCACAAGTGCATATGTCTGCAAATTTCCTCCTCCCCCTGAGACCACACCCAGTTAAGAGGAGGAGAAAGGTGAACCTTCTTGGGAAGGTTTGTTCTTCTAATATATAAATTATAAAATTGAAACAAAACTAAAATTGTTGCAATGCTGCTTAAGTAAATAACAGTCCAAGTTGGTGCTTGAAATAGTTGGTTCTCCCTTTTTTTCAGGGTAAGCTATTCAGCATTCCAAACTGGCTTGTGCTGGGAGCAGACATCACCAGCAAGGTATTTCCTGTCTCCTTTTGCCAAATGCTAATGCTAATAATAATAATAACAACAGTAAAGATTTAAAAAAATATACTCAAATCAGAACTAAGCCACACATGACTTCAGTTGGCAGCACAGGGCTTGCTCTACATAACTTCTGTCTTTATTTTTTCGCTTATATTCCTGCCAAGAGCTTCTGAATTAATTTGCCCCCTTCTCACTCCCTGTCTTCCCCCCACTGAAGGAAAGGCACCGTGTGTCACACTCTGAGCCAGAGGAACATATGGGATGGGAGAGCTCCACCTGACCAGTTCAAGGGCTTGGCTGTCACGTGAAGGCAGCACCTTGGTCACTGAAGATGGGCTGTCTCTCCCCTTGAGCTCCATCTCAGGCATGCTTCCTCTCCACAGCACTGCTTCTTCTTGAAGGTTTAATTTCTTCCTGGCTTTCTCTGGTGGTTATGTCTCAACTTGGGCTTCTTCCAGTTGAGTTTGGCAACACTGACCATAAGAAACAGATGCCCACTGCTTCTTGCCAATCTCATCTGAAGAAGGAAGAGTAGAAACCTGTTTTTTTTTGTGGAGCACAGGGTCTCTATTCCTTTACATGGGTGCCTAATCCACGACAGAGGCTAGTTGTGCTCCAAAATGTTTCAGATCCCTTGATCTATGGTTACATCAGGAAAAATGAAATAAAATTTCTGGTACTGAGTAATGAAGGGAAAAAGGAGTTTGCCTGTAAAGAGTAAAATCCTAATATGCAGTAGATACACAACAAGAAAGCACAGCCTTGCCAACAAATTTCAATGTCACAGGGAAAACCATGAGAACATTTCTAAAGTATCAGTCCTGCAGAGAGTAGCCAGGAAGGAATGAGTGGGAATTTCTTTTTCACTGAGAGCGAAAGAAAAATGTGAAAGTATTTTAAGTGTGAGACTCTGAGCTGCCTCTGCTTGTAACATGCTTCAGGTGGTACCCTAAAGAGACTGGCTTAGATTTGTGGCACATTGAAATGAAGTAACAGTTTCATGGCAGTTGATAGTAGTTTATGACACATCAGTTTCAGTTTCTGCTCTGTTAAACATTTTTAAAGCTGCTTCAGTGCACCCAGCTTCCCTTCCTTAATTACTGGGAACTCTGTGAACCCCTTGGCTTGTTTGTCTCCAGCCACAGCTGGAAATGCTGGATAGGTCCCAGCATCCCATTTTGCCTAGGCAGCACCTGTGTTTTCTGAGGTAAAACCTAATATACAAATATGAACATAATTTCTGGAATCAGTTAGAAACTGTGCATCCACATGATCCTCTGTGTACGTGTGAATTGTTTTTCTTTGTCTTGTAAAATTCGTTATAGAAGAAAAAGCTTCCACTGGAGCCCGATTCTGATGAGCCTGTATGAGTTAGAAGGAAAGAAGTAGTTACTGTCCAGAAATCACTTCCTTTTGGCACGTGTCCCCTCTAGTCCTTTGTGATCTCACCTGGAGGTTTTTATCTGATATTGGTTTTGGATTGAGTCTGCATTGCTGAAGGTGCATTTGGCTGTAAAGATGAGGTTTAATTGATTTTCAAGGGTAGGAGAAAATGGTGTTCTTGATAGCCATTGCAATTACAGGTAATGTATGCTAACAGTGATGGGTGAGCTACTCAGAGCAATAATAACTGTCTGACTTGACCTGCCTTGGCTTTAAAATGCCTCTCAGAGCTTGCTGTGGCCCTGTAAAGAGATTTTGTATTTTTGTGTCTGTCTGCTGATGGATTTCTAGTGTACATCTCCCTAGCTTTGCATCAGGATTTAATAATTAACATATAAACAAATCAGGTTGCTCCAATTATTTCTCCTAATAAGACTTCGACCTTTTTTTTTTTTTTTTTGCTTTTTTGGGGGGGGGGGGGTTGCAATATTAAGGGAAAAATTTGTTTCCTTCCC
>VZTR01018870.1:169810-221019 GCA_013400775.1 Chaetops frenatus
GACCTTGGTGTCTCCATGTTGTTTCCCCTCCCATGTTCTCACCTCCTCCTCTTCTCTGGCTAGAAGAAAAACCGTGCCCCTCTTTGTTTTGATTTTCTTCCTAAATATGTTACCACAGAGGTGTTACCAGCCTCTCTCACTGGCCCAGCCTTGGCCAGCAGCGTGTCCGTCTTCAGAGCCATCAGGGATTGGCTCTGCTGGACATGGTGGAAGCTTCCACCAGCTTCTCACAGAAGCCAGATTCGCAGCTCACCCCCCACCCCCATCCCAACAAAACCCAGGCCAAGCAAAACCAACACCGTGGGGAAGAGCTGGTCTGTTTGACAGTCAGTATATGGGATATGTGCAGGGATATCTTTTTACTGATAAGATGCTCTTAAGGCTCTCCAAAGATGTAAGGAAAAGAAAGCCCTTTGGTCCAGCCAGCATCTTTCCTGAACCTTGGCATGTGCTCTTTAAGTGACTTGCCTCTTTAGTGTTGAACGCTGCCCTCAGGAGAAGCTGAAGAAGAGATCAGAGTAGAGATCTATGCATGTAAGACTCGGGAAGAGTGGCAGAAAAAATCTGAGCAAGTTGGTTTCATCAGGGCCCCTTCCTTCTGGTCTAAGGTGGGGCAGCAGCTGGAAGCCAGCAAAGATCACCAAATACAATCTATTGGGGGAATAAAAAGGGCTGGAAGAAAAGTGTGTTAGCTAGCACTGCAGTGGTTGGAGCTCAGCACCCAGATGTGGATGGTCTTTGAAAAACACTTAGCATGAATTTAGTCTCTGAATATGAAAGAATAAGAGATTAAGTCAGAGAGGATTGGTAGTTTCCAAATCAACATGCAGTCTCCTAAAAACCTCACAAATGCAATGAATAGAGTATAAATTCTATAATGAAAACACATTCCTTTTTCACTAATCTCTTGTTCTATGAAAGCTCTGTCAGGCAGAAGATTTATATCTGAGTGTAAGCAATGAAATGTTGAGGAATGATTTTGCCAGTTGCAAGTTTCAAGGCTTGTGGTTTGTGTTGACCAGAAAGCAAAAATGATTAATGAAGGTAGTACAAAAATATTAGGAAATTGCAACTTCTGCCGGTAAGAGAGTTGCATCCCAAGTTTGTTGTATTTGAGTTGATTTGGGGTTTGCTTTATAATCTGAAGTCAGTCAGTAGGAGGTAAGTGTGTGTCTTTGGGAGAGACTTGCTTTACTGAGGTTGGTGGGGGGAATGGCCCTTGGAGCTTCTTTCCTGCTCACTAGAGTGCTACTGAGCCACAGGCAAAGTGCAAGTTCTTCAAAGGGAGAATCCCAGGGAGACTCAAGAAAATAGGGTAGTGCCCAAAATCCAGGGCTTATAAATGTGAGACTAACACTTTATGAGGAAAGCATCTCTAACAAGATCCCCAGCAGCTAAAAAATAATACAAAAAAAAGCCCAGTTTCCTGATAAACTAGGTTCTGTTTATTAGGCTTTTGTGGCTCCGTGCGTGTACCTGCAGACAGAGTACAGCCAAGACCAGGATGTGCGGGATCTGTTCTGCCACACTCACCCGGGAGAGTGGCTGTTACAGCTCCAGCCATCCTGCTCATGGCAGGGGGGATGTTCAGGGGATGGCAGAAGATGACTTGAGCAAAGCCAGCAGACCAGAAAATACAGTCTTTGTGTGGAGCTGGGAAGAAGTCTCATTAACGCATGAAGAGTTGAAGGAGGATGCCCTCCTGTTCATGGTTTCTGTTCAGGTGGGGCTTCAAACAGGTTGAGCCATGCTCTGTTGCTTTTTCTGTCATACCTTCTTGCAGAGCAGTGGACTAGTTGCTTCTCATTGACTTAGCTGTGGTGAGTGATGATGTTACAGTGTAAATCTGAAAAGGCCTTGTGGTTTGCACTGCCACAAGCCCCAAACTGGGACTTAGGAAGGTTTGCAAGGATAGCTTTTATTTGGAATTGGTTACCCTGATAATGTGAGGTTTTGGTTCACCGTAGGATCTCAGTAGTCCTTTCTGTAAATGATGCAGAGTTATACATTGGTTTTATGGAGTTTTTGGTTGTTTGGTTTTGGGTTATTTTCCTCTTTGTTTCTTTGTTTTTGACTTTTCTTCCTCTTAAGAAATTTATCTAGTCTGATCTCTCTGTTTTTGAAATTGTAGCTTTTTATTCTTTGAGGAAAACAATGCATTTCAGTCTTACTGAGTTTCATTAACATCTTTCTCCTCAAATATGGCAGCAAGCCAGTAGAGTTAATGTGCTCTTTGTCTCTTAGCACAGTTTGTTTGCTCAGAAACTGTCTTGTGCAAAACTCCAGGCCTTGAACTAGAGGCTGACATGAATGTGCCTGACTCCACTGCTGATGGACCTTTAAAAGGTGTCAGTGGAAATTCCTCTGTATAAGATTCAGCTCCTAAGAAGGGATACCCCCTGTGTTTTGTGACTGATGTTGGTCCTGACTTGGTCTGCAGGGCCAACTTCCAAAAGCAGTGAAAGCTCAAGCTTGCATCAACTATGTGCAGAGAATCATCAGTTAAGAAAGGCACAGAAAACTGGGTGCTTGTTAATATTCATCCTTAAATTATTTATGAGGCTAAAAAGAATAAACAAGTGACACTTTATTTTTTGTTACAACAGTCTCCTATCCTTGTTTAATATTGTTAGTGGAGAGCTTGTGTCCAGAAGGGTGTTTGGTGACACCATCAGCTGAATAAGGTCTTTCAGATGTGTCTGTCTCCATTAGTAATGAGAATGCTTGCTCTTGTCTTACAAAGGAACCATTTCTTTAAAATATAATCCCCTCCTTCCCAGTCCCTCTGCAAATGATTCCATCATCAGAAATCTCATTACAACCGTCTTTCATCCCTTTAACGTTGGATGAAAATCTCTTTGTCTTTAAGTTCCTTCAATTATTAATGATTCAGTTGTATTCTTTTTGCCAATTGGTGCAGAGAGAACCTTGGAGCAAATGTGTATTAGTTATTCCATTTATTCTCTCTTCTTCATTCCTTCTGCAGTCTTTCTTAATAGTGCTACTCTCCTGGTTTCTCACTCACAAGTTTTGCATCATTGCATGGGATTTTTTTCTCAAATATAGAAGCCATTGTGCCCCAAAGACTAACTTTATTTTTGAAACCTTCTAAAAAGAGGTAGGGAGTCTTCTTGCAAATGCTGGGAACATCTATATTTTTCAGTCTTTACTGTGGTGTTAATAAGTGGTCAGACACCTTTATCTGAATCAGTTTCATCCTTTGGACCAGGTGGAAGTCTGGGGGATGGCAGGTCATAGACCCAGTAAAACTGTTGGCTCCAGATCTAAAGTACAATCTCAGTGGCATTGTGGAGAGGCAGGGGCCAGCCTTGATGCCCTCTCCACCCCACTGAGGTCCTCTAGCAGCAAAGAGGGGGGGAGTAGGTGGGGTTCACGTGGAAGAGAGAATGAGTTCCTGTAGTGGGAACCCTATAGGAGCTCCCCTTGGCATTCCTTTTCCAGCCCCAAAGCTGTAGGCTTTTCAGCTCTCTGGACCTTAGTGGCAGATTGGGGCTGAGATTCCCAGCACTCCAACTGGCCCAGATTAGAAAAGTGGAGGGAGCAGTACTATACTCTGCACCAGCAATTCTCATTAGGCTTGGGAAGGATGGAGAGAAGGCAAGTTAGTCTTGTGGCCAGGTGAGTTTTGCTGAAGGCTGTACCAGTTACCTAGTTAGAGAAACTAGATGCCTGCAGGGCAACACAATCCTTACTTGCTTCAAGGAGGATGCTAGCCTGTCTAGGCACTGCTCTTGGTGCTCTTTGTATAAAAATAAATACACAAATAAATAGTTTAACCTTCCTCAGTAGCAGGGGTTTTAGTTACCACACACACCACACACACATACAGGGATTTGCTTTTAATTAGCATGGTGAATTACTCTTTTATTCCCCCCTCCTTGAACCCCCTCACCCATCCCCCCATTGATTTAGAATGTAATTGCTTTCTTCCTTTATCTTCAAAAATTGTATTATCTAAAAGATTTTTCTTACTGCTTGAATTTTCTGTACTTTAGAGAAACCTATCTGAAAACATGTGCTTTACAAGGGAAGATTAGAAGAATGTTTACCCAAACTCTCCGTTTTGCTTATCTGGACTCTCCTCAGTTTGCCAGTATCTATCTTACTGTGCAAACCCCACATTTTGGCATTTCTCCAGCTGAAACACCACCACCACCAAAGAAGATGGAATAATTATCCCAGTGTTTTAGGGATAGCATCCCCATTAGGATAAATAAAACCGTGATTTGTCTTTTTTTGCCTGCAGTAAGCCTTTTCCTGTCAAACTACTGCCAAGCTACTTACTTCTGATTTGTCTAGTTATGTGTTTGGGGCCTTGTCTCTCAATATGCTGTTCAGTCCTTTTTGTCCTTTTTTTTTTTTTTTTTTTTTTCCCCTTGATTTTCTACTTTTATATTTGGGAGTTGTTCTGCAGTATGCTGCAATGATCTCAGTTTCGGAAGATGCCTTCCTGTGACAAACTCATCCTAACTTGGGGTGAAACTCAAATTTTATAAAAGCAAAATCAGGAGGGGTGAGATGAGTTTGTTGGCATTTGTTACTGACAAACTGATATTGCCAGAAGTATTTTTTATGTTGTGCTCCTGCCCTGTAGGTATTTAGGTACTTGTAAACTACTTGGTTGTTTATTTTTTCCAAAATCTTTGCAAAGATTGTTATTTAACTGATTGGTTTGTAATTTTCCTCAGCATTCCTTTCAAGAGCCTTTCAAGAGAGAGTTTGATGTTTGGGAAGATGTTTGTGAAAATAAAGCAGAGCCTTGTCGGTTTTTTTCTGAAGTCTGAAATACTCTTCTTGGGTCAGGGAGGATCCACACAACTTTCTAGGTTGCATCTGCCCTGTTTTAAGTGTATTTTAAGTTCCTCTTTCCTATTCTAACCTGAACTTCTGCTTCTTTTTAAAACTGTTGTATGCAGTATTTGCTCACTCTTGGTCTTGTGAAAATGGAACAATGTTGAGTATGTTGAGTTGTAGCCTTCTGTGCATCATCTTTTTTAAGCCCATTTGCTGAACCATGACTTGTACTGTCTGCGTTTCAGATCGTATTGATTCTTCTTTTGTAGCTTTATATGTTCCTGGCTAATCATAATTCTGTTTGTTCCTTAGCTTTGATGATTATATTCCCATGGTTTTGCTTTTCCTTATTTATATGGGATTTGTCTCTGTTTTCTGCATGATTTTTATTTGAATAATCAGGCTCTTCAAAAGCTTAGCATATTCTTCCTATGTACTTGTAGAGTTTGGTGTTAAGGCTGCTAAACTCTCTTAATTCTGCCTTTCCTTTCTGGTTATGTGTATCCGTAGAGCCTTGCACAGAGCATGAACCCTTATATTTTGAACTGTCCATGTTTCTGTTCCCTGCCAAACTGAGTGGACGTCTTCCAAAGAAACTCGGGTAGGACGGTAGAGGAGCCAAGACGGGCAACTCCTCTCTCCACCCTCCCCTCTGCCTTTCCCCCTTTTAAATCCAGGTCATATCCTGCTTGGTGCCCTAGAGTTGCTGTGGAATCACTCCTCTGCTAAGCAGTACCATCTTTTGAAACCAGTGTAATCTAGTGTCTGGATGGCTTATAGTAGCAAGAAGTCCTGTGCCAGTTATTGAAACAGCAGGAGAAGTTTCCTGACTTACTGGCCGTACTGCCATTTGGGCCTATCACCTAAAATGCCATTGATTACTTTATCTAAAAGAAGGTCACATCCCTTGAGGTACATGAGATAGGTTCCAGGGTCCTTCATTTATCCAAAAATCCCTTTTGTGTAATGACTTCCATGTTTTCCATCCCATTCTGATAAACCAAATTTAACTGTAATCACATTACACTTCCCAAAAGTCTCCCTGGTGATGGTGATTGGATGTGGCACCCTTTGCTTTGTACCCTGAGCTCCTGGACAGCATGAGTGCTGTGAAATAGCTGCTGCCTTTCACCGTTGGGGCAACTACCTGGTTCAGATGAGGGAAGTAATTTACATCTATAAACATCTTAAAAATAATTGTGGACAGTACTGTGACACCAGGGTGAATGAAGGCTATGTTTAGGTCATCTAATCCAAGTCTCCAGTCATTAAACCCGTTTTAGTCTTGATGTGGTAAGTGCTGTGGATTCAGTGGAGCAGTGACTGACTTAAATGTGTTTAAGCAAAGAGGGAATTTGGATCATTGTGTTAATGACAGGAAGTCTGCTTTTATGATGATGAAAACAAGAATCAACCATAAGTAGCTAATGAATTAGCCTACAGTATCTGCTATGTTCATTTCACAGTAAATGTGATAGAACCCATTAAGAAATCCTTGCAAGGGGCTCCTCTGCAAAGACCGTATCTGTAATGTGCAGTGCACAGTTCCAGCCCTCCTTACCTTTATCTGAAATTCTGCAAGATGCGTAAATACAAATTCTAATTGAGGTGCACTGCAAGGGCTTCTGGTGGTTTTAGCAGAGCTTTGTCTTAGAGGTCAGAGTGGCTGTTAACTATGGTTGGTTTTACTGGAAATGTGCAGGCTGTGAAGGGCAGGTATTGGACAGGCTCAGCCTGGCTGCCCATGTGAAGAGGGGATAAGCTGTTGCATCATTCTGGCAGTGCCACATCTGAGCCCATTTGGGTCAGGCTAACAGGCCAGCAGTGTTCTCATAAGGCTGCTTTTGTTGTCTCTCTTCTGAGGTGAGGATGGAGCTGCTTCCCCTCCACACGGCTCAGCTGCCAGGAGCTCTTCCATGGGTTTCTGCCTGACTGCCTTCCTTACATAAAGTACTGCTAAGTGAGAAGCTGTTGAAACCAATTGTGCTACATGTTACTACATGGTACTGCAATTTCTATTGCCTGTCTGGATTTGCTGTCGAGGAACAGCAGTTAGCAGAGCTAACCAAATTAAAAAAAAATTCTTGAAGGAAAGTATGGACGTAAGAGAAAATAATACTCTGACAGCTTTTAGGAAGGCAGTACTTAGCTGCTAGAGAACATATTTCTAAGGAAAGATTGAACTTTAATTTAAGGAGCAAATACCTTTTCACAGAAAGGGGTAACAGATACCAACCTGTTTCAGGCAAACCTCTATTTTCAGTACTGCATTAAACAAACACCAATGTCCTTTTGACTGAAAAAACTTACATATTTTCCTAAATATAAATGGTACTTGAATTGAAATACTATCCAAAACCTATGATTAGACAAATGCAAGTGGTGCTTGCTCCATTGTCATCCTTGTCCCATACAGATAAATCTGTGTATTTTGCACTGCAGTTACTGCTTTATATATCTTTAGGAGCTTGCCAGCTTTGTTTATATTTTAATTGCAGGTTTTCCAAAATCTCCTTCAACAGTTCATTAGTTTAGACTATTTTATTTATAAATTTAATATAGAATAATAGCTAAGGTTTCTATTAAAAGCTGTGACATGACACTTAATTTAAAAGCATTAGGTTACCTGAGTAAGTGAAGTACAAACTGATATAATAATAAATTCTGTTGCAGTAGCTATGATATTTTACAGTAAGGAAGTTTTCGTCTTGACTCATCACTCCACTGATAGGCCAGGAGAGAGAAAAGGTATGAACAAGTGGTACAGATTCTATCTGCAGTATTTTCTTAGTCATAAACCATGTGATAGGATGGAGAAACAGTTGGTGTTTCTCTTTGATGCACTGCTTGTCATGTGGACACCCATCAGGACAAGGGCTGTGTGTTCACTCAAATAATCTTAGAGCCTGCCACTAATGCAGTGTTGTCTGCACAGACCTGTCTCGCAGCCTTCAAAGCCATTGTTTTCCTGGATGTGTGCAGTGCAGTGATCTGGTTTTGTGGAAAGTCACAGCACTCTCAGGTGACATTGGTTTCTGCAGGAGGGTTGATGCTATCAGTTGCTGCTGATATTGTGGACACAGGGGATCAATGGAAAATGTAGATGGCCTTCCAGGGGCAGTGCCAGTCACAAGGCACTTTTTAGGCAGTACCAGTTGGGACACATCAAATGTCTTTATAATGTTTCATTGATTCTCTGAGATGGAGTTTTGCTTCTGCCATGTCAAAATTTGGAGTGTGATTACTCACTCATCTCTTTGCTTTTCCTTTGTGGATGGATTTTGAGGTTGGGAGGTTTGTTTTTGCCCAACTGTCAGTGACACTAGCACCCCAGAAACAGCAGGCTGAACAAGCAGCAAGACCAAGCTGTTCCCCTCCCCATGCAGTACCCAGGACAGAGGAGATCGTTTATTTTGGGGTAACTATACAAAAGCTTGCATTGCTGCTGTTACTAGTATCTCCGCCACATATACATACAAGGTTTAGGGACTAAAACACATTTAATGGATTTTCCTTTCTTATTCTTTTGTTCTCACTGGTCTCTAAGCTAGAAACTAAGGATTTCCTCAGAAAACCAAATAATTTGGTAGCTTCAAAGGGTTAAGTGCAGTATTGATTGTTCTGAAAAACAGACCTGGGAGTATTTGAATTTTCTACATCTTCCAGCTTGATTTTAGTGACATGCTGGCACAGAGAGAAATAGAAAATAGTTTTCTAGATATTCTGCATATCGATTATTTAGTTGAGGAGGGTCGGCTAGGATTCACAAAACAGAGATTGTGCCTGAAAGTATCTGTCTGACATGTTTAAAAAAAATAAGCTGAAGTAGAGGAAAGAGAGGCCATAATGTTCCTGGAATTTGAAGCCTTGTTTATATAACCATGCTGCACAGAAGCCCATGTTTTATCAGCTGGTGTGTCAGTGGGTGCAAGAGGGTTGGCCATGATAGTCAGCGTGAGGGGATGACTTTGGATGAATGCTGGGAAAGGGTAGTATCACAAGTACAGGCCTGTTTTGTTGGTAGCCTGGGAGGAAGGGCAGATGAGTCCTGTAAAGATGTTGGGATCTGCTATGGATACAAAGCTGGTGGCGCCACTGGTGTAAAGGAAATAGTATGATTGAAAGGGCCCTGGGCTGGCTGCATGAGGTAGGCAGATCAAGTTCTGCATGCTTGTACTTTGGGAAGAAGACTAGAAACACAACCAGGGTCCCCCTGCATCCTGAAAACTTTCTAACCTGTCTTGAAATCCTTGTTACCCACAGAGGCTGCTAACTTGGCCTGTGGCTTTTCATAACTGTTCCACATCCATCCTCTGTGTTGTCAGTAACCACAGAGAGGAAGACACTGACTCCAGCCTTATAGCCTTCCTCACTACATAGCCCTGGTGAAAGCTAGTGTGCTAAACTGCATGTGTTTTTCTAAAATTGATTAATGTTCTTCTATTCTGTTTTCCCCCTGCCTTTAGAAGGGGAAAAAATAAAAGCAAGTTTTTCCCTCAAATGGATGGTAAAAGAGATAATCTGATGTTTATTACTATTGCAGAAGATCAGATAATATTTAGAGAGTCTGGTGAAGCATTTGTCTCCTCTCAAGCTCTCCAGAAGGCAGTCATCCCTGTTTCAAGTGCTAAGACAATAAGCGAATAAAAAGAAAATTCCCTGTTCCCAGGGCTATTTTTACCAGAGTGGTGCAGTTCCTGTTCAGTAGACCTATATCTCTTAATCTACATCACTGATGATATTGGAAGCTATTTTAGGCATTGCATAAAACGTTCATCCAGTCTTTGCTAAAAAAGAAGCAACCAACCCACAAGTCCTTTGTTAAAAACTGGTTGCAAGGCTTCAGCAGTGATTTGGGTAGAAAGATCTTAGGCTGAGGTTGTGGAAGCATCTTGCTTTGTTTGGGAACAGAGGTAGAGTGTGACCTTGGGAAGAACCAAACCAGTGATTGTTCTTTCCTCCCCCCACCCCCCTCATTATCCTGAAAATGAGGAGAACACTACCATTATCTCTTTACAGTTTTGACTCTTCTAATTTATAATGGTGCCTGTCTTCTGTTTTGCCCAGCATCTTGCACAGAGGGACCCAGTATGCACCTGGACAGTAATGAAATTGAGTTCATTATCTTGTGTGAATGTGATAATGGAATAAAACCCATCTGAACCAGCAAAATCTTTTAGAGTTTAGATCAGGCCTCAGTCACAGTCTCACCACCTCCTTTACTGAGATTGTAAATGTCTTTACTCCTCTTTGAGAAGTATGGTGCTGAAAATGTAATTTCATGATTTCCAGGATTTTGACTTGTCAACTTCCTTACATTTGTATTTTCACTGTGTTGGGATGCATTGATTTTATGTGATGAGTTTCCTAGTTCTGTGACTAAGCCAGGTAAATATGAGGTTAAATCTCAGACAGGGCTGAGTGTTCTCTGTGTTCCAGCATCTATCTCCATTAGGCTCTTCACCCCTGTCTCCTCCTATGCCTTTTGTCTTGTCAGAAGTATTTTTGTAGGTATGAAAACATATATTGCAGGGCAGCCAGAACAAACTTGATGATTAAGATGGTTTTTATTTGTAGTATCTTAAGATGGAGCCATTTGCCATGGGCTGTTTCAGTAGATTGTGTCTCTGGAAATGCTTGGATGGGCAGACTGAAGGTGATTTGGGTAGCTGGTTGAAGATTCATCCTTAGGCTCATGGTGTGGGACACAGGCTGGCAATATGTATCCATCCCTTGTGAGCCATATGAGTTCTTTTAGGAACCTCTGAGAGAAATCACAGGACAGTTTTCAGGATTTCTTATTCTTCCACCATCCCAGCTCCACGCTGTTTTTGCAGGAACCTCCCAGAGCTCCTGGTTGCTTTGGCTAGTGAACGGGAGCTGTAGAGGTGAGGCAGAGATTGTAGCAAGGCTGTGAACAAGCACCAACTGGTAAATGGTGGAGCTGAGGAAGATGAGGGCAGGATTAGGTTTCTGCAGAGGATGATCTCTGCAGTGGGAGGTTTGGCAGCAGCAGGCACCCCTTCCCATGAGTCACAGGAGGCTTTCTCAGAGGAAAGGTCTAAGAAATGTGCTAGTGCCACTCTTGTTCGTTTTTTTCTGTTCCTTTCAAAAGGCTTTTTTGCCACTATGTGGTGCTTGCTCCACTGTCATCTGTGTCCCATACAGCCTACCTTCCTCCATTTCCTCATCCTCCTCACTGCTGTGGTGGTTGAGAGAGTGGGGAAAAACTGTCAGCTCAGGACAGATGCTATTAAGTTACTAAGATCTGTTTATAGCAGTGGGGGTGGAATTTCTGTTTGATGCAATGGTTGATGGATGTGTGAAGTCATCCTGTGGTTGTGGGGGAAGGCAGAAGGGAATTGATTCCCTTTGCAGCCCTCTTACTCCTCCCTTACAGGAAGGAGTAACAAATTTCCCCCTGATTTCAAGGGGTTGTCTCCCATAATTTTGGGAATTATGGGAGACAACCCCTTGAAATCAGGGGGAAATTTGTTACTCCTTCCTGTAAGCCCCTTGGCCCACTCAAAGATAAATGGGGTTTATTGGACCTCTCACAAACTTTGTGGTAGGGAGATGTTTCATTTTCCTGTTGATAGCCTTTCCTGTCAAGTGCTCTGCTGTCATGGGGACTGGGAAGCACCAGCTTACTGCTGGGAAGTGAACCTAGCTGACTTGTGTGTCTTGAGTGCTGGGAAATTTAAGCTTGTCTTCAGTCCTTGAGAATGTGCTGGGCTCATTGGTTACTCCTAGCTGAGTGCTCCTTTGCTGTGTATGCTGTTTTATTGCAAATTTAGAATGCTTGAAAACAAACCAGTTCATCTTCTATTTTTTCTCATATTCTTTTTAAAAATTCATTTATGTTCCTCTACCCCTTCTTTGCTATCTCTCCCCGGCTGAGCTGTTTAGCTCCGCAGCTCCTCACAGAACACAGGATGATTTCCAAATTCACAGGTTCCTTTTCCTGCTGAGATTAATATTGTCCTGAAGAAAGCCTTGGAATAGGGAGATGAGATCAAAACAGACACAAAAACTGAATAGTGGCAGTAAAACTGAAGTCCTTACTTCACAAAGAACTTGTTTCTAAGCTGAACTGTGCAGTGAGCCCTGTTATACTCTTTTATTAGTCCTAAAGGGTCCTCGCTTGCCCCTACAGCCCTGCATCACTTCTGCATTTTCCCTGGTTTTATTTCCCCTTGGTGTGAATAAGCAAATGCAAGGCTCAAATAATAGCATAGTCAAGCTGGTTCCAACATGTGAACAGCACTAGATAGAAAAATAAAAGGGGAGAGTGAATTGCCTTCTTTATCTGTAAAGCAGAAAATACTAAATCCCTCCAGACCTATTTATCATGTACTGTCCATTAAATCCTGTTTGGGATTTGGATCAGCATCACGGCAGAACCTGGGTGCGCTGCTGCCTGTGTGCAGTGCAGGCTTGTGTGTGTCTGGCAGCAGCACAAAAGAAACCAGTGTATGATATTCATAGGATTAAAGGCCTGATTCCTGGGGACACACTTGGTTGGATGCAATTAAAATGCCTGTCAGGCATTTGATATCAGCAACCCTTTGACAAACTGCTTCAGCAGCCGCGAGGTGCAGCATCCTATTGTAAGTGGGTGATGGCGGAGCTGGCTCGCTTGTCGTCGTTCTCGAAATTTCTGTGGCCAGTGAACTCCCTCTTCCTCTCCCACTCACCTTCTTTTCCTTTTCACCACTGCGGGGACTTTTCCTAATTTGCAGTTTTCCTTTTCCTGACGTACACATGGTAGATACAAGCTGGGGCTTGCAGACTGCGTCTGTCTGGAGATAGGCAGTGAGCCGATGGATAACAAGACTCCGGGAGAATGATTATGCAGCAGTTACTAAAGGATAGGCTTTTGTGGTATGGCAGCGTATGAGCTGGTAATGATTTTATTTTAAAAATGTCAGCTTTGTTTGCTTGTTGAGAATTTGAGAGAGCTATACCTTTATGCTGAAGCTTTTTGGATTTTGCCTGCTGTAGATTAAAATCTGTAGCAATGCACACTGGATGAATTAAAATGAATAGGTAATAAACTTCTGTGGATTTGTTTATAAATACATTGATGGATGCATAGTGTGTGTTATATGCAGACACATCTTCATACACAGATGACTGTATGGATATGTTTATGCCTTTTTGTCTTTGTATGACAGAAAAAAATTCTCATAGCTAAAAACTGTTTTTCAGCAAAAATGAGATGTTTTCAGGGTCTTTTTGCTCCTCTCTTTGTTTTGTATTGCAGATTCTTCAGTGTATAGTCTTGGACGCAGCGTGCTGATTGGAATCTTGTTCAAAGATCGGAAAGGTAGGACACCTCTCTTTGAATATGGGAATGAATGTACAGGGTGTGGGCTGCTCTTTGTTGCTTTGTTTTTCCTTTTTGATTTAAACAATAGTTGGGTTTTTTTTTTTTTTGTTTTTGTTTTTTCGGTTTTTTGTTTGGTCAGCTTTGCAGAGGTTTTCAAATTTTTGTGCCAGCCACTGTAGTTATTTTTGATGTGTAAGCATATTCTTTAGGTAACTAATTAGTCCTTTTGGCTGAAGCTACCAAAGGGCAAGATACAAACCCAAATGCTTGTCTATCGTCTTGTATTAGTATAGTGGGGGTGCAAGCTGCCTCCTGTCATACCACATTTGGCATCGTCCTAATACTGATTTTGGCATTAGCAAGAACACGGTTAAACTCACAGGTTTGTTCCGAGCAGGTACAATCTCTCACAGGAAAGCAGCTCAAGCAGCCTGCTTTCCAGGTTCCAGCAGCCTGTCAGTGCTGGGTGAGCATCAGTCTCCTGGCTTTTTGACATACCACTGGCACTTCAGAAATTATGTCTGCATATCAAAAGGAGGTAAACAAGCAGGGGTTTTTTGACAATGTCATTGCTAGTTTCCAAGAGTAGCCGTTCATTGTCCTCTTCCCCTAGTACCTTTTGGCTGTGTTTACTTTAAGCCCTTGCCCCTGTGAAGGAAAGTGAGAGATAAAACATTACAGAATAAAATCTCTAAGTTACTTTGTATTGGACCTCAGGTGTGTCAAGTAGCTAAGGAATACAGATTTCGTTGGTTTGCAGTGAGGACTGTGCTCAAAAAACCAACCAAACAAACAAAAAAGAAAAACCCAAAAAACCCAACAAAAACAAAACATCTAGGCAGGATTGAAAATCTGCTCCGTTCACCTTGATAGCTCCCCTCTTAGCTCTGCACTTAGACCTGGGGGGAATGTGTGCAACCAAAATATGCATGTGTCTTGTAGTCTGAAGTTTTAGGGTGGCTTTTAAAAACCTGAAAAAAACCCCACAATTATTTTTCTGGAATTTTACTCTGTGAGAAGGCCTGAACTCCTGAAATGGCCATTGTGGCTCCCCAGACAGGCAGGAATCCCAAGCGAGAACCTGGGCACTGGCAAAGGTGTGGGCCACTGCTAACAGCAAAGCATGCCTTAGGAAGGTGATGAATAATCAGCGTCATTGAAATGAATTTCTAGGATGGGTTGATAGATGCTGTTTTCTGAGGGAAAGCATTGTGAATTTTTCCAGATATTCTCTCTCCTGTTTTCTTACGTACAATTCTCTTTGTTTTTCCCGTCTACAAATCTTTCTGTTCTCTTGGCCCTTGTAGTTTTTCTGTCTTTGGCAGAAGGCTTTTTACCTAATAGATTTTCCTGGCTGAATAAAATTCTTGAAAGAAATTCTTCACTTGCTAGTTTATCTTGGCTGCTTTTAATACTGTTTCCTCCTGGTATCAATTACCACTGGACATTGAAATAGAAAAGCCTGTAGTAAATAGTGTATAAAATGCTTTATTTGTGGAAAATGCATTCAACAATTTTATTACAGCTAAGAGCAGGTCCCTTCTCTTCCCTACACTTTTAATTTCACTTCCATTGTCCAAGGCAACAAGCCAGACTGCAGTCTCATTCTGATTTCATTAATGTTTTGCAAACTCTGTCTCAAGGACTAATATTGCTTGCGGGGCTTGATGTCAGAATCCAGGGTTTTGCTGCAGCATTGGAGAAGGGGAAAGGAAAGATCTCTCACAAATCAAAATGATGACACTGTTAGCAGACAAGTAGAGCTGCCTAGTTTTTATGGTATCGGTGGATAAGGAGTCCAGTTTTTTTGACAATGTGATCCCTTCAGATCCCAGCAGGTTTTCATCTGCTATGGAAATGTGTCTTATCTCCTGTGCACAGAATCTTGTCTGTCCTCTCTGGTATCCTGAAAGCAAAGAAAGAGCATCAGTATTTGTTACTAAATCAGAGTTGGTGGAGACTGGATTTTTTTACTACATATAAAAATATATATACATTTCTTATACTTCTGATTCAGCAGTCATTTTGGCCTCCTCCTTTTATCTGAGTTTTAAGATTCTTGTTACAAATTGTTCCTTCGGGCTACAAAGAAGAAAATGAGATGTTTTACTGGAGAATACAAAAATTGCTATTATTTCAAACAATGTAATTTTCTTGAAGAAGAGGTAAGGGGCACTTAGGCTATAAGAAGAGAATTAATTCTAGATTGACAAGACTTAAAAATCCCGTGGCCACAGGGGTAGCATAAGTTGTCTTGGAATATCAAAAGAAAAACATTTTGTTGGCTGATACAAAAAGGCAACAGAAGCCAGAGTGTGCAGGGGCAATGAGGTGTGCTGGATTTCAGTTTGTGGACTCTAAGGCGGACACACACCCAGGATGACGTGATATTTGGCATTCACCTTCAGTTAAACACATGGCACGGTGACCAAATGCACCAAAGGCATCCAGAAGGAACATGTGGTGTCAGTTCATCCCCAGGGCTCTCCTGTGGGGAATAGCTTCAGGGGTGAACTTGGGCCTCCATGTCTGCCCCTGCCCTGAGATCATCATCTGTTTTTTAACCCTGCTCATAATGATCCTCACAGAGGAGGTAAGGAGGCCATTTGCTTTATGGCTGTTCTAGGGTCTCAACGTCCTTGGAGGTTTTTTTGCTAGGGTTAGGGTTAGATAACCAGGATTAATGTTGTCTTATCCTATGGTTACATGAAACAAGTAGTGGTTTGAGCATTGGAATTAATTGTGCTGACTTTGTCTTTTGCTTGATGAACAATTCTCAGTGATGATTTTCCTGCTGTTTTACTGATTAGAAAGACTGTCCCCTGGGCAAATGGTTTGGTGGCAGATAAGGGTCCTATGTTATGGCTTTTCTTTCAGCTGCAATGTGAGCAGGGTCACTTGCAGGGTCTGCTTTTTCTACTTGAATGTTGGTTTTCATGGGACTTGAAGGAAGGCAGGTACCTCTGTAACAAAACTGGCTGCAATTGGTCAAGGGACTCAAAAGTTAGTAGCTGCAGAGAACATAATCTACATAAAACTGGTTTTCAGTGGCTAAGACTGGGGCTAATATATCCTAATGAAAGTTCCTTCATATGCATTTGCATCTTGTGTCCTCTCCTCTTGTGCCAGATCTTCCACTGTTCCAGTTTCTTATGGCCATGTGCTGCCAGCTGGGCAGGAAACAGCATGCTCTAGAGCTGCTCTGGCTGCTGACTGGCCATTATGTGCATGTGCTGCCTGTCTGGAAGGTCAGAGGCAGTGAATGGTGAGGTTATGGCAGTGCTTTCTTCATTTAAAGGAAGAATTCATTTTAGTTTTGTTTTTCATTTCTAGGAAGAAAAGTTTCTGTCCTTAATCCTCTGTCAAGCTGCATTTAAATATTAAAAGTTAGGGATAGTTAGACAGCAAAAGTTTGGTTTAATAATGTTGGAAAGGACAGGAAAGTAATCATTACAGCATAAGAATCCAATGGAGGATGAACTGGACCAGGAGCAGGGCTGACATGGCCTCAACTGGAAGAAGAAGTTGCACCTGATTAGGTGCAGGCCTGTGATTCCTGTGAACGGCTGTGAACTGCCAGGTTAATTTCTAAAAGTTTGTGTCCTCTTTCTCTTCCTTATTTTCTTTGTCTCTAAAACAGACAAAGAAATGCCAATGTATTTCTCAGGAGAAGTATTCATCAGCTTCGCAAAATGATTGATATCCTTGGTTACAGGAAGCTCTGAAATTTGATCATGAGACTTAGTATGGTGGGTTTTGTCTTGAGTGCAGTAACAAAGGTGCTTGTGGTATAACTACAGTAGCAGTAACAATAAAAAGATTAAAATACATTTACTAAGACTTGATTTCTCCCAGCTTCACCCATCAACTTAACTCTTTCTTCTTCTTTGCTATATTGAATTACCTTGTGATCATAGAGGTCAGTGATGACATTTAAGATGTTAATGAATAAATGGTAACCAATTAATCTGTCCCATTTCATACAAAAGAATGGCTGTTTCCTGATGGACACTTAGCTGGCATACCAAAGCTGTGAAAGGCAGAGTCTGTGTTGCCAGTAGCATACTAGGAAAAAACCTCTGTTGTGGCGTGGAGGGGTGGATGGTGGACACCGCTACCCCCCACAGCGTCTCCTCTCAGGAAGCTGCTCGGGCGGGCACTCAGGCAGTCACTCTCATCCACTCACACACACCACAGACAGCTCAGCAAATAGAAGACAGGAAGGGTCTTTGTACAGAGTTCCAGCGAGGTTTAGTGCTCCATACGCCAAAGGGATCCAGCGACAAAGAGCAGGAATCAGGGTAGTATCCAGGGTTAAGTAGGGGGTCACAGGCCAGTAGCCAGCAGCCACAGGGATGGTACGAGGGCCGGACAAAGGGCACTGACCTATTGGGAATCTGAGAGTGGATAGTCAGGGTATTACAACAAATGAGAAAACAGAGAAAGAAGAAACCTCTAGAACTAAGGACAAGTATGAACAATTAGAGGTGGGCAAAGCCCAGGCCAATGGAAAGAACAAAACTGAAGTAAATTAACATACTGCTGCAGAGCACCATGGGGAAAGCCTTTTTTCTCACCATAAGTGTAAAAGCATTCCTAAAGGCTATGGTAGATTCTTCCTGGGCATTGCTCTGGGAGTTCCCTTTATAGGCTCAAGGGCCTCCACAAAGTTCAGTAGGAGCAATGCTGCTGACTCATGCTTTACAACCCTGGAACATTCCCTGAAAGGCTGGAGGTGCAGATTAACTTCCTTTCCCCATCCTGGTCAGGGGACAATTCATTCCATTATTTGCCACCAAGTGAAGCCTCTAGATAGTTATGCACTGCTGCTGTTTTCACTGAGCTTTTGTGGAGTGCATTAGCATGGAGCTTGCGAGAAATCATGGGCAATTTATTATAATACATTTGGTGTCAGCCGGTGCTAAATCACAGAAGCTATTTACGTTTATTTTCTGAGTCATCCCAGTTCTTATGATAAGGTGATTTTTTTTCAGTGTATATGGTTAATAAACTGCATTTATCTCTACTTTTTTTTTATTAGGTGTGTATATTTTCTCTTAAAAATGCAAATGTATGCCTTAATTGGCTGAAAGAAAATGATTCACGTGTAAGGAGGTGCCTTTCTTTGCCTTTCCATTGTCGGGGGAAGGGGTTCATGACTGTTGGAGACAGGAATAGAGAGCACTGGGGGAAAGATACGTGTGTATTAAGTGACAGGATAAAAGTCCCTGTATCATCCAGTTGCCTCTGTCTGTGTGGTTCCCAAGTTGCTTCCTTCCACATGCCCAGAGGGATCTGAGCAGTCTGCTGGTCCTCAGCATGGTAGCATTTGATACTAAGAAGCTTGATCTTATGGTAGAATTCATAGCCCTGAATTTGGCTAGGGAGAAAAAGATACATGGAACAGCTCTGCGGAATTGCACATCCTCAAACACCTATTTTAAACGTTTGAGGCAGAGATGTGGAAACAAAATCACAACACATCTCTGTGAAAAGCTCCTTGACAAATCACTGCTAACTGCAAGTACAGGGCAACACAGTCCAAGCATAGGTGGTACAGCAGAAAGGAGATTCTGCTGAACTGGTGTCTCATTTTTGCTCTGAAAACCCCTAGTTCTTCCTTCTCTGTAGTGCCAGGAGCACTGTTCACCTGCCTGTACATCCCTGCGCTGCTGGGCTGTAGTGTTGGTCAGTGTGCTCTCAGGCCCCACATGAGCTTCTGGCAGCACTGCACAGGTAAGGCAACTGTATTTTACATCTTCTCTGAGCCTCTGGAGGATTCTTATTGGCGTTTCTGAGCTGATAATTTGCAATATAAGATGTCAGTGGAGTTGATTTGGAGTTTCATGGGTTTAGAAGCCTCTCTTGCTAGTGAGAATTTTCTACACTTCCCACCCCCCCCCACCCCCCCCATTCCCCCCTNGTCTGACGTATCATGGAGAAAGAGCAGCAGGAGTGAACAACACAGGGCTGTAGCAACATGGAGATTGATCCGGCTCTGCCTTTGTGCAGTCTAGCCCCAGAAACCAGCCTGCCCTATTGGGATTCAGCAGTGCTGCATTGCTCTTCCCTTGTATCCAGCACTGAGCTCACCAGAAGACAAGCTCACTGGTAGCTCCAGCTTGCCTTTGTCTCTGCAATCAGAGATATAAAAACCCTGTCTGCAGTCATAGCCTTATCTGAAGTTGTCTCTGGCTGGGTTAGAGAAGGGACAAACCACTAACATTTCATAATTTAGGACAGAACTATCTGCTTTAGGATTTCAATAGTTGCAACAGTTTAACTGAAATCTCTTTAAGGATGGATTTACTTGCATTGATCTAAACCCCTTCTCAGCACTTTTTAGTGGGATTATGGTGACCTGGCAGATGAATTGGCATTAGACTCCTCAATGCTGGCAATGGGATGGAAACCAAGTTTATGATGAGTCAAGATGGCTGATACCCATATTGATAAATGCATATTAAATCTGGGCTTAGTTGTTGCTGCATTTCGAGCGTATGCCAGCAAGCCTGCATTGCCAGGCCTCATCCTGGAGCTACAGCCAGGTGTAATCCTGGCCACCCACAGAGGTGCTCAGCCACTCTCAGGGTCAGCTATCCAGTGAGGACAGAACCCTGACGCAGTGACATTCTGCTCCAATGGCTTCCCCAGGCTTCTGGCAAAGTCGAGTGTAATCTGACTGTTGATCCTGTGTCTTTTTAAAATTTATAGCAAATTGGAAACACACATACTTTACTTTTAAGTGAAACAAAGTGCAGTTGAATGTGCAGTGAGCTCCTCCATAATACATACTCTGCTAGAGCCAGTGTGCAGCTCCTGTGTGTATCTCTGAATCTCTGAAGGACAAGGCAACATTTGAGTAATCTTCTGGGTTTAGCAAAATCGTGATAAAACTGAAGGAACAGAAGAAGCCAAAGAATAAGTCATGATAGCACTGATTTTTTTTTATACACATAATAAAATAGAAGTTAAAGCTACAAGTTGAGAACCTCAGTAATGTGCTGAATGCTCTCAGAAAAGATAGAAAGCTAAGATTTAAAATTCTGTGGTCTCCCCATATTCCATAGTCCTGTGCATATACAAAAAGGGCCTACCTCTCTTTCCAGAACCCACTGGGGTCCATAGAGGTTTGTGCTCTCAGCACCTGCTGCTGTGGGCTCACTGTACTCAGAGCTGCTCTTGACGTCCCCCTGAGCAGAAGCTTGGTTTCTTCTTGAGTGGATGTGCAGTGCCTAGGAGAACTGAGTCCTCTTCTTGGAAAGTTGCCATGACGTATGGCTGCAATGCAGCTAAGCATATTAACAATCCTTACAGTAAGAATTGGTGCCATTATTTGTAGCGGTGGTGTTACATAATGAGTAATAAGAACAGCAATACTTGTAAGGGCAGAGCGAGGCCTGGGCAGAACTGCTCACTATGACAGCCTTCCCTGTAACGCACACAGAATGCCCTTGAGAGTCTAAATGAATGAGCTCACTCTTAGGTTCATGGTCTTTAGTGTCTATTAGTAAGCATGTCTTTCAGCAAATACTTGTGGAAGTAATTGTGGAAAGGTAAATTCAAGACTGATGGATACAACCACTAAAAGTAGTTTTACATTTGTATACTAGCTGGTGTGTGTAAAAACTTTAAATGCCAATGCGTGCATTACAGGAGGGACACACTTGAGCACTGCAGTGATTAATTATAAAACAAAAAAGATGGAAATCATGATCCATGACACAAGTAATGCATCCATGCAGCTCATAGTTTGCAAACTGTAAGTAACTCCCTGAAAGAACTCGCTAAAGAATAAAAATCCACAAAAACACAAAACCAAAGAAAAGAAAACAAACAAACAAAAGAAAAGAAAACAAACAAACAAACAAAACCAAGGCAGAGTTCTCTGTGGTTGCCTGGCACTATAATTCTGAACTGTTGCACATCTCTTGGTTCCCATTAATTCTGCTGTGTCCCCAAAGTGTTGTGTTTTGCAGCTCTTGGAGTGAGTGGGTGGGTGTAAGAGCAGAGTAGTCAGAGATTTCGATCTTCATAAACCTGTTAGTTCAATGTGGTGTGATGGCCCTTAGAACATGGAACTGGCTAGGTTGGATTCTTGGGAGTGTTTGAGTGGGCATATTGTTATTGTGGTAAAGTCCTGTTATTTTCAGTGCTGTGTTCTTGTAACTTTTACCTCAGAATGATATTTGCAGGTTGAGCAAAGCCTAGAACCGTTTTTTGTATGCTGTCATTTCTCATTTTGTATGTCTGTAGGAAATGCAACGTGTTTAATCTTACTTAGCATATTGAATGGCGGGAACAAGTGCAGAAGGGTGTGTTGAATCTAACAGTTCCTGCTCCTGGGAATTTGTGCTTGGCAGCCCAGGTGCAGGTCAGGACCCTCCAGGCAGAAGGCTCTGCAGAGCTGTACTGCTGTGGTTTGTCTGCACAAATTGGACGTGGATGTCTTTGGGCAGGAGGGTCTGCACATAACCAAAAAAATGCTTCCTGATTCTGCTGTGTCTGTGCTGGTGATGTAGTTCCTCACCATGTGTGAAGGCTACCACTCCTGCTGTCAGCTGTGTCATGCTGGCACTGGGACTCAGCTCACCTGCACAAGCAGGAAGGACACATCTGTGCCTTTTGCTGAAGATCATGTTCATTTTTTCTTCTTTCAGTTGTAAAGAGATCTGTGCAGGAAAAATTCCTCTAACTTCTGCTGCTGTGTTTGAAAAAGGGTGCATGGAGGCTTAGGGCTATTGCAGTATCCTTTATAGGCTACTTGGGAGATGGTTATGGTTCTGCTTCAGAGATGTCTCAAGCACCAAAGCCACCTCAGTTACCTTTTGGATTGTGATTTGATGAGACTGCAACTGTGCTACAAAATACTTCTTGGCTGTGCAACCCAAAACTTTTTTGTTGTTATTGTTCTTCATATGTTAAAGGTTAATCCGAGCCCAGCAGGCCAAGCATAAGTATTCAGCCATGGTGAATGGCTTTGAAAAATATTTGTGATTTTCCCCCTAAAATATCCATCTGTCATTAACGATGGAGAAAAATAGTGAGATGTACAAAAGGGGATGGAGTAAAATCATTTCATCTGTGTCCACATGTTCACCTACATTTTATTAGTGTTTGTGTTTGCATTTTCTGGAGCTTGTCTTATTACAAGTAACCCTTGTAATAACATGGTTGTGACCTATAAAATTCCTTTCTGCAGTATCCAAATGGGCATGACAAATACCAAACAGACTCTTCTAATATCAATGAAGGAGTGCTGGAGTTAGAAATATTTTTTATGAGATCTGTTGCAGTAAAATACTGTGAAGAAACTAGTTCCTGGAACAAAGAGGCTTCTTCCTGTAACCACATATGAATTTGTCTTGTGTGTATATATGTGCGTAATCATATATAATGTAGAAATATATATAAAACCATGCTGTTAGGAGGGGAAGAAAACCTTTTACTCACCCAGAATTTCACTTAGTTTATAAAACCTCAGTGTTTGGCATGTTTTAGGGTGGGGTTTTTTTTTTAGCTTTCTACATCTGTCAGAGGGAAGATGATTGTTTCTGTCTTGTCAGGCAGAAAGGTTATTTAGATGTTCTGAAATATTGTTACTGAGCTAAAATGGATAAAATAATTTAAAAAATACTCTTACTGGGCCTAGTGTGGAAACTATGGAATTGACTGTTGACTTGAAAAACTTTAGACAAAGCTTGCAGTGGAGGATAATCCCAGATGTGAGAGTCTCCTTTCCACATGTATTTCTGTTTGAATCGTTTACTAAATGTAATGAAAGGCCTTCTGTGTATAAAACAGAAAGAATTCTGAAGGTTCAAAATACTTCCAAACACAAGGTTAAAACCAAACAAGATGGAACGTTGATGCCAAAAAAATATATATACATTTTATTTAATAGTAAGAGAGGCAGAGAGAAAAAGAGGAAAGTAGAGAAAAGTTAGAAAAGGCCAAGGTTACTTTAAAAAGCATTGGATAGGTCTCCACCACACCGTGCTACCATTGTTGCTGCTGAGACGGGGTGGGGGAAGCGGAGCAGTTTTTGCCTTTTTCTTCTGCTGTTCGAAGCGCTTTATCTGCCTTTTGCGATCTCTGGGGCAGCTTGGCTGGGATGTGGCGGCCTTCCTCCGAGATGCAGGAGCCGTGGCCGATGGCTGCAGACAAGCCCGGGCCTACTGGCGGTGCTCTCACCGTGGGACACAGGAGCGGGGTAGGGGCTGCACGAGTCACCGGTGACTGCAGGTCCGGGGGTGCAGGACCGGGGGGTTCTCCCCGGGCGGGCGGCGTCAGCTCCTGCAGGCCTCAGGGTGTCTTGCAGCAGGCGATGGTGGTGAGGGGGTGGGAAAAGGCCAAAGATCAGAGATTCTGCCCCTCGCTTCCCCCTCCATGCTTTGCACCACTTTTGCCTTCCTTTTTATGGGCCTCAAGGAGGGCTACTCGTGGTCCAATACTGCATGTAGTTTTCAGGTGTTCAAGAGTGATTATGATAAGCAGACATAATGACAAAGCACTTTTTGAAGCCTTTCAGGTGTTAAGCAGTCATAATAACAAAGCACTTTTTGAAGCCTTTCTCTTATTATTAGGCTCCTACACCACCTTTGGATTTATGTTATGGTGCTAATACGCTTTCTTGCAGTTTTGCTTTTTTCTTCTTGAAACAAGAGAAAGAAATAGTTGTATAAAAAACTATGTTGTGAGAAAGTAATATATTATGGCAAAGCTTAAAAAGGCTTTTGAGGATTTACAGCCATGAGTGTTTATGAGAACTGAACTCATTTTCATTTCCCAGCAATCCTGTTTGCAGACATCATCAGGAATCGGGTATCTATAAAGATGAAGTAGTGCAAGATGTCAGTGAGGTGGGAAGCAGGGACCCTCAGCTCCTGCAGGAAGCTGTAGCTGCTGGCCATGCCTGAAATGCTGACTGGTAGGACTGTGGCTGATAGGCCGCCTGGCAGCACAAAGATGGGCACTGTCTCTGCAAGTTTGCTGTTGTGTTGTTAAGCCTATGGATTGAAGTAATCCTTACAATATTAAAAGCCCCAGTCTTGCAGTGTCTGTAGGGGAGTGGCCTGTCAGACATCACAGAAGCTTGCTGAGGTGTCTCTGACTCTGTGTCTCTTACCAGCCCTTCCAATGCGTCCCCTGTAGTTTTTTTGTTGTTTCTGGGTGTTGGTTTGTCAGGCTCGTCAGTAGCTTTTGGCTTTGGTCAAATGCTCCCCCACAGCAGAAATTGGCCTTGGATCTGAGCCCCTTGGCTGCTTAGCAGAATTAAGTCTTTCACCAATCCATGTCAGTCAACATTCACTGCAGCCCACTGGCTCTGGCTACCTCAGCTGACACTGGTTTTCTGATCCTTTTGTCCTGTATCTGTCACTGATTCTGTCTGTGCAGAAAGTTTGTATCTCTGAAGCAAAATGGGCATTTTTTTTTGGCCCTCTGCTGTCCATAGTAGCTTGTCAGAACCCTAATGAAACACTGGGCTTGCCAGGCTGTCTGCCACATTTTCAACACAATGTGCCTCTGCCTTTCCCAGAGCAGTGCTGTTTTGTCCCTGTGTCTGAAGCATGTGTTTGCAAGGCACAGAGGCATAGCTTATCACTGCTGGGCAGGAGCATCTGTCCCAGGCTCTGCTTATGTTGTGCTTGATGGAGAGAATGGGTGAATTGCTAAATGAAAGCATGGAAGGAAACCCCATGACCTCTGCACCTGTTTTAGGTTAGAGGGCTCCATGGGACAAGAGCCAGCCTTTCAATCAGCACATCTAGAACTGGGCTGGGCATAGGAAAACTACCTATCTGTTTAAATAGACTTGATGGCTATTGTGTGGCTGCCATCTGTCCTATTTTACACATGGTAACTTTGTTTTATTATCATCTTTAACCATATCTTACTAGGTCTCTAAACTGCTGGTCAGTCTGCATTCATTGTTGAATAAAGAGGCTGCCACTTTACTTAACAGAAAATAATCATACTACAATAGTGGTAAATGAGCCTTTCCCCCCTGTTTTGGTGTGAGTGCCTTTCTGCACAAGAAACGTGATTGATAGCAGGGGCCTCACTGCAGCATTTATCATCCTGATTAATCACAGCACTTTAAGAGGGCACTTTACTTTAAACAGAAGACACTAGCCATCTACACAATAGCTGGAGCATTAAGCATTGCAAGCCAAAATGCATGTCACGATTTTTTTTTTGTATTAGAAGGAGAAAAAAGAAGCAGAGTTTCAAGGAGAACAAGTGTTGGGTATGGAGGATGCTTCAGGAAACTCTGTAAAAAGTTTATTAGCAAGAGTTAAGAGGTTTGAAGGAGTTTTCAAGTGGGCTAACAGTAATAAAAATGTAATGGCAAATGTATAATGCACTGTAGACATTGTTTGTTGTGCCAGTTTATATCCCAGTCAATCTGCTTACCTGCTGTCAGGAGGTGGAAGTGATGCTGATGGTTGGTTCCACTGTCTGCATAGCAGTAGGGAGCAGACTGAAGATCTTGGTATCTCTGGACCTACTCCAGATCCAGTTACGTGCAGCAGCTGCAGGAGACCTGCAGCACTGCATATGAGTGGGAATAGGAGTCATTCTGCAGTTCATGTTTTATTGATCTGTTTTTTTCAAGTATTCTCAATGTCAGTAACGGAGACTTTTTAAAAGGTTGCAAGCATTGAAGTGCCCAAGTGAAATTCTTCCCTTTGGCAACCTGTCATGAGAGTTTTAATACTTGCAAGAAAGCAGGAATTTTCTGGAAGATTTCTGAAGGTGTTTGTTGTCCTCAGACAGAGGTTAAGCCCAGGCAAGTTCAGGGTTCTCCTGTTGCAGTTGGAAGTGTCCTCTTACTGTTGTATTCCTGAGGGCTGCAGGTAGCCCTGTGGTTGTGCAGAGATGATTGAATTGTCTTTGGGTGCTTAACACTGTCAGTTGCCAGTGCACATCTGTGAACTAAAAATTGAATGGAGTCTTAGTTCTTTTCTGTAGCAAAATCTTACACAGGTTTCTCTGCTGACAGGGTGAGAGGGAGGGGTGAGTCCGGCAGGATGTGAAATACAGCAACACTCTCAGGACCTTGCTTCCTTCACCAGAGGTGAAGGTTGGGACGTGGTTGGTACCTGAGAGAGTTAATAGACAACTGAATTTTAAGGTCTTTGCAGAAATGTACTAGTCTCCTTTTGCCCATTGCTAGTCTTTGTCCCATTGACATCTGTTGAGCTTCTACAAAAAGTTTGAAGTGCCCCAGTAAGCACTGCATGAATCCATTCTTAATATATCCTAAAGAGGTTATTGTTATGGAGTGCTGTGCCTGGGCTGTTGAGTCAGTGGTGGCGGTAGTTGGCAATATCAGCAAGTGAATGACCAAGAGAGTATTTCCTTTTGGGTGCTTGTGGTCATAATTCTGTGTCAGAGGTTCCTTGCTGCTTGGAGGGGAAGCATCTATCTGCAAAACTTTAGCTGAAATTGAAAAAAATACCTAAACAAACAAAAAGTGGCAGACGAGGAAGGGGAAGAGAAAGATCCTATTCTGTTTTGAACTCCTGTTGCAACTGGCCACCTGTGTGGCTTTGGTATTGTTCTGTTGCAGAAAATGAACCTTCATTCCTCCTGCCCTAACCACCCTGAGCAATGTTTGCATTTAGGATGGGAGGAAGAAGGACCGTTGCATTGCTGCATTGTCACTTTAAGCAAAACTAAGGAACAACTACAAGGTGTTTGGGCCATTGTAAAAGAAAACATGAGTAACTGTAGGGTTAGGCACACTGAATAAAACAATTTGAGAGTTGGGAAACTGGTGTCGGGACACTGAGACACAACACAATTGCACTTACGAAAATGTATTACTTAACTCGCTGTGATTTTTAAGTTCAAAGTAATGGAACAATTGCTACCGTTAAAGGGTAAAAAAATAGATTTGAGCAAATAAAAACCCTCAGGTTAAAGCCTTGACCCTCCAGCACATTGTACTGTATATGTGAAATGTGTGGTTTGGGAAGACAGCTGTTCCCAGAGCTTGCAGAATGTTTGTGTCAGTACTGCTATGGGAGCCTGCTGCCATATATCCTTGGTGCTTGCAGAAATAGGCACAATTGCATGTTTTCTGACTGCTCCTTGGGTAGTCTTGCCTATAGGGTTTTCCCCACTGTAGTGTTTCAGTTTTGCTTTTTGTTTTCTTAGGCTCCAGTTGTGCAACTGGTGATCCTTGCTTACGTGGTATCAGTTGCAGTTTCTGGCAAGGGAGAGAGGAGCAGGTTGGAGATGAAGAAGCAGTCCATAAACATTAACTTAAACTTTAGCAGTGCTACCTTATGTGATGGGGTAGCTCTACAGTGCTTGAGTTCTCTAGAAGCTGGTAGACAAAATTGCTTGCACAAACACAGTTTTCTCCTAGATCTTCCACTCATTACTCTGTAATTTGGGATGAGTAATTTAATTCCTGCTCTCACACCAGACTACATTACTTTTCCTTACCTAGAAAACACGTGGAAAACATGTTTCTGGAGGCCATGAGGTAGATACCTAAACTATAGGAATTTCTATAGTTATCTAAAGCCTGTACATACCTTATATTCACTTGAAACTGGGGTGACTAGGTCAGTCACTTGTCAGGAGTGGACCTAGATCATGCAAAAGGATTCACAAGTTGAACGCATTGCTGTTAGAAATGTGCTGTGGGTGGGGTAAGTGCAAAGAGCTAAATGGCAATGTGTTGATTTTTGCAGCAAACAAAACCCCGTGGTCTGTAGCATGGCAGGGCACTAGCCTAGTATTTACCTGTATAAGCAGAAATGGCAAATGCTTTTATTTTGGTATTTAAAACACCAGAAATTAACATTTTAACTGCTTAAAAGTCATCCTGTGCCAAACTTGCTGTTACGGCCTAAGGTTCACTGTACAGCACATGTTATATGAAACTCCTGTGGGTACCTGAATCCTGTTTGATTATGCCAAGACAGAGCTATCAGAAGACCTGGGTTTAGTTGTTTCCTGGCCTAATAAAGATCCTGTTGTTGATACTGAAGGCCTCACAAAGAGAAATGCTCCTGGACTCAGGGCAATGAACTTCCTATTACTTTTCTCTACACTCTGTCAGAAACCTGAAGTCTAACATTTGATCTTAGCACTCTGTTAATTTCACCTTCCCCTTCCTCTAATCATTTAATCTTGCCACAAACTTGTGTGTATGTTTGTATGCAGTCAGCTCCTAAAGACTTGTCTGCATGCAAAACCTGTACCATTTGACCCATAGGTGTATAAAAGGGCTTTGGATAACTAAACAAGTGTGCACTTCCTTTGTTGTATGCCCAAGAAAAACTGAAGTTTTCCTCACTCTGGAACCACATCCCTTCTCAGTCAGTCTGGCTCTTAGGTCTGTAGAGATTTTGATGTTATGTGACACCTCTGTGATATCATATCGCTTGGCTACAGTGGTTTATGGGATTTCAGGTTTGACATATGAGTTGCCTTTTGGGAGAGAACTCACTCCCTGGCAAAGGGGTAAGGACTGGAGGTGGTGTTCTCAGTGGCAAATACTCAGCTACAACTGCCTCTGCATGACAGCATCCAGGATGGAAGCAGATGCTTTCTGTGAGGACGTATCCCAAGTGGCTACTGCGTCTCTTCGGCTGGTAGCTGTCATTGCACTGTGCACCACAGCTGTAAACCAGCTTGGGATGGACTTCTGAAACCACCTCTCAGGTCCTAAATATTCCTGATGTAACAGAATGATCCTTCTGACCACCCTTTTCTTGAGGGCAGGGGAACACAGGATTGTATGAAACAGATAAACAGATTCTCCCCCTCTTCTCCCTGTGTTACTTGTGAGAAGTGTGTGATACTGTCAAGAGAACATGGTTCAAAGCCTGCTGAAACTCAGGTGAAAGCTTTCATCAGCTTCAGCAGGTTTGGGGTTGTTCCCCTAAGGACCTGCTTTGATCAGTAAAGAGAGTCCACTGGGCAAATTTAGGTAATGACATGAGAAGGGCTGCTCTTGCTAGTGGGGGTCTTTTCTGCTGAGGTTTGCAGGTGAAGACAATGGCTCTTAGGGTTCCCTCCCACTGCTAAGGGAAGGAGAGGCAGGCTGTCTGGAGGGCGCAAGGCAGCTCAGCTGGGGAGGAAGGCATGTCAGATGTCAGCTTAAACAACATGCAGAGTGACTTGTACAAAGTGGAACTTAGATGGCATGACCTACTTGACTTAGAACACCACTTCACCTCAACTGCAGTCAGTCTTGTACAGGGAGAAGATGGAGTAAACATGCATTTTTTAACAGGTGACAGGTGAGATAAAGATGAGGAAAGTTAATTGGAAGTGTCACCACAGAGTCTTTTGCCAGAGGCTGGCGTTATGCTGAAAAGTGACATTAATAATGTTGGCAGGACAGGACAATCTATTGTTTAATCTTAACGACTGAAATTCACCTTCTAATTATTCACTTAAATTAAGTTGGGAGAGCTTTGGCTTGCTTTAGTTTCCAAACTGCCATTTCCTCTAAAGTGCTCATGACTGCCACAGATAGGACTGTAATACAACCCTTACATCTGAAAAGCTCTCAGCATTTTGCTGGGGATGTCTGTTCCTTGGTTGCTCATCTTCAGTGGAGTAAATTAGTATAATGATCCATACATTTTTAATCAGCTAACGTATAGCTAAAGTGTAGTTGTGTGAATGTAGAAGTGTTTGAGTGTGTACTCTATGTATACAAATTAAAGTGCTTTAATTCACATATTTACATCATTATAACGAATACTTAGACAGTAATTGTGATGGACCTAGCTGAATGTTAAAGGTACGAATGTTGGGGGAAAATACCTAAAAGGCCCTTTAAAATAAATTCTTACTTACAAGTGGTTTAATAGCAAGACATGGCTGTGTGGCCTTAACCTTAAAACTTAAATTTACACTGAAATGCTTTAATTTTTCAATTCAAACAAATTTGTATGGTTTGATTGACTAGTTGCAAATAGTACATTAAAGCATATACAGTCAAAATGGTTTAGACTTTTTTAATGGCTTTTAGCTTCCTTGTGTGTGTTTCAGTATTTCAGAACACATTAGAAATGATTATTGGCCATTTGGGCACCTTTTCAGCTGTTGGGGAAGGCTGAAAATTGGGTGGAAGTTTTGAGTTCATGGCATTTGTAGGGCAGGCCACTGTGAATATCTCCCCTCTCACTCCCTTGTGAGCTTCTTTAGCTGTTGCCCATTGAGGATGGTTTCCTGTTGAATTGCCTGTGTCACTTTTGGAGATGATTTTTCGTGACTTGGTACCTTTAATGATCCATAGGAAAGAGTAATGTTATGGAAAACACTTTTAGTAGGGATGCACGTCTCATTTTCAGAGGTGAAGCCACAGTCGGCCTTTAAAGGCAGTTACTGTTTGTGTGCACATGTGCTGCAGTAGGAAATACGCCTTTTGTGCCCTGGTGGCTCTTAGTTTATCACCTCTGGAAGCCAAAACACATGCTAGCCCTTGTCATGCAAGTTTTTGCCTCTTGTGTAGTGTAGTTCAGTTTTTAGTTTCAGTAATAAAATGTCTTTTGCAAGCTTTTTTTTTTTCTGTAACTGGCAAGATTAGGGTGGATTGTTTGTTTATTCTTAGGAATAACAAGATTGGAACAAGTAATTCACAACATACAGTTTATCCAAAAGAATAGGTCCCCTCTTCCAACCCCTCCAGGCATCTATGCACCCATTAGTCTCTTAGCATTAAATAGCCTTGTGGAGTAGTGTTAGCGAGACTGCTTCTTCATAGCCTTTAACAACTGAAAAGAGCTGAAGCAAATTTATTACAAGTGCACATATAAATACAGTAAATTGTTTTGTAGTATTATTTTCTTGCTTTAAACAGTTACCTTCATACCAAGAATGTGCTCAGTCTTTATTTTGGCATTTCTTTGTTTCACTTGTTTTGAGGTTTGAGGCTAATTGGTTAAATCCTCTTGATCTTTTCAAGCTGGTACTGGTGAAGCAATGAGTAAAGTATACCATCTCGTATATCCATCTGAATTGAAAATAGCCTGGCTAACTTTACAGAGTGAGCCATTGAGATACTAGAATGTGGCAATATTTTATCCACTAGTTACTGATACGTAAGGAGTTGTTTTCTCCCAACTGCGCAGTTGCCAAGTAGAGGTTGCGTGACAGCAGAGGGATATAGCCTAATTGAGGCAAATCGATTATTTATTTTGTGACACTGAGCACATATACTGGGTTACAGGGGATTAATTCTGTCTTTGGTTTCCCAGACTTTATGGCCTCACTGCCACACATGTTCAGGATGAGTTGTGTCCATATTTACTTCTTGTGGAGCCTGTTGCTGGGACACCATTGTGTCTCTACAGAATTCAGACAAACATTTTAGGTAATGCTGTATTGGTGGCAGCTTCACCTATCAAATGCCTGTTTTTTCCCTGAGTGATGAGCACCATGTTGTAGTTCTGCCTTTTGAAGTCAGACTACACTTAATCATTGGTAGGAAGCATTTGAACTTCTCTGTCTCAACCTTGATTCTTGTCTCCCTATAACCCCGTCATTAAATTGGGATGTGGCACAGCTTGGAGCACGTGCCTGTGGGCTCTTTGGCCAAAAGAGGGAAGACTGTACGTTCTCTCAAGCCATTTTGGGTTAATGTCCCCATGATTGGAGTCTTGCAGGGGCATAAAAGACCATGTCAGTCAAATAAGGAGAGCAAAATACAGCTTTAAAACATATGCTCGGACAAGAGACAATTCATTTCAAAAACTGTTTTAATTAGTTTGTAGGGTTGAGCTACTTCAAGTGGCATATGTTTTCTGGGAAATGGTCTAGCTCAGTATTAAGAGGCTACAAGAAATTTGGCACTAAACATGTGGATGCAAGGGACTTGAAGGAATGAAACCTTAATAAAGGTCAATACTGCCTGATTTACCTCAAGGGCACTCAGTACGGGTGCCCTTTAGTTTCCAGGAGTAGTGACAGTTCTGTTGCCATAAACAAGTATTTTATTGGTGATGAAATTTTGAGTTCTACCTAAATTAGTTTATGCTTCAAGGCCTCACTCTCATCTGATGGAGTCTAGAGTTGTGCCATTTAGGTCACTGTGGTTGTTTTGAGCCAGCCAGGTCTGGTAACAATATACCTCTTTAGGAAGAGATAGAGCACTGGCCAGGTGAGCATAGAGAAGTGAAAGTGATAGGTGTAGTTGTATTAATAGTGTACAGTTGTATTCTTCTATATCCAGTGATGTGATCACTGGATAGGGAATCATCTTTTCTTTGGAAGATCAGACCCAATCTTCTATTCCCATAGTCTTAGAGCATCTTCCCCAAAACACACGTAGAACTGAGGAGACCATCTCCAAAAGGAGGGAGTATGTGTACAGGATGTATGTCACCTGACATTCTCCCTCCTTACCCAGTTAGGTCCTCATCCAGCAGGAAAGAGAAAACATACTGTGCCATGGCCAGTCCGATGAGGCAGTGGGTGTGCTTTTTTTTTGGTGGAAAAGGTGCTGTTCAGTGAAATGCCCTAGCATGTGCGCAGAAGGAAAGGTGGAATAAGGAGTGGCTGTCCATTGGTAATAGGTAACTGAGCAAGATTTTCATTCCTTCCACACCTCTGGTTTGGCGGTTACCTCCCTTAATCTCCAGTCAGTGTTTTATGATCAATATGGAGCTGAAGAGTGTCCTTCACCATCTAAAAAGAGAAGTGGAAGGAGGCGCCAGACAAAGCTCCCTGCTATTCCATTGTTTATTGCTGGTTTCCTGTTTTATGTATTTCCCCAATTCCTACAAAACCCAGAGAAATCTGTTTCTTAATGCCTCAGAATAAGAAAAAGCAAAGCACTGGGATTTCTTAGTTTGCATCCAAAATGTCATGTTTTCTAATCATCTCAGAGCAGCAGACATGAAAGCTCCTTCCAGAGAGATGTCACAAAGGTCACACATTTTCCTTTGAATAATGAGCAGTGCTTTTAAAGGAGCTTAAGATAAACTTCAGGCCTATGGCCCATATGATCTGTTTACTGCATAGAAAGACTGCAGCCCTTAGCTAAGCAGGAGCAATGATTCTGTCACTAGAGCTTAGATTGAAACTCCAAAAATCTTCCTTGTGCTTTCTGGATGTACCATAGAGCCTGTGCAAGGCAAGGCATTTTATCTTACGTAGCCTCAATTCATAATCTTTAAAAAAAATGGGCAACATAGCACAATACAACACAGTTCTTAACTATTTTTGAAAATGATTCCACATAAAATCCTCAAAAATCAGAGGCAGGGAGCAGGCAATAGCAGAACAGCTGGGGAATGGGAGTTAGGTTATGGAAGAACAAACATAGATAACTTTCCTTTTGTATAACTTACATCTGAACATATTCTGCTCTGATGCAGAAGGACAAGTTGTTTGATTATTACAGAGATACTCTGCATCATAAATACAGGTGTATAGGAACAACTGGGGTTTTCTTTTCTCTCTTCTGTTTGTCTATATTGGGATATAAGCTGTTCAAGGATCGATGCCTTTTCTCAGTATGGGTACTGTCTGTGTTTAAGGGGTCCCACTGTCAGCCACAGCCTACACATGTTAAGGATGTACTTGGCATTTGGGTATAAACTAGAAATAAGTAGAATTGGATCCTACAAGGTTGCTGGTGCTTGTTTTGCTGATTAGAACCATAGAATCACAGAACTGTTTGGGTTGGAAGGGACCTTAAAGACCATGAAGTTCTAAACCCGTCTGCCATGGGCAGGGACACCTTCTGCTAGACCAGATTGCTCCAAGTCCTGTCCAACCTGCCCTTGAAGTTTTCCGGGTATGGATGCTGAATTGACAGTTATAGGAGAGAATTCTCAGCTATAGCCATGAAGCAATGCCTGCCTGTGAGAAGCAAAGACACTCTCAACACACTGAATCAAAACAATCCATGTTGTCAGGCAAACTTTGTATCAACATAGAGCAAGAATGCTCCGTAAGCAACCTGCACCTGCAAAAACACTACGTGTGTTCACTTATAATTGGTTTAGAGCAATTGTTTATACTTTTTAGCCTATGGTGTTATGGAGTCAGAACAGTAACCAATAGAATGTCACTCACAGTGAAGTACACTATATAATGTGCTCAGTTTCTCAATAAAGTCGTCGTATGCATTCTGATCAGAGAAACTGTAGTCTGTCATGTCGTTTGTGACTCGACAGTGACACGAGGGTTGGGGCATCAACAATTTCTCTGGACAACTTGTTCTGCTGCTTCCCTACCCTCCCAGTAAAGAATTTTTTCCTAACATCCAATCTAAACCTCCTCTCTGTCACTGTGAAACCATTCCCCCTTTTCTGTCACTTGATGCTCTTACAAATAGTCTTTCTTGTTGGCTCCCTTCAGTTACTGCAATTAGGTCATCCCAAAGCGCCTCTTTTCGAGGCTGAACAATCCCAATTCTTTCAGCCATTCCTCACAGGAGAGGTGCTCCAGCACTCTAATCAACTTGGTGTCCCTCTTCTGGACTTGCTCCAACATTTTAGGGCTGATAGAGCTGTGGGATACAGAACTCAAAGGCAGTCTCCTGAAAAAATGAAGTCTTTTAGACCCTGTGGTTGTAAGGAAAACTTTTTTCTCAAAGTTCAGGTGCTTCAGTCTCTGGTCCTGAGGTACAAAAAGACAGCCTAGAAACATGTGAGTTGGTTTGGCTTCATAAGGTGCACCACAGGGCCGACCTTGTAAGTGAGATGAGGCTCGGCCTGAGCTCAGTCTGCACAGGGCTGTATGAACTGACTCCAGGAGTGGTTCTCCAACACTGTATGTCTGTGTGTTCTCAACAAAGTGAATCTGTGGCTGTAGTATCTGGCAGCCACTGTCTGGCTACTTTCTTGCTGGAATCTGGTGGTAGCTTTCATGTGTACAGGAAAAGCTGCCTCCTTCAGCTCTGGGAGTGTGTGAGGCTTTCTGTCTTTGCACAACAGCCATGGAAGTTGGCTGTTCCTCTTGGCTGAGAAGGCTTTTTTGCATTATGCTTATGTTTCTTTAGCACAGACATTTGCCCTCAGCAGAGCTCATTGCCTGACAGATGCCCATCCAGGGTCAATCCCTGAACTTTGGACTGAGAACTGCAAGTGTTGTCATATCCTCCTGCATGTGATGTAAAGAGCACAACAGTTCTGGAGTTGAAAGTAAAACCTTTACTTCTGGCATCATGTTAAGCAGTGTGATCATCTTCTTCTTTCAAGATCCATTATGTCTTTACATTTATGGAAATAATGCTATAGGATGGGATTATAAATTGTAATAGCCTCCAGATAGAAAGCATAAATTTTGTTAGCAAATGCGTCATTGCAGAAATTGAGATTCTCTTTATTGTGCTCTTTGTTGCTATCCACAAGTGTTTTTAAACAGCTTTTTATTTTAAACAGCTCTGTAATGTTGTCTCCAGATCTTGGAAACAATTTTCAAATGTGTGAATTGAAAGTGGATTTGGAATGTAAAAAAGAGTATCTTCCAGGAGGGCAGAAATGCTGGTCTCTATGTAACTGAGTTTTCTTTAAGTCTTCCTTAAAGAAGTATATATGTGACTCATCATTGTGCTAATGTATCCCAAATCCTCTGTTACAGAATACTGCAGCTCTTGTGCTCAAATGGGTCAGTAATCTTTGATTTCAGGCACTTTCCTTAATCTTTATTAAGGTATTTCTGTAACAAGGCATAGTGTTTTAAGGAAGCTCTTATGTCCTTCTGGGTAATGGCCCTCTGCTTTGAAAGATCCACAAGTTTTACATGCTAGCTCTAAAAAAGAGGCACGTTTGCTACATGAATTAGGGAATAGAATACTTACTTTAAAAATTGTTCCAACAGGTGTTAGGTGTTAATGGCTTTACTGTGATGCATAACGTCCATAATCTTAAGGTCAAAACACTATTTTTGGCTTGTTCTGTCTTCATAAAAGTATTGCAATCAGTGTTGGCTTTTGTTGGAGAAAGCATGGCACTGTGAGTAACTGATGCAGCCTGGTACTTAAGTAGTCTCCAGCAAGTGAAGTACAGCTTTTCACCCTGCAAATCATTTCCCAGGATTGGTCCACTTAGGGTAAAGCATTGTTATTTTGATGTATTTTGATACAATCAGAAGCATGTGGTGCTGAAAGAGAATAGTAATTTTCTTTACAGAGATTTACTTTGAAGAAGTTAGGAATCTGGATTTGTCCAGCTTTTCTTGTTGGCTTCCACTTGTTAAGTGTTTTCAGTTGCACCATACTGTTCTTCTAGGGGAGCAAATAAGGCATCTTAATGCTTTCTATTGTGTTACCCCCTGCTTTCTCATCTTCTTAGTATTGCCTGTTTGTTTAATCAAAAGCAAATTAAAGTGTAGTAGTGGAACACACTTTAGAACTGCTAATGAATGAAGGGAATTATCAGAGAAAGGGTGTTAGAAAATTAAGAGGAGGAACGGTGAGTATTTTCACTGGCAATATAATCTGTGCCTCCTGCAATGCTGGCTATTAGTGTTCCTGGTGAGTTTTTCTGATTTTTTCTAGTCACTGATGCCAGTATTTTCATAGAAAAGGGGATATTACAATGGAAATTTAAGAGTGCATCAGGACCCTTTCACTTTCCTCCGGTTTTTATTTCATGGCTCCATCTTACCCTAGTCTTATGTCACAATGTTATCAGCTGTTAATTAGCCCTGTGTTGGGAATTGTCAGTATCATACAGGACTTGAGGCAGGCCTTGCTGAATCCCACCTGCCCTGGGATGGCTGCGGGCAAAGCCTGTGGGGAGATGCAGGGCCTCACCCTGGGAACGGTGAAATCTCAGCAGATCAATGTTCATTGGCCCATCTCAAACTTCCTGCTGGAACCATGGCCTTTGGCATTATCTGAATATCACCTGATGCTCAAAGCCTTTGTAATTTGGAAGAAGTTGCCTTTAGATTTGGAGATCTAAAAGCTGCATGCCCTGTGAGGTTACTGGTGAGATGGTGGGCAGGAGCAGGCAGTGGTTATTCCTGCTTTGATGTGTGTTACCCGTAGTGGCTGAGAACCAGAATTGCCCACTGGAGCCTGGTGAAGCGGTGAAGGGTGACGCTTCCTCTGCAGGTCCAGGCTCAGCTGTCACAGGCTCAGCTGAACTGAGTATTTCACTGTAAAAGAGGAGGTGGGACTGATTTCTGTAGGATGTTTAGGCCCTTGAGCTGCTGCAGGAACCTCCATACAGCTTCTGGCTTATAACGAAAGTAGTTACGAGTTTGTAGTTTTTTTTAAGTATGTGGGGAGAAAAAAAGTGCAGCAGTTCCTCCTGAACCCACAATATAGTGGTTTTCCACTTCCGGCAGCTTCTAGTTATTTTAAACTTTGTGAAAGATGTGGGGTATTTTATTAAAGTAAACAAAGCTATCTGAAATGAGTGCTTTAAAAGGAAAACCCTCCCATTTTTACTAAAGCCCTGAACTTCAGTAAGGACACAGTAGTGTGTGTTCTTTATGGGCACTATGGCCTCAGCTTGACCCCAGCCAGCCCTAATTCTTAATAACATACATTCTGCTGAATTGGGCTTTTATGAGTTATAGCTTAAGTCTTTTTGACTCTGAAAGCTAGTCAGTTTATTCTGTCTTGTCTCTGGAAAAAGTAAGAAGGGCCTTGTTTCCCAGAACTAGGTTTGGAGTTCATACTGAAGTAGGAAGTTGAGCTTAATGGAGTCTATCTACTCAAACACTTTTTTTAAACAGAAAAAACTACAAAAACTATTTGTAAAATGATAACTGTTTATTTGAGAAAGGATTAGTTTCAAAACTTCCTATTCCTGAAAATTCCTTCCCCTTTTTCTGATTTTAAAATGCATTTTTTAGACATTTTGAAAACGGAAGAAAAAATTCATTCAGTTTGCAGTAGCTCAAATTTCTGAAGGAAAACTTGAAGAAAAAAACAAGTAAAACATAGCCGATACATTTCATTTGATCTAGTCTGAAATACTCAGGGTTTTTTGATATCTTGATCTTGGATTGAGAAAACATTTCAGAAACTGTGTAGGACCTGGCAAGGCAATCTCTACCAGCTCTGGGCATTGATGATCAGTGCAGTACAGTGCTGATCTACCCAAGGGATTCCTTCTTGGTTTATTTCAGCCCTGTAAGGAAACACTAACTTGTGTTTCAAATGCAGCATGACTGTTTTGCCTGGCCCCTAAGCCCAGCTGAAATCCTTTATGTTTCAGCAAGGTTCATTGGCTCACAGTGTGGGGTATGAAATCAACCTGGGATTCTGGTGCTGCTGGAGCTGAAAGGGTGCCCATAGTGTGAGGGGACCACTTCAATAGCCACCCCTGTACCCAGCACATGGACAAGGCCAGTCCGTGGGTTTTTTTTAGAAGCAAAAGAATAATGTAATTAATAAAAATATGTGATAGGAGAAAAAAAAGTTAATAGTCAAGTGGTTACAGGAAGACTTGTGTCTTTAGCTATATTTATGGGCAGATTGTTTTGTTCTAGCCCTGTTGTCTGCATTCTATGTAGAAAGAGCCCTGAAAATGAAGTAGGATTTCTTGTAAGAGCAGCCAGGAAGAATGGATTAATGACAGGATGCAATTGCAAGTTCCCTCGAGTCCCAAACCCAGCGGAGAAGTGTGGTGGCTGCTCTAAGCCATGAGGCTGGCCCTGTGTTCCCATGTGTTCTAGACATGGAATGTTAGTGCTGGCAAGCACTGAGCCTGGCTGAGGCTGGGGGTCATTGGCAGAAGGTTGTGTGGGAATGCATCCTGCAGAGTCTATGCAGGATGGGCTGGGCAATGCATGTTAGTGGGGCCTCAGGAGAGTGGAGATTTCTGCTGTGAACTGGGCTCCAGACTCCTTATGAATTATGTAAATGGAGGGCGACACACTTGCTGAGTATAATGGTGTAAACTTTGTGACTAGAAATTGTTTACACATCTGTTTTGGAGAGAAGATTTGAGCCTGGCCTTTACAGCCTCTCAGGGAGCACCCACAGTCTGTTTTGGACCCTCTACCCCAGCTTGAAATCCTCTTTTATGGCATTCCTCTGCCCAGTCCAAATATTCTATTTACAAATTTATTACTTGCATGTAGTAAGATAGCTATGCCTGAATACTTATCAGCAGAACCCACCTGTACTCCACTGCAATTAGACAAGGGCTTTCATGAAACTGGGACAGCAGGAGAAGAGACTTTACCATTATTTTCCTCATTTCTTTATTAGATACAAAAGCTTGGGGATTTTTTTAGGAAATCCAGGAACTGAGGCTCCTAAGGACTGGAGACCTATCATACTGTAGTCTATTTGGACAATTTTCCTACTTCACACCTCTGTGGCTAACATGACTGTGGCACTTGTGGGGCCCATGTCCCATAAGCATCAACCACCTTTAAATGAAATTGGTATTTCTTATCAAATGCCTGTTGATAGGCAGATGTCACTTGAGTTTGCTGCTCAGAGTTGAGCAAGAATGAGGCAGAAGACATGTGGAATGAAGGGAGAATCCTGAAGGGGGCAAAGCTGAATGTGCATGTGCTGGTGCCAGCCATCCTGTGTTCTGGGGCTGATAATGTGACTTCTGGCGAGTCCTGTTTCACAGTGGAAACGTCTCTTCCTGGCTGATCCTGGTATCATATTGTCTTTGGCATAGAGCATTGCTTATTTGCATAAGTCATTAGCAGGTTACTAGTTTTTCCACAAAGCAGGATGCATGCTAAGAAGAATTTTATGGCAGGTGTAGTTGCTTCAGCAGTCCCTGGATTGGGAGAGACACTGCTTTTATAATCATAGACTTTGGTCAAGCAGGAAATCAAGTGATGCTGTATTTCAGATTTAACTTGGATGTGCTGTGAGTGGTGGTGGGCATTTCTAGGGACTCTCAAGGTGCAGACTTTCAGGCAGACCTGGAGGAAATGACAGCAGGGGATGTCTGGAAAATCCCCAGCAAAGCAAGCAAAAAGCTTCCTGTTTTCAGCTACTGTAAAACTCTGCTTTACTTAATTCCCCTTCACCCTGTAACAGGTAACTTGTGCATTCCAGATTACTAATGTAGATAAGAGGTTTAGAGGTGACTTAAGAAATAACAGGTTTAAAGCCTCCAGGAGATTTTGCTTAGCAGTTGTATAGGAAGTGCATATATTACGGGAATGTATATGGAATGGGCGTCTCAGTATGATCCTGAGCAAAGCAATGTGTTTCTTTCCAATACAGTGCCAGTAAAACTTCCAGAATGTGCCATGGGATGGGGTCAGTACCACAACACTACTGCTTGGCTGTAATGCTCTAAACTGGGGAGAAGGAAAAAGCAGAAATCCAAAGTATGGTACAAAAATTTCTTTAAAAAGGTGCATAACACTGGCTAACCTGTACTGCATCCCCCGTCATGTTTGCTTCCAGGTGGAGGTCTTCAGGCAATGTTTTTTGTGTTTATCTTGGATGCCTCTGGTGGGACATAACCCACAACACTGGAGCTGTGCCTTCGAGGATGTGTTCTAGCAAATGTCTTCTCTGTCCCTTCCTTACTTAATATGGTGCTTTGGGCCTTCTAATCTCAAAGACATCCATATCAGTGCAAAAATTCACAGCTTAAGCTAAGTTTCCAGGGTACTGCACAGCTTGCTCTTGACTCTTCAAAGTTAGCTTCAGTGCACTTGAAGCTAGAGATAACATAGAGCCAGCTGATTACAGAAACCCATGGACTAGCCACAGGCTAATGTGGCTTCCCCCTGCAGTCTCAGAGCAGCTGTGCATCCTGAACCGTTGCTATTCTCTTGCCATCATTTTAAGTGTCACACTGGGAAAAGGCTGCACTTGGTTACTACAGGATTATAGAGCTACACACCGTTGTTACATCATGGCTATGCTGGGAGTGTATGTTCAACTTTATCATTAGATGCAGGAGCTGAGAGACCTTGGTTTTGATACTGTCTCAGACCATAACCTGCTTTGTTATCTACAGGAAGTTTCTCAGTCTACAATCCTGTGAAAAGGGATTTTTACTTTTTCAAGAGAATCATTACAACTTTTATTGACACCCTTAAATTGTGTAATATCACATGGATGATAAGAAAAATAAATTTATCCCATGCCAAAAAAAAGTGATATATTTTATTGTGTCTTATTTTGCATTTCCATCACATTTCTGATATACCAAGTTGACTCTTCGGGTATAGGACGTAGTGAGGAATTTTTCTATCTGCCTAGTATATTACAGGAAAATCTTCAGGATTAAACAGATCTGGTGTGTCAGAAAAGAATCCTCAAGTGAGAGGACCTGAACCAGTGCAGCAGTTCTTGCTTTCTAACTCTGTCTCATATGCTCATATGTCCTTAATTTCTTACTGGCAAAGACTTGCCCCCTGCCCTGTCAGTAACGTAAAAGGCTCCTGTGTTGTCCTTTGGAAGGTGGTTGTTTCATCTGCCTTGTCTGTTCATCTCCACCCCATGCATGGGCTATAGCTGTATTACAGGCCTGGATGCTGTAGGGAAAGGAAAGGAAACGCACCTTTAATTTTGGACGAGTGAGCCTGGGAGCCAAAGCAACAATGAGCTTAGCATGGAGCAGTATATGCTGCTTTCCTTCTGTGGTGAGTGGCCTAGAGCTCCAGGAGGACGGGCCTCAACAGCAGCAGCTGAGAAAATGCCCTCACTGCTGCGTCCCCAGAGTGGGGTAGCATAGACCTGAGGCCAGTCTGTGCTGTGTGCTCATGCCAGGCTTGTCCAGATGTGCAGCATCCTTAAATCCATGCTTAGCAAAGCTGAAGTGGCTCTGGCCAGCTGTCAGTCTCATTGTTATGCTTCGTCCTGACACTTCATCTCAGCTCCTCAGGCCCTCTTCTTCCATCCTCTTCTCCCTCGCTTTTTATTTCCTCTGAATTACTGTGATGACTAAGGGAAAGACTCTTAACACTTGTTGGTTTGCAACAGCTTGGCTGTCAAGGCGTTTGTAAGGAGAAAAAAGGCAATGGCTGATTTTCTCTGTTGATTGTGTCTGTCACTCATGAGGGATAGCCCTTTGCAATCTTGGCACATCCTGGCTTTATTCACTGCAAGAGTTCTGCCTGGGAACAGCCTGATTTCAACACACACTCTTGCATTTGCATCCATGAGCAGGGCTAGGGCTTGTTTTAGAAAGTGCTATTAGTCCAAAGAGATTAAATGCCGAGTTTAATAAGATGCGTATAGTACAATACCTGTATTCTGAAGTAGGTTGTTCTTTTCCTGTTGTTCACTGAAAAAAAAAAAGAAATTGTAATGACTTCTTAAAATTTCTTAGTAGTGTTTTTCATTGTCTTTGCTCTGAGAGGTAGGGGGAATGTAAAGTAATGTCCCAAATGGAAAAGTCTCCAGCTTCCAATGGGAACTCTTGTTTGTGGTGCTGGACCAAAGTATGGGAACACATCAAACATATCTTTTGTGTGTGTGATTTTGAGGTGAGGATGGCGTGTCCCTAATAGATGGAAGATTTCTTAGTCCCAGATCTTAAATAAATATTTTTTCTTGGATACCGACTTGTAGGGTTGGTGGTTTCTGTTTCACTAAGTAACTCTTAGACAGTCCCTGTCCAGAATCTCTAGTGAGCTTTGCCTCTCCAGCATGTGAAGATACAGCTTGTGCCCATGCAGTCATTTCATGGATGTCTGAAACAGCTGGGACCTCCTAAAGCAAATGCAAAGACTGTAGTACATTGCTATGCCATCCTCTTCATTTGCAGTGAGGGTCTTATGACAGCCTTTTTTCTGGAGGTGAGATCCTTCAGTGGAGAGAGACATCCTGAGCTGTGGCTGAAGTGAGTGACAAGAGGAACTCAGTGACTCTCTCTGCTTTGCTGACAAACTGAGAAAAAAAAAAATACGCTGGTAATCCATCTTGCAAGTCTCTTAAGCTATCATAAGAATTTATGGGAACTCATACAATAAATTATAGATATAAAATAGCAGGTGGTACATCTTTCAAGCACTCTGTATTAAAATTCAACTTGGCAAGACCAGGAAAACAGCCCCCAGATCTGTCTTCAATGAGTAACTACAGGGGGAGTAAGTTGTGGTTAAGAGAAGTGGAGCGTTAATGACAGGTCTGTACCAGTAAACACAACAAAATGCCTAAGTGGTAATTGTCATCAGAACAATTTCCTTCCCTGCTAGCTACAAAATCAGATAAACTATTACAGACACCATTTGTAAAACCCAGACACCATATATTTCCATCAAATGTAGCAGTTAGTTCTGTCTCTGAGGTTCCTGAAAAAAATCCCCTTGGGGTCCTAGCTGGACTGCTGAATACAAGCTGTGAAAATATTGACATGCTCATTTTATCCTTGGCTTTCCTTGTCCTTCTGTTTCCATTCTTAAATCCTTACTTAGTAGCAGCCACTAATGTAGCCAAATTACTTCTACATCAAGAGGATCAGGAAACTGTTTTCTCTCAGACCAAATGTGCTGACACTGCTAACCTTGATTTCCATAAATGATTGAACAGTGTCTTCTGTCTGCTGTGTATTCAGGCCCCACTTAACCAAGATTCTTGGATGCTGAGACAGCTTTTCATGTTCCCCATCTCCTCCTCACAGTCATAGCCAAGCCAGACTTTGTCTCCTCTACCTTCATGGCTGTGAATTGCTTAAACTGGCAGTAGCAACCCAAAGATCCTTTTCCCCATGGATAGACCTTTTTCAGTTTGCAGGGTTTTAAAAATTTCTTTTAACCTATTGAAAGACTTGGTGTGGATGTTTTAGTGCAAACGAGTCACTAAACAATGGGAATTAAGAAGCGTTGGAGTAATCCAGTCATTTTAATGCAGATGCAGTGTAATAGTTTTTGGAATAAATAAATTGGTGATGGTACGATTAGCATTGCTTGATTTTGCATCATTAAAACCTTGTCTAAATCAGCTTGGTGAAAAGGGAACGTGTCCATACTACTAAGCTGGCTTTCAGAGGCAACACGTTCCAGGAGTGTGAGAAGTGCTGTGTTATGTGCTGCCCAAAGCCAGCTCAGACTGGTGGTGAAAATCTTGGTACAGGTTTTTCCTCAGTCAGTGTGGCTCTGGAGTCTTGATTCTCAAGTTGAAGTTACATCTACTGCAGTCGTTTTTGAATTTCAGAGCCACATCTAAAGCCATGGTAAGCTGCTGACTTCTGCTGATGGTCAGTAGTTTACAGCTTCCTTTAGCTGAAGTGGTTCAAAGACATTTGCTCCCTGCATCAACCCTAGCTGAGTTTCAGATATATTTGACCTTCATTCCCTAGCACTTTGAAAACTGAATAATAATAAATTTGTAGTGAATTCTGCCCTGCAGATAACCAGAATGTGGTTTTTTTTGCATCCCTTTGAAAAATGTCTGTTATTTTAAGCCTCTGCTGCCAAGGGGAAAGGATGGGGTAAATGGAAAATAGGTAGAAGGAGGTGAGTGTAGTGTTAAAGGAAGAAGCTGTGGGGAAAGGTTTGGTGCTAATGGATTGGATCCATTTGCAGTATTGTTGGGCAAAGCACTAAATGCTGAAAAGTAATTTGTGGCAATTTAGGCTTTTATCGTAGAGTGTATGTTTCTCTTGAGGTATATTTAACAAAAGGCAAGCTCCCAGACTGAAGAGTTTATAACCTTAAATGTGCATTTCTGCAGGCAGATTGGTGAAGCTAATAGATATCTGCAAGGCAGAGTCAGGGCCTCAGGTGGATGAGCTGACCCGTCAGGATAACAGCACAGCTCCTTTCTCAGGAGAACAAGTGGAACAGCTTAGGAATAGAATGCACTTAGTCCTTAAAATTTTCATTAGAGGTGACTCTGCAGAACAGATGTATTGTTGGGTAGGTCATACAGAAGTATTTGAACAAACACAAATCCTCAAATGAGAAAGGAAAGCAGCTCCTGAAAAAGACAGATATATTTTTAAATTATTACAATGTATAAATTTATCAATACTGTTAGTTTTGAGAGTTCTGTAAGGGGAGAAATAAGAGTAAGTGCACATTAATGAAGAATAGTTAGAAATACCTTGTACATAAAACAGAACCTCAGTCCTCTCTTGTACATGTGTATATATATGCACACTGGGTTTTTTCAATCGGTTTTTGTAGGTAGAAGTCGAAGTGTTTAGCAAAAAAGAAGGAAGGGCAATCACTAATGGATACAGCAGAGGAAGTAGTATGCTTGATCCACAGACAAATGGCAGAGCCAGAATGAACAGGTTTCCTTGACTGTTTGATGCTAGGTCATGGTGCATCCAGCCTAGAGCTGTCCTGGGCTTTTGTTAGTCTTCATCAACAGAGAATCTGTCTGATGTACTTCAGTGAAAGAAAATGTGCTGAATTCACTTACCAGGCTGCATTTGTGGACAAGTTTTTCTTAATTGTGATAAAGCTTGCATGTCCTGACATAGATTTCCACATCCAAGGTGGAAGATATTGATCACAGCTTTCCATTAGGAATGAAAAAAAACAACTCACCTGTTTTGTGTCCTATCCCTTTGTGGAAGGTGTCACTTGGAGCAGCCAAAGTGCCATCCCCTGCCATCCTGGCTCTGGGGCATCAGCCAGCACATCCCTTCATCAGAGCACAAAGCTTTTCTAAAGACATTGGCAGTTTCAAGTAATTCCTAACTGGGACAGATTCTTCTGGATTTCTGTCTCAAGCAACAGAGTTTGGGAGAAATAAAAACAAAAAGAAATCCTTCCTAATGCATTCTGCACTGTGATTATTAGAAGATACTTACAGGAAGTGGAAAACCCCATTGATATATGTGGTCCACATTCTGACCAGGCACTTAAATGTTAACTTCTTGCTTTTTGTTTAAATGCCTTGAACGTGGAGCTGTGGGCATGTCTGTGTGGGTGAGTGTCTCCTCTGTTCTCTAGCAGAAGAACCTTTGAATCATCTAATTTTCTTCCCTGTCAGCAAGAGATGGAAATGGAGATAACAGCTTGCATCCAGCAAATTCATGGGGCAGCAAAAATGCTGCCTGCTTCTGGCATCTGTATTTTGATTGTCTGGTATTTTTGGTATTCTGCTGGTGGCTAAAATCACATTTATTGTAGTGGACCTTCAGCGGAGAGGTGATGGAGGTTTCAACTCAGACTACTGGAACACGTGTTTAATGGTGGTAAAATAGATAATGGAAGTGCAAAGCCAAGGTTATTTTTTGTAAAAATGCCATCTGACCATCTGGCATAGAAGTAGCAGGTGTCTCCATACTTCTGTTAATATCCCTGTTGAATGCCTGTCTCCTGTTCTTGCCCCTCCCAAGAGGGGTGTTCTACCTCCTCTGGTTCTGACTGTGTCCTTATGTTACAGTGGTGACACGTCAAAGGGCTGTTGCGATGTCATGTGCTGAACCCTTGGCTGTCAAGAACATTGATCTTTCTGCTGAGACAGAGAAAATTTAATTAGCTTATTTTAGCATTCATCTTTGTCCTGTGCGTTGGTAGAGTTGGTGCTGGCTGGAGCCTCATTTCCACATAGCTCATTTCTTGTAACTAATTATTGCTTGTAAGTGAATGATGCACTCTGCTGACAGCCTCTGCTGTAAGGTGGAATTTATTCCATTTAAAATTTTTCACATATATGCTGTCAAAACCATATAAAACCTTCTCCCTTCAGGGCAGCAAAATCTCTCTGTTCTTGTTGGATGTTTACTTGGCAAACTGGTGGGAAGCTGTAGTTAGCACAACCCTGTGCCAGTGATGTGGTACAGACAAGGTGACTAATTCAGTGACAAAGGATATCAGTCCAGGAAATAAAAAAAAGCTGAACTGCTCTCTAGCTTAAGGTTAGTCACCTTTGTGAGTATGCATTATGATTCTCTCTGATTTCATACTTACATCTTACTTTTTGTCATTACCTTAATACTATCTTTCTTTTTAATTTGGCTTAGTTATGTGTTTCTTACTACTCTAGTTCCTGGGAATGCCTGCCCTGTTCTTGCTGAAGCTTTATAAGAGTGAACCCCCAAACAAAAGCATTAACCTGAGTCAGATACCCTATACAGGGAATTAATTTCTGAACAACTAAAGTCAGAAAAGTTACACGTGTCTTGGCTGTGAGAAACTGCAGCGTTAAATACAGGTGATAGTACTAGCTGGCTCCATAATACTTGGGGATACTCAAGGACATGTGGTCAGGAGATCCCTTTCACCCTGACTGGAGCCACTTGGCTGCTGCTTGCATCTGTAATGTTTTCCCCAGTGTGCTCTGGTCAAAGACTTAGAGAAAGGCGAGAGAATGTATGGTGGAGCATGCAGAGCCTATTTCAGCAAGCTAACTACATTTACTGCCCAGGCATTTCTCTCTGATTAAAAAGGGTCACAAAAAGGGCAATAACATATGTGGTAACCTTTGTTACTTATCCCAGATAAGCTTAAGACTCTCTGCTGCAACTTTGGCAAGAAAAACAATTTGAAGAAGAAATTGTAGTGCTTCACTGCTTTGGTATCTTCAGCTATTTTGAAGTGTCATACTGGGAAGTCAGTGAGGGACTCTTGCTCTTCTCCCATTACTTTCTGTGCATCGTAGCAACCACTTTCCTCCTTCCTCCTTGGGATTGCTCTGCAGTAGAGTCTCTTCATATAGCAGCTCTGACAGGTCTCCCAGTGGGGAGAGTCTGGCTGGAATTGTACTGTGCTCCATTTGCCTTCCCTGACAGGTTTTGGAGCCAGTGCCAGCTTTTTTTAGGGCCAGCCTAGGGAGTAAGCAGCTCCTTGGTGGTCCCAAAGCAGGCTGGACATAACAGGGAATCTGAATTAATGAGTCTTGGGAAATAAAGCTGAGAGAAAAAGGCTTGAACAGAAGTGTACACATAAGATGTAAGGGCGTTTTATAGTCCTTACAGTGTTGAGTTTATGCCAAATTCGTTACACAGAGACTAACTAGTGAGCGTATTTTTCTATTATGTTGTAGGAACAGAGGGTTTCCCTTGTTTAACAACCAGACGCAGTGTCCTATCATCTGCCTACCCAGGTATGACCTTTTAACTTGTTGGCATAGTTTAACAAGCAGGCTGCTTCAACAAACTAAGAAGGCTTGAGAAAACTTCTCTAGCTCTTGGAACACTTAGTTTTTCTGGGGCTACTCCCTGTTTTTGCAATACTCCTGTTTTTAAAAAATAGGAGTATTTTAAATTGGTTTTTTTAAAAAGCCTCCTGCATCTGATGGGAGCCACAGTATCCATTGTCAAAGCAGCTGTCTTGCTTTTGACTTAGCAAGAACCTGCTTACAGCTCCGGGTGCAAAGGGCCTAAGGTGGTGATGATGCAAAGGCAGAACATCTGAGAGAGGTAACAGTGCTCCTGCATTCTGCTCTGGTTTGTCATATCCTGCTGCTACACTGAGTCGGTACCACAGAAAAATTAGAGTGATTTGACAGAGCAATCACAAGCACAATGCTTCCAGATCTCCAGAATCAAAAATTATTGGGTTGGATCAAAGAAATGCACTTTTTCTCCCCTTTGCAAAGAGCAAACATTCAGGAGACTCCTCTCCCAGAAGAATAAAAACAAGCATTAGAGAAAACCTGTGGTACTTCTGTCATGTAGATGAGCAGATACTTGTTTTGTCAGTATTTCATTATGCACATATATTCATTTCAGTTTGATTTTCAAGTGAACATAGTTGCTGTTTTCACAGTCATGAGTTTAAAATGCTCAAGACAGAATACTGAGCCCCAGCAAATGGGAACAGAGTTTGATTGAAAAACTACATCTGAAGGGTAAGGAAGAAATGCAGCGTGAGCAGGGTAGCAAAGTGCTTAAGCTTCTGCTGATCTAACTTAACTTGGGCAGGACAGGAGAAATACTGCCATTATTTTGGGGAGAAGCGGTGTGTTTGCTCTGGCCTTGCAACACAAGCAAAACGAGGGTTTCAGTGAGCACAGGTGCCTGTGCAGGAGATGCCTGTAGGAGCTCATGAAAGGCATAACAGGATGGTGGTCCCTTCCCGGGGTGTCCTCTCAGCCCAACAAGCTAGAGGAGATTCAGACTCTGCACCCTTTGAAGAGTAGCATGAACACATACATGAGCATGAGAGTTTTATTCAGGTGGTAAAAGTACCTACTCTGCCTTGTCACTAATAAAATGGAAGGTGCTGGATTATGGCAGTTTAGGACACATTTCTTCTGTGAGATTATAGTTGAAAAGTGAGCAAAATCAATCTCCCTTATTCTCCTTGAGTAGTCAGTGCCATGCTTCTGAGGCCGCCAGGATACTTAACGATGAAAAAATGGAAGGATCAAGCACAGGTTTAAAGGAAGGCAAGCTGATACTACAGGATGAAAAAACGTAATAGTGTGTGGTGTGAGACTGTGTGGACATGCACATGTGCACTTGTGTTTGTATGTATTGGGTACATGGGTGGTTTTGGACTTGAGCTATTATAAGCTCATAAATCTATTGATTTCCCAACCAGCCCCTAGTTTACTTCTGTGTGCAGTCTCTCCTGGATTTATGAATTTGGGGGAAATTGAAATAGAGAATAAAATTTGGCTCTCTGCCTTTGTAGGCTGTAAAAAGCAGACACACAAGACAGTTGACTTTCCATATGTGAACTTTTCTCTCTCACAAGCCATGGCAGCACAGGCCTGACAAGGGCTGTGGAGGCACAACTGTGTATGTTGTCTCTATCTCTGAGACATATGATGTACCTCAGGGTTAAGGTACTTCTTGTTTTGCAGAATTTCAGTGCTACTCCTCTTGGAAAGCACTTTGGGAAGGTGCCATTCACCTTCTGGGCCTTAAACTGTGGGAGGGCAGGAGCCACCACAGCCCTGGCATTTGTTCCCATCAGGCTGCCATTTGCTCCTGGAGGCAGCCAGCACATCCAGCACCCTGCAGGCTCCTGCCAGCCTCTGCCAGGCAGGAGGGGGCACCAAAAGCAGTGACCCTCCAAGCTTCAGGAATTTTCCCATGGCCTTAGAATACCCTTGCAGCAATGCAAGTACTAAATGAAGGATTAAATTAGCCTGTAAGACTTAAAGTAACAGGCAGTTTTATTGCAGTTGCCATTTCACTGTTGATAATATTCCACTAGTGATAAAGTAAGTTCTCAGTTGTCTGCTATGCAAAGCTTAAATTATCTCTGCAGATCCCACCCTTAACTGACAGACCTAAATTATTGCTCTTCAAAAAAAGGGTACATCCATGGAGGTTCCATAGCCTCTTGATGCTGCTGAGATGCCACGGACAGTTAAAGAAGTTGGCAAGCTGAAATGAAAAGAAAGAGAAACAATCGTACATTAGAACTAGCATTTTCTTCATGGGGTTGCTACATTGGTGATTAGGAGATAAAATACAGGTGTAAGATCTTGTGAGCATTGCTGTCTTTCCTGTGTCCTATGTTTCTGGGTGACTAAAAGTAACAGTCATAATTAGCAGTGGAAATAATGTGTCACAGGTGTGTGGCAGGGAAAGTTGTGACAAAGGAGGTGACGGCTTTGGAAAAGGAGATGTGTTTGCCCACTGTGTAAGAGCATCCCCCAAGGCTGGGCTGCTGGATGGAGAGGAGTAACAGAATCAGGAAGGTGGCACAGAAGGCTTCAGGAATGGGTGATAAAGCTCAGATTTCTCTGAGCTGTGATGTCAGTACAGCCTGTTTGCAGCATTTGGAGCTGAGGACTCAGCTTTTGAAGAGTTGCAGCATTCTCTGATACTGTGGTTTTGCTTCTGATGCTTCTGGTGCTGCTGCAATGACTTTTCATGCTGGTCACTGGGTCCTGTGATTCCCTGTGCATTGTGAACAAACTGCATCTCCTTCTGACATGAGTTTTTCTGTGTGTGAGCTGTCTCTCTGAAGGGACCTCAAAACTTGAAGGTGCCAAGACCGTTTGCTCATCTGGGGCTATTTGTAAGCAGCAGAGGGGAACACCCTCCAAAGGCTCTGTCACATTGAGATTACAGGTAATTTTGAGTAACCTTTTGAGCATAAGCATTGTTTGAATTCCTTTTTTTACTGTGAACCGACTAATGCTCAGCAGGGGAGGCATGTAGATGGGGATGGAGACAGTTATTAGAAAAGGGATATGAATTGATACTCACTAGAAGGGTTTCTTGGAGTAGCTCCAGAGGAAATGGTGGCTTGATTTCTGAAGAGTAAAAAATTCTGGAGATGTTCTCCTTTTTCATTTTGCTTACTTCAGTGGTTT
>VZTR01018870.1:222867-450775 GCA_013400775.1 Chaetops frenatus
GTGAGTGCGGCGGGGAGGTGGGGGGGGGGGGGGGGGGGGGGGGGGGTGGGTGGAAAATGATCCCATTCACACTTAATACCTGTAAATATCTTTGTAATTCAAGTCACGAGTTCCTGAGAAATACAGCTTGTAAGTTCAGTGCTAGGGAACCTGACGCTCACAGTTAACCCTTCTTTAAGTGTAGTTAAACAGTTGTGATAGTAAACAAGCTTTTGAAAGAGATAGGGGGAATAATGGAAGTGCTGTAAGCATTCTTCATGAGAGAAGTTTGAGAGGCACAGATTCGTTTGTATTCAGGAATGACACTTATGAGGAGGACAGATGTTTGAATCCTAATATTTTTTCTGGCATAGTTGATAAAACTTTCCATAATAATGACAAAAAAATACTGTACTTGTCATCCTTTAGATGAGTCTTTTTTTCTCCTATTTTTAGTCCCTCTGAGGCTTTGATCCCTTCTGAACCAGGAAGGTATAGTTCAGTCCAGTCTCTAGCCATGACATTTTGGAAAGCTGGAATAATTATACAGGGAGGGGGGTATAATACACTATGCAATTAATGTTCAAGTGAGGTCTTGTTGTGAAAAGTGAGATCTACACGTGGCTTGTCTCTTCATTATTTTCCAAATCATCCTTGAATTTTACATCAGAAGACTTCAGGATGTTACTGTAAGATTGGTGGTTGTTCTGTCTTTTGCCATGTCTGTGTGGGAAATCTGGGATAAATTGCAAGGCACTTTGATCAGGACTCCTACCTCAATGACTAATTCATAATGCTGCCCCTACGTGCATCTCTGTGGGTTTCCTGCAGTGTACTTGTAATAACATCTCCCTGGTATTCTTATTTCAGTTGTAATTTCTCTGGGGCAAGAAAAACAAGAAAAAATGTTTTGCTTTTTTATGCAGTTACTCTTGCATGAGTTTGACTACTAAAAAATCATAAGAACATCCACTCTGTGTGGAAAACAGAATTAGATGCAACAGGATTTTGAGTGTAAGGTTAATGGTGGTGTGCCTGGGAACTAGATACTGTGTACAACAGCTTGTGCTGTGATTCTTCTTAATGCTACATGATTCATTGCTGTAGCTATCATAATATTAGCAACTAGATGTCCAAGTCTGGATTAGATGGCTGTTGTGTTAGATGCTGTGTGCTCAAACAGCAGAGCTGTTCCAGACCCCAAGGAGCTTACAGTGAAATCTCCAGAGGCCTGGAGCTTAAAGCATCCAGAAAGCACACACTGGTGAGACCATATTTGCCAGTGTAATTACCACCTTAGAGACTCCATAGTTCATGCTGGGAAATTGTAGATAGAAAACCATCCTCATAGGATATGCAGCCTACAAGGAATCAAATCCTATTTTACTTGGGGGGGGGGGGGGTTTCAATTTAAAATCCAGTGTATAGTGAGTTGTAAAATACAGGAGGTCAGCTTCAACTCTTGTTTGTCTCTGCTGTTTTAGTATGTTTTCCATTGGGAATGTTGTTTTCCCTAATTCAGCAAAAATCTAGTTAGTAATGCAGCTCTATTTCTGCATATTGTTCACTATAGCAAATAACAAAAATGGACAAAACAGTTCAGCTCCATTTAAAACTAATGTAAATCTTGGCCTTAAAACAGAATTGGACCACTCTGCTCCCCCTTTTTTCCCTTAGGTTCTGAATGTTCAGATAACTAACTTCCAGCTATCAATAAAACCATCAAGTAAAGATGAGAAAACCTGTTTCTTTCTGGCCTGACTGAGGAAGATTTAGTAAAGTCATGAAAGTGCCTTCTCTTGCAGTCTGAAATGTATCTAGACCTTCCAGAGTAAATCTGTACTTTGAAAGGCCTGAAGTCAGGACTTTCTCTTGGTTTGAGTTCAGCTCAGTGCTGGAAATGGTGTGCCAATTGAACTGTTTTATAAATTAAAATAATGAGTATTTGTCAGTGTGGGGTGGCATCCAATGTTGGTTCTCTACTTAGAGCTGTGACTACTCTACATACAATCTCTACCCCACCTCTTCAGCCCCTGTATTTCCTTCCTGTGGTACCATGTACTGCTAGTTTTCTCATCTTCTTGGTTCCCTGTAGAAGATTCACATGCTGTACAGTGATCTTTCAGATTCCCAGCATTTGATTATTCCTTTCATACCCACTTTGCCTTACCCATGTTGTTTTACCTCGTTCTTCACTGAATTATTTCCATTTACTCCTTGGACCTTTGGGATTTCCTGACTTACTTTGCATTTTCTGAGAAACTTTCTATGTCCTCTCTGCAGTGACTTCTCTCTCTCTGTAGGTTAACCAGCATCTGTTTCATCCTTAACCTGTCTGTGCTTAGACAGTTAATTCCACCAGAAAGAGTATATGGTGTGGCTGCATGTGAGCTCCACATCTACTGAGTAGAACACCAGGACACTGCCAGACAGGAGAAATACAGTCTGAGCTCTTCTCCTTGTTTTTTTCCCTTCGTAGAGGCATTTATCCTCTCTCTCTCTTATCCATCTATGGATTTCCTAAGGTGGTAGGTAGGAGCATAGAATACTGTCCAACGTGATAGAAATTGGCCAGTGTGATTGACAATTACGAGTGTGGATAGACACAGCAGACTGGCAAAGACAGGAATCAGGAGCACAAGTAGTGCAAGAGAATTAGGGAATTTGTGGGTTGCTTGTACACGTATCTTCACGTATCTTCAGCTGAGGTGACCGGCAGAATTAAGCAGGCAGTTTACAATGCTGATTCAATGTCGGAGAGAAATCTGAAGGACTTGTTACATATAAATGGAGGCAGATTGGTATCAGGGACTTGATGCATACCTTGTGATTTATATTTTCTTAAATGAATTCTGGCACTATATTGTGTCACATTTTTAATTCCTACCAAAGACAGTTCTTTGTACAAGTATTTTTAGAAATGAGCATCAATCAGAAGAAGAAAGGCAGCAAGCTTTATATAGATTCCTGGAGGAAAGATGTGGGAAGTGCTGTGGAGTATCTGTGAAAGAAGTCACTTAGAGACAACCCAGTTGGTCAGGCCAGCAGCTCTATGGAGTTAAAATAAGAATCTGCATTTTTGTTTGTTTTTAGGATAATACCAACAGCAGGGACTCCTTGATGTTGTTTGTAGTCTGCAACCTTCATCAGAGATTTCACATCTGAGTTTTAAGCTGTGACTCTTCCATCAGTCCTGACTGATGATTGAGAGTTTTAAGGGATCAAGGTCCCTTTCAGCAGCACCAGAGGCCTGAGTTAAACTTTGAGGCCTACAGGGACTGGAACTCTTTGACAGTCAGAGCTCAGGGCAGCCTCTGTCCCCAGAGCTGTCAAGCAGGCACATGGTGCCCCAGATCCCTCTGTTTCACCTGTGTGCTCTGGAGGATTCTCAGGCTCTGGTGTCAGTGGCCAGTGTTGCAGTCCTTCCTTTGGAGTCTCCTTTTTGTGGCTTCAAGTTTGTCTTGCTGCCTTCAGGCAAATGCCGTGTCTGATAAATGTCATTCCTTGAGCAAAACTTTCCCAAATGTGGATCCAAAGGCTTTGGCTGGGAACCAGAGCATCCTTGCACATGTGGAAAAGACAGCCCTTGCCCTGAAGGGTTTGCAGCATAAATAGTCAAGTTGCACACAGTGTTAATACTGTAATATATGTTTTACAGCTGGGAGAACTGAGGTATGGGGTTGTTTATTCATAACAGTGCCAGGTGAGCAGCAGAGGCCTGGACTAATTTCTTATCTTGGATCTCAGTGCCTTAACCATAAAACTGCTCTGCCTTTCTGAAGATCTTTGAGACTGTAGGAATATCTGTATTACACCACAATTGTAGGAGGAAGAAAACCGCTTTTTGAGTAAAATAATCTTGAAGGCAGTTCCACTGGTGCATGAAGTTCTTCATCCCTTGTTCAACTTTAGCAAATTCTATGCAGGTAATGCTTAATGGAAGAAGACAAATTACCAGAAAATAATAAATTAGAGGTAATCCATAGAAGAGGTGAGACAATCTTAGGTCTCAGCAGTCTGTAGATAATAAGAAGGAAATATCTTTATTTAAAATTTCTAATGTTACTAATCTCCTGGTAAATCCATGCCTGTGAAGGATAAGTCAAGCTTTTTATTAAACACAGTGGTTTTTTGTCAGTGGGAGGTTTGGATGATCATAAGCATTATTCTTATGAATAATGCAACTCTATGGGGGCATGATACCAGAGTCACTGGAATTAGCAGAAAGAAAGAGAAAAGGAAAGGAGGAAAAACAATTTAAAATTATGCCATTGAGCCAAGGGCTGTTTGAGCTGGTCCTGTTGGCCTGAACTGGCACAGACACTGTGTTGTGGGTCATTGGCATGAAAGTGGGTTGCATAGAGCTCAGCCATGGTTAATGTCATTCTGATTGTTCCGTGTGTACCAGCTCAGCCCTCTTCTCATACCTCTGCACCACATCTCACCCTCTGGTATGATTTGCCCAGGGTCTTGTGAGTATATAGCATCAAGCTTTGCTCATGTTTTGCATGTGTGGTATACAACCCATGGAAGCTGCTGGGATTCAGTTCTATATCTGTGCAGGAGCAGGAAGGGATTGACATGGAAGCTCCAGGCAGTCACTGGGTACAGATTTGGAGGTGTGGTAAGTCAAGGTAGTTCTCTTGACCTCAATGAAATTACCCATGATAGATGCTCCTTAGAATTCTTCCCCAAAATATGATTGACAGGATCTTGCCTGGTGGCAGTTCTGAGTTCAAGCAAATACATTTGTATTTTTTGCATGGCTGAGAGCCTCTGGTATCACTGGAAGATGTTTGTGCCTCCCCCAGCCTTGGCAGGACAATCTCCCCATGCAGCCTGTGTGTTTTAAATAGGACACCTGCTGCTGGTGCATGGGTTTGTTCCCTCCTCTGGTGGAACCCTTTATCATCTGTGATGCTCAACTCATGACAGGTGAAAGTACAGCTGCAAGTGCCCACATTACACATAACATTCAAAATGGAGAGACCAACTATTAATGTTGTGTAAAGATGCAAGTGAAGGACTGGGAGACCTGCCTGCTCCACTGAAGGTCTATTTAATCCTCCTGGTTTCAACTCTGTTTATGTTTTCCTTTTGAGAAGGTGGTGTCCAGGGTTTCTGGTAAAGTTCATGCATATGCTATCTCTCTCTCTGGCCGATTTTTCCTCATGGAGCTGCTGCTTTTGAAGCCTAAAGGATGCCTAATGCTCCAGTATGGACAGTGTTGTGGAGAGGGTGATTGATCTTTCATGGGAAAATTCATTCTGTTCTCATTTTCAATGAGATACAGTCTGGCTAGTCTCTTAATTACAGCAGCAATAGTTTCCCTCCTGTGGAGGAGTAGATATGTCTTTTTGGAGATAACTCTGTGACATGACTCCTTTTGAGTAAGTGGATAGCAAGTTGTTCTGGTCCGAGGTGTGAAACTCTTCCCCCTTTCTTGCCCACCACTGCCTGCAGGCCGTTCCTACAGTCTGCATCAGTTGTGGCATTTAACACATACACTGCTGACCAAGCTGCTTGGTGTGGTTTATCACTGGCTTTTGTTTCAGCCACAGTCTAATTATCTGATTTGACATGGCTGAAGGCTTGAGGTGCAAACTCTGGCTCCTAGTCAGACTGCAGGAATGCAGCGTCCATGTCCATTAATCCAAAAATAAGGCTGTAAATTAAAAAGAAAAAAAAACAAACAAGAAGCCTAGAAGATACAGTGCTATCATTTGAGTTTCTAGAAGGAAATATACATAAAAATCAGCATAAATATATAAAGCTAACAAATTGGTAGGATGAAGGGGAAAGCAGAGGGTTTCATAGCTTTGATTTATCTCAAAGATAAGTAAGATTCAAAGATATCAACAGAAAACCTTTTTGTCCTGAGGGGCTGTCAAAGTTGCCCTCTCATTTAACATACATGTAACTGTCTTGTTTTCAAATCAAACCTTGTATCATGGTGCAGAATGTGAATGTGTGCTTTATCTTCCTTGAATGGAATATAGTATAAAAGTACTGGACAACAACTGAACTATCAGCTAATTTTTTTCCAGAATAAAGTATTCAGCAAAATATATCTCTTTGTGTATCTCTGCTGCCTCTTACTGCAGAAGGCTGGGGAGCTTGTGAGAATGCTGCAATGCAGCAAGTGTACTACCACTGATTAAAAGTAGATTTTTAAAAATTTTATTTTGTTGTTGTTTCTACCCCCTTTCTGCAAGCTTGTGGGTGGCATTTTAAGCGAGTTCTCATGGTAACAAACATAATTTAAAAGCACCAAAGCCTACAAAATTAGGCTTTTTTGTTTGTGCTTGAGGTGGGTGTTCAAGTATTACAACTGCAGTGATGCTGGTTATTTCAGGGTTTGAGGTGCAGAGATGACAAGGGAAGTAAAATGGAAGCAGGTGTTGCTTAATTCAGAAAACATTAATCATCTTTCTACCAGGTTCCATTGTTGTCTTCTCTGTAAAGAGGGTGCAATTAAAGTAATGTGTAATGTACTCTTTACGTTGCTATTTCATTCTTTTAGATGTATTCCAGCATCACAGTTATACTGTATTTGTAATCCCTGAGGGAGGCGGTTTTACCGACTGATGTTTTGATTCACTATTGCAAACATGAGCCTCTGTCAAAGCAAACATGAAAATGCTTGAGAAACTGTGGAATTTCTGCATGCAGGTGAAGGTGTAGAGAAAAGCAGCAAGAAGGGGTTAAAATGAAATCGTGAAGGATCTGATTTGAATGCCTAAGCTCCTGTTAATGAATTGATCTTAAAAACACTGCATGACTAAAACATACTAGCTCATGGAAGTCAGTTGGTTGTGTTTAGTGCTTTGCCACGTCTGATGTAAATGTATTTGATGCTGTATTGCACCCAGTAATTCTCTAGTGCCATGTATTTGCAGTCTTGCACATAGGCAGTGACCAAGGTAATGCAGATCAGTAATCCCCTGGGGATGTTAGGAAATTGAGGATATAGCTCACTCTTAGCTGCTGAGGAAAAAACTTGATTTACAATGAGAAAATGTACTGGGTATTTCCAGCTATTTTCTTTTTTTTTTTTTTTTTTTTTTTTTTTTTTTTTTTTTTTTTTTTGGTGGTGCAGTTTGGTGTGGTGGTTTTGTTTTGTTTGCTTGTTTGTTTTAAGTTTTGTTGGAGGGTTTTGTTGTTGTTGTTTTGTTTTGGGTTTTTTTTGGTTTTTTTTTGCTTTGGATTTTTTGTTTGTTTTGGTTTGGTGGGGATTTTGTCTGGTTAGGTTTGGTTTTGGTTGTCTTTTGGGGTTAGTTTGTTTGTGGTGGATTTTTTGGGTGGGTTTTTTGTTGTTGTTGTTTTGTTTTGTTTGGCTTGGGTTTTTTTTGTTACTACAGCCTGCGTACAGGACATGAACAGTGAAGGACTGAAGGACCTACCAGTGTAACACCGCAAATACCCTTGCCTAGCCTACTTGCAGAAGAATTACAGCATTGTCTCAGGAGTTGTATGTCAGGAGTTGTGGGTGCATGTTGGTGATTTCCCAGCATAGACATGCCTGGCTCTGTTGGTAGGACCGAGCACACACCTTCAAAAAAGTGTTGAAAGTAGGATTTTCAGAAAGACCAGGATTGCCAGTAAGACAGAATGCTGCACTTAGGGGTTGGGTGAGGATAGAGACATCTTGGTGATGGAGAAGAAAGCTCTCCTTGTCTTCCTGGCTTTCCACACAGGTATTGATCTGTTTTGCAGCAAGGCTGGACTGCTGCGCTCTTCCTCCCACTCAAGAACATGTTGAGTGCTTAGACTTCTTCCTGCCGAAGGACTGGCTATTCATTTTATTGTATAAGAGTCCAGTTCTGCCCTTTTGTACCTAATTTGGCTTTGCATTAACACTTCACAATGATTTGCAGGGATGGGGATGTCCAGGGGAATTAATGTATATTCTATACCATTGCTACAGCACTGAGCTTTGCTGCTGCCCCTGTTATTATGATCATGTGTCTTGTTTGGCAGTTGCTGAAATGGAAAAATGAATGTTGGGAGTTAAATTCCAATGAATTTTTTTATAGAGATTTTAAGAAGAGATGGAGTGAGAAGTGTTCTAGTACCATGTCTTTAGTGTATTTTCCCTGACTGGTTTTTATACCATTGACTGAGAACTAGTCTGGGAATCTGAGCAGAAGACTCTGACTGCTGCACTGATTGTCCCTAACGTGAGCTCTTCCTGTACCTTTCTAGCTGCAGAAGATTGTTCTGGCATGATAAGGAGAGATTTGGACAGTGTTCATAAATCTTCTTGTTGTCTTTGGAAATCTTTCACATTAAAGCCTCTGGGGTTTTGAACAGGTAAATCAGTAGAGAAAGCAGTAATAGATCAAGAGCCAAAGAAAATAGAGCCATGTTGGGTTTCATGCTCAGGAACAAAGAGAGCAATGAAATATTAACTGTATGGAGAGGACTTCATACAGTAACTTCCTGTCACCTTTGTGTTCATTTAGTATTGATAGAAACCTTCTATTTAAAAGCATACCTTAGTAGTTCCTTGCTGTGGCTAAGGGAAGAATACCACCTGCATTTCAGAAGCTGCAGGTGGTTATGAGCAATGCTTCTTGGAAGCAGTACAACACAGTAAAGTGCACTGCATTCTTCAGAGCAGCATATCATGTGAATGGTCGGTGTCTGAAACATCAGCTCTATTTTTTAAGTGGTAATTTTTTTTCACTGCTTTATGTCAAATATAATGAAGTGGATATTGTGGTCTTTATTAGCCTGATATTAACAATATGCATTTCACAAGCCCTCTAAACTGATCAGAAATTTGAAGAAAATTGAAATGTCTTGAGGACTGCAAAAATTTGCCTCAAGAAAAATGTCCTGACTTTTTTTAATATTCACAGAGGAACACTGACAAAGCACCAGAGTAAATTCTCTGTGAAAATCTTTGCCGATTGGCATGCACACAGTGGGTTTGATCCTAGCAGTGCTTCAGGAAAAGAAGCTTTTAGGATTTCATTATTCTAGTTTGTGCTGCAGCGCCACTCATGTAAAGTGTTTCAAACTGGTAACAGCTAAAAGGACAGCAGCCAAGTCATTCTTTTTATAATATGTAAGTGTTCTGGCCAAAAAAAAAAAAAANGGTTTTCATAATTTCTTGGTCTTTGACCGTCAGTGATGCTGGAAAATACTTCAATTCCCTATCCTGGAAAAATGCCTCCAAATGCCACATCAGCCTAATAGAGTGCAGACATCAGGTGTGGGGTGGGAGGGAACGATGACAATCTGTGAATTGATCAGGAAGTCTCTATCCCTGAACCTGTGTCTTCAGATGCGTTTTCATGGCTGTAGGGGTGTTTCAGAGATTGGTGTAGGGATGAACATGGGCTGTATGCCGAGGCACATCTTCTTGTGTGCCCGGAGAGGGGCTAAGAGGAGTAAGAATGAAGAGGCACACATTGGCACAGATGCAACTTACTACCTGTTTATTCATGGATGCATTCTCACAGTTTTGAAGGGGTATCCAGTGTTTGAGTGGGGGCAGGGGTCTTTTGTTTCACATGGTGCAAGTCTAGATGCAGAGAAAACAATCATGGTTTATTGCCTCTGATAATTTTTGGAGGTGGGGGTGGTCTCTGGACTTCTGAATAAGGTGTCCTGCTGTTCCACATGGGGTCTGTTGCATGGGCTGTTAGGGACCTCAATATGACTTCTGGTACTACAGCCTGGGCAGTGCCAAGGACAAACCTCATCTCAGGGCTCAGGCTGGGTAAATTCAAGTCGTTTTGTACCTTTGAGACTGGATCTAAGGACAAGTATCTTGCTGCCTGTTACTCAGCACTGATTTGTTGAGAGATGAGTGGAAGATCTTGGCATGTTGTGCCTTTTCGATGGCCAGGACCTGCCTGGGGGGGAGCAACTGTGGCTCAGACACTTTGTGGTGGCAGCGCCAGAGGGAAAGACCAGAGATTATGGATTCCACAACGGCAGACACGAGTACTGCATTACTCTCAACAAGAGGGGCCCAGAGAGTCCAAAACCATTCTCTCTGAACTTCCAGAATTCAAGCTGACTCTTCCCCAGAGCCATTCCAGCATTATCAGAAGTTTGGACAGGAATAGAGCCCGGATCTGAGTGGCAGGCAACACTCTGCTGATGAAGAGTATATAGCAAAGCCTTTGAGATGCCTCTGTTGGGAGTTCTTAGCTTTCCCCCGACTGAACCTGTACTTTCTTTCAGGGGATACAAAGAAGGGCTGTCTGCCTCTTCAGAAAAGTCTTTGCAGGTCTCTACACCTTGTGCTTCAAATCAGACAATCAGACTCAGGCTTGCAGTATAGTCAGTGCATGGTTTGCCATCTTTATGGATATGGCAGTCCTATCTGCTCATGTGTCTCTAAGCATAGCATGCACATCCCCTCACACATTTTCTGATCAGGGTATTGCTGGTGAGGCTGCCAGCTCAAGGTGGCTTGCTACTTTCCATTATTAGACCCTGTTTCTGTTACCACTTTGCCAAACTTTTTGGCAAAAGCAAAAGTTGCAAAAGCTTAGGTTGCCATTTTCTTCTCTGGCAGTCAGGCTTGTATTGCTCTCTTAGGTACGTGTTTTGGCCCAAGCTGCCCTTTCCTGGAGTAAAGCTGCCTTCCTGGGCTGCATTGAGGAATCCAGGTTGGCAGTTTTAACTCAAGTTAAAACTTGCCTATGAAGTTCTTTTAATGACGTTGGTGTTGAGGAGGGGATAACACATCTTTTCAACATTTACTGTCAGAAGAGACTTGCTAGAGCCTCTGCTGCTTCCAACCTCCCTGAGCCTGACCAGCCTGATATATGTCACGTCATAACACTGTGAGTGGGAAAAAAAAAAAGAGTTACTACCGTCTCCTTTGCTTGTAGTCTCTGGAAGAGGAGAAGACAGTATGTGCTTTAAAAATCAGAGGAAACCAAAGTTAGAAAACATGGCCAAGAACTTGTGGAAGCAGAGAGTGAAGGGCAGAAGAAACAGCTTTGATAAAAGGTATGTGGGGAAAGGTGAGGATGGGAAAGCAATGAAATAGAGGCAGGTTGGAGAGAAGGGCTGAATGGGACAGAAGTCCAGGAAGGAAAACTGGAAGTTAATAAAGGAATGGGAAACTGCTGCTTGGGATGAAATCTGCAAGAGAGAATCTGGAAGTGGATATCGGTGTGGGAAGGATAACACTTGCAAAGTCTGCAGTGGTGAAAGCTGCAGACTGGACAGCAAACATCTACAGGCCCTGGGTGAGGTACTGAAGCCAATGGGGCAATGGCTGGGTAGCTAGCGCAGTAAATACTGGGATAATCTAGACAGAGGGAATAGGAAGAATGAAATTTGTTTCTTAAACTAAGCAGTAGCCTATATATGCAGAAGGAGACCCAGATAAGATTATACAGTTATCCTTTTTTTCTTTCACAGCTCAGCTCCTGAAGTGTAACCATGCAACCTTAAAGGCATTTCAGATAGCTCTGTATGTGTGATAGGTGTTGATGCACCTCTAGACAAAGTCTGATTTGTGACAGTTACTTGTTTTGCTGCTTTTGCATTATTGGCAGTTTTTAGTATGCTCTATCAACAAAAGCAGAACAAAACTTTCTATTCCTAAACAAATAATGTTAAGCACTACTCAGATGTGTAAATTCAAGTGGCTGCCATGGCTGGATTTTGTTGCTGCCTGATAGATGGTGATTCATTTTGTAGGTTTTGTGCCCTAAGCTTTCAGAAATACACTACTTTTCATCATGAACCCCTGCAGGAGTCTAGCAGTAATAATTAGTAAGCCATAAAGGTCGACCTGATTTGTGGGAACCACTGAGAAATGCAAGGAGAATTTCTGTTTAAGGAGCTAGGAACAAAAGCGCATGGTTACTGACCCAGTCACATCAGACCTAAATTTTGCGTGAATCCCAAGCAATAAGTGTTCTGCAGTCTGAGTACTGCCTATTCATTCAGCCCTCCTAGCAGAGTGAATGAATCATCCTTTCAAGCAGAGACATCCCCTCTGGGTCAGAGTTGAGGTCATTGGTGGGACAAGTTTCAGACGGCTTGCCCTACATGAAAAAGGAAACAGACTTTGCTTGCACTGTTGGAGCTTTGAGTCTCTCAGCTATAAAACATTTAGACACACTATCTCATCAGACCTCTTACAAGTGGTGGCTCTGGATACATAGCCAGGTTCTTCTAGAAGGGCCATTTGTCTTCCTTGTTGCTCATGTGCTGTTCCTCCTCAGCAGCACCTCTACCACAGAACATTTTTCTCAGCTGATCTTCCAGGTGATGTCCTCCACCTGATAATTACCTCTGTGTCACTGTAGTCACCTCAGTGCTGCCTCTAGATTTTTAACATGAGGTAAGCAAGTTGATTTCACAGAATGAGTTGAAAATGGGCACCCCCTTTCTTCATGTAGTGAACCAGCACCATGCAAGTAGCAAGGCATGGTCTGCAGTGCCTCTTTTGCTGTGTCAGGAGAGGGATATGGAAGAGCATGTCTGGGATTAATGTTGTGTTTCAGTTAGAAACTTATCAGACCAACAAAGCTGTTCATTTCCAAGAGCCTGACTGATCAATAGGTGCTTTTCATTTGCAGAGCAATAGTCTATGTCATACAGTGTATTTTCATTAGAAGTTGTTAAACATTGTGATGCTCAGAGAGCGGATGTGACATTTCATCACACTTAATGGCCTTTAAAAATGAATGACGAAACCACACAATTATTTAAAGTCAGTATTAAAACAGCAAACCAAGTCTCTAATCCACATTGGAGCTGCATATTATTTATGTGGTAAAAGCATTGCTTTCCCCAAAAAGGCTCTCAGATTGAGAAACCATGGGAAAAACAATGAAAGGAAAATTCAGCAGTTTGCTTTTGAACCTGTGTAAAATTCCATCATGTACCACCTGCTGCTGCAAAGTGCAATTCCATATGGTGGGAAGAATCACTGCTGTATTTCTTTGCAGGGAGCCCATCACCAGTGAATTCTGTTTGATGCACTGTAGCTCTTTGTGGAGAGAAGACTGTTTTCTCTTCTCTGCTTATCTTCTCCCTGTACACTTGCCTGCATTTTTGTAAACATTTATCCCATTCCTTTCTTTCCCAGGATGAAGAGTTAACATGTCCAGCTTCACAGAAGCTTCTCTAGGTCTTTTATCATCCTTGTTGAGGATGATGTCCAGGTCCGCTTTATTTCATTTGTGATTAATAATTAATGTTTTCAGGCATCCGAATCAAACACCAGCATTAGTGCTGCTGACAGACTTTACAAAACAAAATGTACAGAGAAATTCAAGATGAATCCAGGATCCAGGCTGGATACTGGGTACCTTTCAGAAAAGACGTCAGAAGCCCTTAAGCACGTGTGTTAATGTTCTCTGTCCATCAGTGCTCTGCATGACCTATTGTACCTGTTGTGCTTTTTGTGTCTTCTTGGCCTTTTAGTGAAAATCTCTGCAGTTCATGGAAAGACACAGATAGGATACTTTCCTTGTCCGGAAAGTCACCTTGGGTGTACCTTCTCTGTGTAGTGCTAAGTATTGGAAAGAGTGTGATCATGTGGATCCTCACAGATATGAAGGCACCTGTCTCTGATGCAAATCACCAGAACTGTGTCACTTGGTAGAGACTGCATTGGGAAAATACAGATGTTGGGCCTAAGCTCTGTGGAACTCCTTGCTTCTTCATGTGGAGCAGCTCGTGGTGGCCACTGCTCATGGCAGGAGTCTAGACTGGATGGTTTGATTGGAGATCAGCCTAGCTTTCCTCCTTCCCACCATCTGTCTCTCTGTATTATAACAACACACACTTTGCCCAATGGCCTGGAGTTTTTCCAGAACTTTTCCTGAGTGAGTGTGTTCATCAGTCACGTCTTAGCATTCTTGACACGCTGTTTCTTCATCCAATGCAACTTTCTTACCTTTCCCTACTCACTGGCCCTGGGCTTGTTCTGTACCTCACACAGACTCATTCACACTTCATCTTATCCCAGGAGCGTGCCACTGACTTAACATTCGTCAGCTCCTTGGCACTGGGTGGCAAGAAAAGGGGGTCAGCAGAACAAGGTTAAACTCAACCTGTAGCAAGAATCAGGTAGTTGCACACACCCACAGGAGCTTAGGGAGGAAACGAGTCTCTGGAATAGGTCTTCGTTGTGACAGAAAATCCTGCAATTAAGATTTCAGAAAGGCTGAGTAACTCAGTTACTTCATTCCTGTTCATCCTTTAGATACCTTAATTTTTTTAATTCAAGACCCCAAGGAATTAAAAATTAAACTTTTAAAATACCACTGTAGTTAAAGTACAGGCTGGGGCATATATATTCCTCTCACTTTCAGTGCACAGTCCAAGAGTTTAATTGAAACACTTTTGAAGGATAAACTTCCTCTGAAAGCGAGAGCTGCAGAATCAGCTTCTGTGTCTTCACGTTCCTACAATACTGTCTCTGTCCTCCCTGCTCTCTTGTCTCTTTGTCTGATCAGGCTAGAGCGTGACTACCTGCTTTATTTTCTTTTGTAGGTTGGTTGAGTAAAGATTTGGCAGGGTAAACCTACTACATGATAAAACTATATTCCAAATATTGTGATTTTACTGCCTAGAGCATTTAGAGCTTAGAAGATTTCTGGGTATTCTCATTTCGAGACAGGGAGAGATTATTTCATTTGCCAGGGTCTACAGTCATTGGTCATACAAGTGGGTGGCTGAGTGTGGGTGGACAGCATATTTTTAAGTCATACAAGTATAAGGGTATATTTAATTTAAAAGAAGGCCTTTATTTGTAACATCATTATTTAGAAAATAGTATGAAGGGATGAAATAATCTTACCAGTTCTGACCAAGGTTTTGAAGTACAATAAACATCACTCAGGCATTCCCTGGGAAAGAGAATTCTAGCACTAACTAATCCATGCCAAGTTTGCTGTAAATATAGATATAAGCTGAGTTTGTGAATAACCTCTTTCCCAATCAGTTTTCCAATGCTTTTTCTCCTTATTTCTATTTATTTATTTACAGTTAGAAGCTCTGTGCCATGGCTAAAGGCTTTGACTCCTGTTGGCTATAATGGGTTCCTGGGCCCTCTAAGATATCCTGACCATGAAACTGAGAATCAAAAATGCTTAAGTGAGTCTGGGTGGAGGGACCTGGACACCAGCTTTCTTTTGCCTGATGGTCTTTTTCAGCATGAATAAACAATGTCTCTGGTAGACAATGCAATGCTTTTACTTTACTGTGTGCCTGGCAGACAGTGGTGTGTCTGAATGTTAGGAAATGAAGCTCAAAACACACTCAGCAAAAGAATAATCTGCTGCCCTTGACGTGAGGAGGAAAACTTCTTTCACACGAGCAAGAATTTTTACCCAAACAAGCTGGAGCAGCTTGAAGATCCTTTCCTGTTTTCCCCTTCATACTTCATTTTAGCATCATCATCTTTGTGGTGCTTGTTCACTTATAGAACAATTGACCGTATTCCTTTAATTCAGCATATGGAAGGACAGAATTAAGTTAGGATGGCAGCTGGAGCAGGAACTCCATCCCTGGATCCCCTTTTGGGTTCACAGCTTTGGAGAGGGTTCAGAGAGCTGTGTTTCAGAATTTTACTGTAGGCTAGTTCCCCTGCATGTAATTAGAGGGAAGAATCTGCCAGAAATTAGCCCAGGACATATGTTTTACCATTTGTAGTAGCTGACATGATGATGTTCCCAAAGATAGCATCTGAGTTTTTTCAAAGCTTGTGTTGTAGCAGGGGTAGAATTAGTTGTCAAAGGTAGATAAGACCTTTGAAAAATCAAAATGTGCAGGCATATTTATAGAGGCACCATTTATTTTCTTTTAATAATTAAAAGCTCACTGAATAAAGTCAAAATCATGTGTAAATGTGTCATGCTTGATGGGATCTTGGTGAAACCAGAAGAAATGAGGGTTGTATCAATAAGTTATGTGTGCAGAGAAGGCAAATATGTACCAGTTAAAGTGCTTTATTCTGGATAAATGAGATTTTGTTGTGTGTGTTTTTTGCTTAGCAGACAAGTTTGTAGGACCTCTGCTGAATTGTTTGCCTCACCTGCATGAAGAACAGCTCCCCTGCAGTTCGCAAGAGCATTAACCTGTTCTATGTAATGGAGAATATGCAAGTAATATATTAGCATAATTAATTAATTCCTCACAGCCTAATGTGACCTGTCATCCATCTTAGAATCTCTTGAGAGAGGAGATGCAACATCAAATCAACGTGTCTTAGTAAGGTCAGTGTGGGGAAAACAAACCCTTAAGATTTTCACTGCAGCCTTTTTGTGGGTTACCTTTACCAGCCCCTGTCCAAATACAAGTGCTGCTCGATTGTAACTTGAGAGCAAAGGAAGCACACAGCTATGCAGCCTGTTTGCAGGATCTGTGGCAATACCCAATTTGGCAGACACTTCTTCAAAAAACAGGTTTGAAAATGTGAGGGTGAAGATTAGAGGATTGGGCTGTGTAGTGTATGCTGTAGTCGCTTTCTGTACCTGTGCAATAGGTAAGAAGATGATGACTTTGTCTCAGCTGTTTATGAGCACTGAAAGTTATAATGGAAATGGCAGTGGGGAGGGGAACCAACCATTCAATGTTCATTTTTATTAGCCAGCCAAGGTTTTAGGTGGCCAAACTCGTGGAATGTTGGCAGCATTGACAATGCTTTTAGTGTGATGTCTTTTGTAAGTATTTCTTGTAGTTCTGCCTTGTTTTCCCTAGCCTGCCATGGCTGTATCACATTGTATACTTCTTCCCTGACTGGTGGAGAATTTTTCTCCTTAAATAGTATTTTGAGGACTCTTGTCTTATATAGCCCATCCTCCAGCTCAGCTATGGTGTTGTCATGGATCTTCTACTCTCTTCTTACTGAGGTTTGAAGTGGCTGTGGTAAGAGGGAAATTTAAAAAAAATTTTTTTTTCTTTTGGAGTCAGATTTCCTGGGTGCAATCTGAATCATCTTTTGCCTTCAAAATCACCTCTATAACCTAAAGATTTCCACTGTTCTTTTTAGCTTTTTGAAGAATTGTTTGTAGTAAATGGGGCAAATCTTTTATAATTATTTTGATAGGAAAAAACAGACTCTAAAAGTACAAATCAGGACTGAGTTGTTGAGTGTTTATTTCATTAAGCCTTCAGTATAGACCTGAAAATCTCTGAAGTCTACCATGAAGAAAGGTTTAATTTCCGGTTAGATTATTGCAGTGTTTTAAAGCACAAGGGGGTTAGAAGAGGAAAGCCATGCAGAGGGTGACAAAGTATTTGAATTGGGAAAGAACCCACTGCTTTGTGGGCCTTCCCTGAGCAATCCTGTGTAGCAAACCAGTGAGCTGAATTCCCTCTGAAAAGCCCTAAGAGGGCCACCTCTTTGAATGTTTCCCTGTCTGATCACACCCCAAATTAACTTCATCTGCCACAGCCCTTGGAGCTAGTGCTGTTTGTTTATGGTGGGTTTTAATGCACCTTCTGTACTGGGGATGAAAAAGCTGATGTAGCCACAAATGGTGTATCTTTTTCTCTGCAAGGACTGAAGTCAGAGCCTTGGCTCAGGTTGTTTAGATGGCTTCTGGCTAAGGGCTGCAGAGCCTCCTCTTTCAGACAAGCCTGCCAGCTGCAATGCCTTCTCTGAAGTGCATAGTGCCCATCTGAGATTGTACTTGGTGGACAAGTCAATGCCGTGTGTCTGACTCTGAGATGTTTCCCTGAGAGGAAACCTGTTCTTGTTCAGGCCTTATTTCAATGGCTCTTGTGGAAACACAAAGCTCCACTGAGAAATCTGGGAGCTGCCAGGAAACTTCCTGACTTCCCAGAAGCACTCCTTCTATCCTTCAGTCCCTCCAGCTCCCTTAAGACAGGAGAGATCTCAGGTAGGATTGAGCAGAGACTGCCTTCTCTTTTTCCTGATCAGAAGACAGGGCTGTCACGTGCCTCATCTAAAGATGTGCAGAACTGCATGCAGTTTAATCCAGGGACACTTGTGTGTCTTTGTGTTGGCGCCTGCATTAACTGCTATGGCTTCTTTGGTGCTTTTCCCATCCTTATTGTGGACCAAATTTATTGGTAGTAAGTTCTTGCTGTACTTCATGTTTCAGATATCACTTCTAGTTGTCATGGTGCTGTTGTTATGGTTACCATCTCCTTCACCAGCTAAAATGCCTTTCCTATATCCTGCAGGAAGCAATTATGATAGATAGGAGTGTGAGGGTTTGTTGAAAAGGGTTGGTGTTGAAGCAAGTAAGGGGTGTACAGGGATTCTTTTTATCTAGAAATGAGCTCTAGTAAATTTTTTTTATTTGAATTTTTTCAGTCACAAGCTGCTAGTACCATGATGTCACCATTTCAAGAGAGAAGGGCGCTTGGTTAAACATTTCTGGAATTTGAACAAGTTGATATATGGTCCCTGAGCATGGGAGTGAGGGCGAGAATGTCTGAGAGGGGAGCATCCAAGAGGTGTCAGCTGAGGTGCTTTTTTGCAGCCCAGAGAAATGAACAACTTCCCAAGGGAGGAAGGAGTAACAACTGAATGTCTCATTCTTGTAGAATGCTTCCTACCGGTGGAAATGCAACAAGTTGCATCTCATTCCTCCTGTACAGCACCTGGGTGCACCACCTGGCTGAGCAGGGTTTGCAGCTCAGCACAGAACAGGGCTTGGTCAGATAAACATTTCCTGAAGTGAAATCATTCCCCTTTCTTTAGGAGCTGGGCAATTTCTGCAGTGGGATGACCCGCCCTTCCCACCTGCCTGGCTCTGCTGGTGTCTAGCTCAACTGCTGGGAACTCTGAGAGCAGTTTAAATCTCTGCTGTCACAGGCCTGGACACTGTGCAGGAAGGATCAGAGGACTTGTCTCTGCTGTGCCAGTGCTGCAGGTCTGATCCACTGCTTTTGAGGCTCCAGCCATCCCTCATTCTTGGCTCTGGCAGGCAGGTGCATTGTGCTTCGTTTTCTTCATCTTCCCACAGTAAGCCTCCTTTGTTCAGTCTCCATTTTGTAATCCAAGGTACAATCAAAAGGATTGTCTACAAAGAATATGTGGCTATTGACTAACCATTTGCAGTGTGGAAATGGAAAAGCCTTTAAAACCCACCAAATGCTAGTACAAGTGTGAGGAGATGAACACTGCCCTGCATTTTTAAGGGATGCAAGGTGGTGTATAAGGGGATAGTCTTACTCCTGTTGTCGAGAAAGAGGAATCTAGCTGAAAGCTAATAACTCAAGCAGCGGACAAGGAAGAAATAAATCATAGTTGTTATAAAAGATCAGAGAAATTTGTTCATCATTTATTACGCTAGAGAGGTAAAGTGTCTCCCATGGAGAGAATGTATAATTCTCTCTAATGATATTCCATACTACTGCAATTACAGCACTTAGACATTTGCATGACATATAGCTTTGGTTAATTGTTTTGTGGCTTCTGGACCATGAGTGCATGTTCCTCTTAGGATGCTGGCATGGTCCCCATCGGACACCATGAGACTTTCTCCCTATCCTTGCTGTGTTCTATCATTCTGTTTGAGCAGTGTGAAGCACACCACTCGCATCTGAAAATAATCACATTAATTTGAGAGATGTATGTTAGCTGAAATGCAGGAGTGAAATGGCATCTAAAACTGACCATCTTGTTTTGTGAGTATGTGGAGAGTCCTTGAAGACAAATTGGTAAGGTTTGTGTACTAGATACTACAGCCCAAGCTTTTAATGGTGGCAGGTGGTTATTGGAACTTGTCCATCTAAATTTTCCCCCTTCTGCCTCTTGTTTCTATTCCAGCCTCCTGATACCTACCTGCTTTCCTTGGCTCTTCTAGATGTAATTTATTAGTAAGTTAAATTTACTGGCAAATTCCATTGGGACATTCTAAATCATTGTGCCTAGTATTTAATATTCAGATCCATCATCCCAATTGCACAGTTGGTGCATGGTCATGAAATTTCTTTTGTTGTAAGTTCGATTGCACCCTATTTGTGTATAGTGTAACTCATTTTGAAGATATCTTAATTTCTTCTTTAATTCTTGGTGCCCTTCTTTCTGCAAAAAATTATGAAGATGTCACCTCATTAATTTTGTTTTTCTGAAAGAAATTCTCTGAATTTCCTAAATTTCTTTAAAAAATCTCTTCTAGGGAGTCTAGTTGAGGAGTTTTGGAAGCCCTGGATACCTGAGGTAATTAGCCATATCTGTGCACTCCATATCTGTGCATCTGTGCAGCAATCCCCTCCCTCCACTGGCTCTGGACTTGGAAGCAGCTGCAGCTCAGGGCAACTGAGTCAGTGCTCTGGTGCATCTGAGTTAAATTGCTCTCTGGGAAGCAGGATTTGGTCCTAGAGCCATACACAGGGCACATCCCCTCTCCTTCCCACTGTGCTCAGGATCTGGCCATGCCCTCTGCCAGGGTTTGTTTTTCTTTTTTTGAGGAGTGTGTTGTCTCTCTTTTCAGGAACCTTCAGTGATAATTATTGCCTGAACTAGAATTGTAGCTCTTCCTCTATGAATCCAGGTGGCTGTTGCTCTTAGTTGATGAATTAGCTTCCCTGAAATTGAATACCCACATTTCACTCTGAATGGGCTCATAGATACAAGAGCAGGTAAAAACATGGCTTGAAACAGGAAGGCAGGCTATTTGCAAAAGTCTTTGGTATTGGCCTAGTTCTGTTGTCTTAAAAAGTAAGAAATTTGTAGAAAATGCATCCATTTATATGCAAAAGCATTGTTAATATAACACTAGGATGGCTCTGGACAGCTAGCACAACAGGAAATTTAAATCAGCATTATCTTGGGTTTTGCATATCATGGCCTCATGCTGTATTACTGTGGGTGATTTGCTATGCATGGTGTTCAAAGCTTTCAGGCTTGGTTCAACCCAGCCATGGCAGCAGGAGCTGCTGTCACATGAAAGAGCATATGGATTAATAAATATATGTAGAGTGCCTGCAAAAGGAGGAGGTAACTGCAATGTCAGACCACATATCCCTCACAAGATTTGTCCCTCTGTGTTTAATTCTAAGTATTTTCTGTCTCTGTACAGTTCCCAAATGGATGAAAAAGCTGGAAGGGTTCATTTTTATCATCATTTATCCTCTAGGTTATTAGTTCAGAAGACAAGATGTCCAGTTCAGATCCATAATGCTGTCCTCTCAGTGCACTGCCTGAGTTACAATGACATGAACATAAGGTCTGTGAAGTGTCTCTTCACTGCTGCATCACTGCTGCTGCCAGTAGAGCATGATCTCTCCAGACAAGCAGTGACTGCAGTAGCATCCTCAATGTCACTCTGGACAAGGAAAGCCTTTTTTGGGAGGGCTGTGCATGGCCCACGGGCATGGATCAGTGTCATTGATGTGGTCTGTGGTGCTCAACAGCACCTACTTGATCCCACTGGAAGGCGGGACATTTCCCACCGCAGTCCTATACTGTGATTTGCATTGGGTGACTTTGGTCAGACTTTAAGAGGAGGAACATCCTGAGGGGGGAGTGCTACCACAGTCCTGTGCTCTGTAGCTAACACAGCCTGCCCTGTGGCTTCTGGGCATGGTGTGGGCCAGAATGGCTTTGGAGTAAGGGGCTGTGCTGTCAGCTTGGTGCAGCCAAGGCTGGTACTGTCTGTGAGCTCCACTGCTCTTTCTGCTGTGATCAAGCACCTGCCTTGGTCACCTCCTCACCACCACTTAGGCAAAGAGAGAGAACATGCTGTAGGATTGCTGCTGTATATTCCCTGATAAAGCAGTTCTTTTGTAATGGTTAGCAAAGAAAGGCTCATAAAGATCCAAATCAATTTTAACTAAAGCAATGTGACATTTTAGAGGACTTGCTGTGCCTTCTTATCTATTTTTTTGAAAGCCTTCATTGCAGCTGATGCAAAGAATAAAAAACTCATGGTAAAAAGAGGGACTGTTTGCTTCCCTCAAGTACAGTGTTTTTCAAGGTTGTCCAAATTATTCCAGGTTTTTTCTTGCTACACAGCTATCACTATTTAAATTCTGCTATATTGTCTGGCCACTCTTGGTACTTCTGTGTCAATATTTACATTACCTGATTAATTTAATTCCATTGTATGCTAATGAAATTAAAGAAAAACAACTCACTTGATGGTGCAAAGCACACCTATGTATTGTGGATTTTAACCCAAGCTGTGGATGAATCACAGCACACAGCAGATAGTCATTGCTAAATTGCTGAGTACAAAGATGCAGTGTGTGACTCACTCGCTGTTTCTCTCGTACCGTTATGAACTCTGAAAGCACTTGATGAATAACAGAGGCAAGAATGAATTCATCCATGCTTTACTCTGTAACCATCTTTTATAGATACTGAGCCAAATTCTACCTCCAGATACACGCAGCTCACATTGAACTCTACCCACTGTATTTATTTTTGAAGATAAAAGCACTTCTGTTATTTTCACTGGGGACTTCTGTGACACAGTCCATTGTGAGGATGTGAATATCCTTCCTCAGGAGCTTCAAGTGAAGCAGGGAGTGTCTGCCTGGAACCAGGAAGGACACTTCAGGGATAATAGCTACCAAACTGCAGTGGTGGAATACAATCACTACATTTGTCCCAGTGATTTTCAGAGCCACATTCCCCACACTTGGCTCTTTCATAACCCTCCTTGTCCTACTGTGGCTCTGGGCTCCTCTCATGGGTGACCCAGGGGCTGAACTGGTGAAGCTGGTGGGCAGGTTCATCCTGCTCCTGTGTCTTGCTCTCATCTTCAAAGTACACTGGGTTAGTGTGGGAAGCCTTGAGTTAGAGCTTGGGCTTTTTCTTTGGTTGTTTTTGTGGGGGTTTTTGTGTTTTTTTCCTGAGCTTCCCCAAAGGACATAAATGAGAATTGTTTCCGTTTTTTCCCCCAGAACGGGATTTGTTCTGTCCTCAGATCCCAAATGTTGGTGGCTTTGAGTATATGCTGCTTATTCCTGTAAAAAGGGAGACATTTGTCCCGAGGCCTCATGTTTTGGAAAGGCTCTGATCAGAAAATGTTCTCTAGAATCATGCAGTAAACAGATGTAGAGGCACAGGTATTTTTTTTTTTGTTTGTTTGTTTGTAGGAGGGGGTTTTTGCCCGTCTTGGGCTATTCTTTGTAATGATGCCATCAGCTCTCCTGGTATGACGTGAGATGGCTGCTTTAAAGCTCTGTCTGTACATGCAGAATGTCTACCTGTTGAGTCTCCCATTAGAGTAACAGAGGTGGGGGAAGGAAAGGGATGTGGAGCATGTTTATTCTTTTCTTCCTTGTGATTGCATGTCTCCTTCCTTTGTGATACTGCTCAGCCCATCATTTTCATTACACCTCTAAGGAAAACATGGGCTACAAGTTTCATCTGTTCCTTCAGTCTTTATGCAGTTACTTACCTCCAGGGAATGATGCTGGGTCAGGGTGAGAGTGGGCAGAGCACTTTCTAAAACAATCTATGGAACTCCAGTTTGAGTCACATGTTGTGAATGAAATCTAATTTTGTGATTCTCCATATTTTTTAAAAAAATCTAAAGTAGCTCTGAGAGACATTATTATTAAATTATAATATCTGATCAGAAAGAGGTCAAATTATCAATTATGAATGATTATCTGGCAAATAGCAGTAGCCTTTTCTCATGTTTGGAGATTTTCTTCAAACTGACCTGGCATTGTGGAAACTAGTTTCTTTTTCTCGTTTGTATTCTGTTAAATGTCTGCAGAATATGTGCACAATTCAGTTTGTACTGCCTTTTCTAGGCTGCTCAGCCTCTGTGATATGAGGCTGATTGACTGAATTCAGCTCACTGCTTGTATGTTTTTTTCTCCCAGGGGAAAAAGAAGTGGCAAGTGCTTTTGGAAAAGGCCTGCTGGTTTTCACTTTGAAGTAGCTAACTCAGGGCAGATCACCTTCTCCTCTCCAGAGGCTACTGTATCATCAAAGCACTGTTATGATTTATTGCTTTCCTAGGTTTACATGTTGAAGAGCTACTGCTGCATTTATATGTGAGGAATAGCCAAGCACTATGGATTATGCATTGACTCCTTTCCTTGGCTTGGACAAATGAGAGCTAACTAACAGGAGTGAAATATGTGTGAAGTAGCAGATAATGATTAGTTTTATCTCCATACAAATACTGATAGAGAAAAAAGAAAATGTAAATGGTTGTGTGAGAAATGAACTGTTCCCCGTGGACTGTTTAGGACAAAAGAGAATGTGTGTGAATGTTCACATAACAGCAAATAAGAAGGGGGCCAAAGAGCATGGGTATTCAGGAACCCAGTGCACATTCCCAGACTTGGCTTCTGTCACAACAAGCAGCAGGTTGCATGTGCTGGAGAGGCCATGTCACCTTGTGGTTCTGTGCCTGATGAGCACCCCCTCGGTGCAACTGCAGCAGCAGCTTCACTTGTAGTAGTTGTGGCATTCTTCCTTTATTGACCTGGGAATGTGTCATGACACTGTGGTGACAGATTCACTTCTTGTTTATTCGGTTGATATAACTGTAGTTAATGAGTTAAAATCAGATTAATAAATGGGCAGCCATCGAGAAAATGGTGCTAATAATTGCAAGGCATGTGAGAGTCAGGGAGGATTTGACCTGTGACTTTTACTGCTGGTGATTTCTTTTGGGTTACGATCAGTTCACTCACAGCTAGGACAAACACACAGAGATACTTCTTTCCTCTGCCAGACTTGAATTTACCAACAACACTGCTGGTGACATGCTTGTGCTGTGCTGACGGTCAGGGACACAGTCACTCATTTGGAACTGATCTCTCCTGCTCATGTCATTACAGGCCAAGCGGTGAAGGCAAGGAGCCATGGCTGAGGATAGGAAAGACGAAGCCAAGGCACCACACTGGACTTCAGGTCAGCTAACAGAGGCTTCTTCACATCCACATTCACCTGAAATTAAAGATCAGGGTGGTGCAGGTGCCGGACTGGTCAGAAGTTCCAATGGATTTCCATACCAAGAAGACGAGGAGCTGAGGCTGGGCAGCCATGAGCAGCCAGGGACGTATGCTCAGACCAAAGAGAATGGGATCAACGGAGAGTTGTCATCAGGGAACAGGGAGACTGCAGGTAATGCGCCTCAATTCCCTGCTGCAGAGCACAGGGCTCAGCAGACCCCTGGGTATTTCTCCAAGAGGAAATGTTAGGTGGAGTCAAGCATGCCATGAGGCATGGGGGAGCTGACATGAGGGTGTATGTGCTTTGGAAGGTCACTTGCTCTTCACTGCAAGGGCTGCATCTTTACCCAGGCTTACATAGATGATGCATACTCGGGATTCTGGGCAGTGCTCTGAGAAGGCTTCAGGAAAAGCATAACCATCGTCGTAAATGAGATGGGGTTACCTGTCAAGGGATGTGGCCACAGACTGGTGCAGAGCAGCTGCTCAGGTCCTCTGGGCTACGAGGGAGTAGGAAACTGGCCAGCTGTTGTGCATGGATGGCTCGTACATTTGTGTTTGCAAGAAGGATGGATTCTCCTGTTATTGCTCACAAGTAAGAGCCCCTTGAAACCATGTACTATTTTCAAAATAATGCCATGCTCATTCGGGCTGGGAATAAAACAATTCAGTATTCATGCTTGCCCAGCCATATTTCACTAGATGCTCACTGGGACTTTGTCTATTTGTAAACGATGTAAGGTTTTTAGAATTCAACTTGTTATTTGCGGAAAAAAGAGGAGTGTGACTGTGTCAAAATGAAATATGCAAAACAAGTTTCCTGTTTTAGAAGTAAATGCTAATTATCTTTATGCAGAGTTCCCACTCCAAACCCCAAAAGCACAGTGCAAGAATTTCTCTTGTACAGACAGAACTGCCCTTGATGCATCCATTCATGCATACTAAAGAGATCTTTCTAGCAATGTTTTTTTGGCTGTTGACAGTATTTGGAGATACTAGCCATAATTTCGTAGCAGCTGGAGAATTTTAAGTCTCCTGGACCATACGGTCATTTCATAAACAATTGTGCTGGAAATGGAGATCTCTGCTAAAAGTAAATGTGTTTATATTTTAAGTCTCTTCTTGCAGATTGGCTTTCAAATTTTGGCTAAGGTAAACTGGGGAAATGATAACAAGGTCTTGTCTGTTTGCTGTAACCCAGCTTTATTCTATGGTTAGCCAGCAAATAAGCAGGAGAGGTAAGATGCTGTAGTTCTTAGCAGTGAGGAGACTGAGTGCGTTTCTCATCTTTGCCACAGATTTGTCACACCATGTTGGACAAGTCCTCCCATACATATGGAAAAGTGGGGATAACTTTACAGGATGAAGAGGAATTTCCTATCCTTAGAAAGGGAGGAGAGGAATGCTTTTCTCAGGCTCTCTCAAGCTCAGGTTCTGAGTGCTGGTCAGAGAAAGATCCAAATATTTAATTGAGTTTGCAGCTAATGGGTGGCAGGAGGAAGGAAACAACTGCTGGCCATCAGCAGGCATTGTAGTAGTGCCTTTTCATGTTGCTTTTCAAGGCAAGTGGTTAAAAGCAGAACAAGACAAAATGAAGAAGCATGTTCTGGGGCATGCAGTAGTGCTGGGGACACACATTTGCTGAGGGAACAAGATTACTCTTGATTCAGGTGAAGTTTGCTTCAGTCACCACTTTGTGGCCTCATTTTCTCCTTCCCTGCAGTTTTCTCATTGTCTGTGTAGACTCTAAGATCTCTGGTGTGGAGATTTACTGTCAATATGTGCCGCTTTTGTTTGGGAGTCTTAATATAGCTTATCTCATGGCGTCTTTGTCCTTGAGGACTGGAAAAGTCCCTAGAACTGCTTGCCTTCATGCCTGAATTCCTAGCTCTCTGGAGACCTGTGCACTGCACACTCAGACACTGACTGAGTCCACATTTAATCGGTGCAATGTAAACCGTCATAGGATATGTAAGATACATTTTTTTCAATATTTTTCTTCTTTTTGAAGGAGAACCAGTTGGCAACTTACTGTAGTGATAGAAAGGGGCCAGTGTGTGTATTGCCACTTCCTACTAGTATTTACTAGCTGCATGTGCTTAATGCAATGTGAGGCAGGACTTCTAGATTTTTGGTGTTTAATTCAGAATTTGATCTTGAAATTAGGGTTTTTATTCGCAACAAGATTTAGTCATCTTTACTGTGTTTGTCTGCTTGCAATTTGTAGATTCAGTGGGGTTTTGCAGGTAGAGTTTTTAAACGCTGCTCTGATACACATAATTATCAATAATGTGAATTGTTTAATCATTTGTAGTAGTTTACTGACTCCAAACATCTGAGGAGAAAATGCACAGGAAGCCAAGGTTGATGGAGATAATTAAGCCAAGCTGTGGGTTTGAGTAGATTTACAGGGATTTTATTTTCTCTGGTGCAAGTCCAGCACTGTAAACTAGGAAGATCTTTGGCTTCTCAGCCTTCATGTTGGAGTCTGTAAATCCCCAGCAACTGCAATAATCTCATGTGCCCCAGAGCACTAGCTTAAACAGGGATTTCCCATGCAGCTGCCTATCGCCCAATCCCTGGTGCATTTTGAGGTGTTTTGCCTAAGGAAGAGGTGCTGCATCTGACTGACCCAGGAGCTGGGGTTTAGCCACAAAATGGCCCTTTCCTAGGGAGAGGTGTTCTGTAGCAGGGCTATTGGCCCTTCAAGGCACAGCAAAGCAGCAGGACACCCATTTGCGGGGCTTGTGCTGTAAAATCAGAGGGCTGTGTGTTAAGGGAAAAGTCAGCATGAGGCCACCAGGACAAAGACACCTTATGCCAACACTGATGCAGAGGCAAGGGATGGTAATGTGGGAGAAAGTAACAATTCTTCCTGAAACGCATCTAATCCATCACTACAAGTGACATTTTTAGATTTGCACAGTTAAAATTTGCTTTTACATATATATGTCTCTCTCTCTCAGTGTCTGAGAGTTACTGAGTCTGACCTCAATTTTTGGAATCCTCTGAATCTGGCTGTTGTATTGCCTTTGATTGATCTATCTCAGTATTGTGCTGGTAATGGCTGCATTATGGAGACACATCAATGCCCTCCTTTCAAACAGACAGATAGGAACATGGGAGAGTGCACAGAGCACAGGGCAGCCTCAGGGCCTGATCCAGCAGCCACCCAAGTCAAAGGCAGATACGTGCAGGAGAATAGGCTGGGATTTTTGGCACAGCCCACAGGAAAGCTATTAGGGGTGTGATACAAGTGTGGGTGGTAAAGCACCTATTTCTTTTTGTATGCATTTTGTGGATGTAAATTCATATATATACTTGGGCTACCCCTGGCAGACCAGCTGAGCCCTGTGCTTCTGCCAGATACAAATCTCATGATGTTCTGGAGGTGCTCCTGAAGACACCTTGCCTTTGGTGCAGTCTGCAGCATCCCACAGCCTGAGACCACCAAGTTTTGATATGTTCTCCCTGCTTCATGCCTGTCCATATCTCTTCTCACTTGCACGCACAGAGCATCTTTGGTGAGTGGAGAATGAGATCTGTAGGTTTTGTCAAGCCAAACATTTTCATGTCATGTGGAATGTGTGATGCGAAGTGACATGATAGCGTAATCCTCAAAAACTCACTCTGAAGTGGGCTGACAAGGAAAGTTTTGAATTGGACTCAATGGTTGAGCACAGGATGTGCCTGACTTGCAATAAAACATGGGAGTGGCAGCGTTTTCTTTGCTCACTGGAAAGTTATGGTCAGCTGACTGGGAGGAAGCAGGGAGGAGGAGTACAGATGCACTGCAGCATTCTCTGGGAACCAGCAATTTAACATAATCCATTTAATTTGGATTTCAAGAACATCAAGCTACAAAAATTTGGCTTTTTGCACTTAAAATGCATCTATTTTTTCAGTAATGTAATAACCAAGCAGTCAAATTTGTATAATTAGGGATAATAGTGATGAACATTGTGAAGCACCTTCTACAATGTGTCTTTATATATAGTGACTCAACTGATTAAGTGCTTTTTTCATTATACACCAAATTCAGGTTTGTAATTGGAGGGGCTCTGGATTACTCGCACTGTTAATTGATGAAGTTTTTTTTGACAGATGAAGGGAAAGCATTCCCTGAAATTCTATTACCAGAGGCTCAGGACAGTGTCTGTGTCAGACAATGTTAAGGACAGTAACATGTCATACCAGAGTGACAAAATGTAGCCCTCCGTTAATTGGCAGGGATCCCAAACCATGTGAGATGCAAAGGGACCATGATAAGCTGTTGCAGGTTCCCGGACATGGCACAACAATCTGACTACAGGCCGGGCACTTTTAGCTCTGGAGTCATGAGGAACGTGGGTGAGAGGCAGCCCGTGACTGATCCATGAGAGAGGCTGGAATTTGTGGTGGCTGGGGGAACACAAACACTGGTGTATGTTAGTCTGTAAGTGAACCAGAAAGAGAGAGCCCTAGACCTGTGAAGAGGAATGAAGAAGTGGCAGTATTGAGCTGAGGGAGGAGTAAGGGGCTGAGGAACATGGGGAAACAGACTCAGCAGCAGGAGAGCTGGTGAGATGGAGGCCATGAGGGAGGCAGGGGTGAGAAGAGGCAGGGAAAAAGGCAAAATTGTAAGATAAACTAAGGACAATAAAAAAAAGTCCAGTTCTATCTGTTTATCCAGAGACAAACCAGCTTTTGTGTGATGGCAGATACTACCCCAGAAAGGAGGACATTCAGACAGCAGGAAACAACTGAGGAGAAAACTGGAAAGGGACAAACGACATTACAACTTGGAATGTAATTTATCCTAATTCAGCCCTTTGTTTCAGCCTTTGTAGAGCTGAACTAAATGGGTATCTGGAACAGACTTATTCCTCTGATCATCTACTCTCTTAAACAAGCATATTTCTATAAGGTGCAGGAAATGCAAGCCTAAAAGACTGCCCTGTCATAGCAAGGAGTGCTTGAGCAGAGTCCCTTTAGGTTAGCTATGCAAAAAAACCTACCAAGATGTTGAAGGCAGGAATTGTGCTTGTTTCAGCCTTTTGCTGTGTGTCAAGAAAACAGTCTGTATCCCGTTGTTTTCCATAGCCTTGCTTTGTAGTAGCCAGTCTCCAGGTAAAGAGGATCTTGTTCACAGCCCTCATCAGCACAGCACTGTTACAAAATCACCATGGTGCTTAGTTGTGCAGGCTGAGGGCCCTCAGCCCCTCTCGACTAGGCCTGGAGCTGCGACGGAGCAGAATGGCAGCTCCATGTTTGGGGTCACTAAATGCAGCAGCCTCTCCAGGCTGAAATGCACTGAGAGTCATAGCCCAGTCCCATGGTGGGCTAGTGGTTTGCTCCCTCCTTTAGTGGCATCTCATTTAATCTCCTTTTCCTTTCTCTCTCTCTTGCCAAACAAATGGTAATATTCTGATGGCACTGGCAGTAGACATACAAACAGGCCTTCTTTGTATGGAGGCCTTTTTAGTCTTTCAATAGGACTGCTTTTGTCTGAGCTTTCCTTTCCGTTTGGCTGTTTGCACTGTCTGTCCTGCTGCTGCCCAAGTCCTTGTGGAGCTGGTAAGACCCCCACCCCCGACAGGCTCCCTGAAGGCCTGTTCCCCAGAGGAGCCTCCCAGCCTTGTTGTCAGATGTGCATTTTCAGCAAGTGGCATGTCTTGAGCAATGCAGACAAAATGCACAGAAGGATGTAAAATCAATGACATTCAGAGCTGAATGTGACTGCTGAATTATTTATTTTACAGAGCTGGAAGAAGGTATCTTACCATGTCATTGATGGCTCCCATGGGAAAGAAGCTGTTAATTAGGCATTTTGATCTCCCTCCCTTTGCCCAGGAAATGTGACAGTAACTACTGTACACCATCATCTCTGCCTATTAATATACAGGCAAACATAGTAAGCATCTGAAACTTTTCTTCTCTCCGTTAAGTGTAGTACAAGTGTCATTTTCTGGGACGTGTTACTGGAATATTATAGTTACATTCAAAGTTTGTTGCTGAGGACAGTGTAGGTAGGGGCAACAGAACCCCTCTGGGGAACTCATAGAAAATGCTGGGGGTTTTACTATTCTCTGTTAACCTTGCTATAAAGGTTCGTCTCAGTTGTTCTCCTGCAAAGGGCCAGGAATGTAGGCACAGAAATTCCATCTTTTCACATCCCCTACCCACAACTGTCTTCTCCCTGACTCTAAAATACTCAATAACTACTATATAGACCAGTCTCTGTGGGTTTTTCTGCTGCTGGCCCTGTCAGTCAATCCAGTAAGACATCATTTTTTGTCGAGTCATAACCTCTCTGAGGGGCTGGCTTTGCCCTCCCACCTCTTCTTGGGGCTTCAGAAATCAGTCAGTGATTGATATGTATTGGTAGGAGGGCCTGACACAGTTGTGGGCAGAATGCAAAAATTACTGCCTGAAAGGGAGCAGGGTGAGATAACCTCATGTGCAAGTGCTGTTGGTTCCCATGGCTGGGAGTCAGACACATAGAGAACATCAGCCATCAGTCTCTTTTATCCCTAAGCTCCTCTGGGAGTGTGTGGTTCAGATTTGCTTTTGAAAACCGTATCTCAAGTAATCTGCAGTAACACCATTAGAGCCAACTGCTGCATTGTACCACATCAGTGTTGCATCTGACCAAGAGAAGGCATCGACCAGCCATTTCCTTTGGGCTCCCTGTTGGTGTTTCAATTCACTTTGGTGTTTCCTTGTTACAAGTATTGCAAAAGCAGCTGTGCTTCCTTAAGAAGTGAGAGCAGAGTGCCTGTGAGCGTGTTGGCTTGGCAACCAGCACGCACTTGGTGCTGTCAGTGCTCCCAGAAAACGTAATCTATAACCTCAGAGATGTAACAAGGAACAACAAGGCTGGGATATGGACAAAGCAACTTTCATAACATGTTCCAGCCACACTGTAGTTTAGACTATATGCCATGAGCTCTGTTTGTCAAAGTTGCATTTTAGAAATATCTGCAGCCCTTCTTTGGGGGCTGCTGTAGCCAGGAGAGTTATTGCTGCTGAAAATGTCAAATATCGAATGCATTCTGGGGGTTTCATTTTTGCCTTGACTCTGCTTACTGTATTTGCCTCTGCACTCCCTCTCTACCATCCATGTTTAGGTACCTGTTCTAATGAGGGCTGTAAATGCAGACTTCTCTGTTTTGGTTGGTCAGATCTCGACCATCCAGCAGAGGCGTTAGCTGAGTCACTGTTGGGGCAGTTGTGCCCAGAAGACACATTCTAATTTGTGGCCTGTTCTGCTGGAATCCTTTTCAGTTTATAAAGTGTGTGGTAGGAGATAGCTACCACATTTACGCATTACATAAAGTAGACAGGACTTGTAAAAGCTAGGAGAAAAGGCACAAGGTGGAGAGAGCTACCCCAGGTCAGCCAGGAGGTCTGTGCAAAGCCATGGACAGGTGGCCCAGTGCTATGCAGGACTGTGTGCCACTTCCCCACAGGCTTCTGGCCTCTGGGCTGGGCTCAGCTTTGCCCCTTGAGAGGGGTAAAAATGGGGTACTTCAAAGCCTCATTCCTGTTGTGTTTAAAGGGTCTATCACGGTCTCCATCACCATGATGGCATCATAAAGGACATTCAGAAAAACTGGGCAATATTTGGCACCAGGCAGCTGGAAAGGTGGTATTGCTGGGGACTGTGCCAGCTTATAATCTTTCATTCCAATTTTGTTCTGAGGGCAGAAAGATTTGGAAGAACGTTCATTACTAAACAACAGAGCCTTGTTTTGCAGGCACACAGCTGCTCTTGTTTCAGGCAGAGCTGAAATGACATCTACTTCTCCAAAGTCACCTTGAAAGGGAAGCAGCAGGTTCTTAGGTGACGACATGGGATGTGCTGGTGGGCATTGCTGGCCCCATTTCCAGGTCCCTTGCCCTGTGTCTTGAAGGCAGTCATTAATCTGCTCAGCGCTGCACTCCACAAATCCTTTCCTCCTGTTTTTCCATTGTGGAAGCTCAGGTGTTAGGTTGATGCACTTTCCACCCCAGGCTAAGGAAAGCCCAGGACAAGGCGTCCCCAGGTCTGTCTGATGGGGACAGGTCCTGCTCACACACAGGGTGAACGTCGGCCATTCCTCACTCCCTGGGCACGAGTTTAACTTTTGGTAGAGAGGAGGTAGGTACCATCACATCTCCCACAAAAATGAGAGTCACACAAAGTCTGGTGCTCCTGGCAAGGAGTGCCAGGCTTGCTAATTCCTTTTTTCCCCCGTTGCCATGCCAACATGGCCCTGCTCAAAGTGAGATCTCTTTTTAAGCTCCGATGAGAAAAAGTATGTAGCCTAGGAGATTAGCATTCAGGAGTGCACAGGCTCCCTGTGACGTCTGTGAGCCACAGTCAGGCTGGCTGACAAAGGAAAGGAGGATTTCATTTTTTTCCTCTTTTGCTCTTGCGTTTGCTTCTCAAGGTTAAGGGAGATAAGGAAGAGACTGCAAGCAGTTTGTGGTTGTGACCTCGCTCTGTAGTCCTCACTGAGGCACGACTTTCTTGGAAATGAAAAGAAAATATTACTTTAGGGTATATATTCTATTCAAAGTATGAGAGAGATATATATGCAAATTCCTTGATTTGACTAACCGCGATGAGCTACTCTGTATTAAAATTGGAAAGCAAAGGCAATCTGGGTTTTAATTTGAGTGAGAAACTCAAAGGAAATAGTAGAAGGAAGCAAGGGACAACCCCTGCCTTTGTCTTTCATGCTGTTTTAATCTGTGAGGTTACAGTATAGAGAATAACCATCTCTTCTCTTGCTATATTCATATCTTGGGTAAGGACAGCAAAACTTAGTGTGTACTAGTGTTTTGGTTAGGGTTTTCTGTTCTGTGGAGTTGCTACTGGTAGATTAACTGCTCACTTTAAATTCAGTCCTTCTAATGATGATGCGGATTTGTTTGCCTTTGCCAACTGTAGAGATGGAAATCGGCACAAAACAGCTGGCATTAGCTGGCAGATGAGCACTGATGATGCAGTGCCTGTCCCTACCAATGGCTGATCTGGAAACTCAAAGACAAGACTTAAAGTGAGATGTCTGCGTGATGGTGTTTACGCTATCATTTTTTCTTTGGGAGATTCTGAGCAAAACATTTACACTTTCTCTGCTGTTTCACAGACTGACTACAGGGCACAGTCAGTGGTGCTTGGAAAGCCTCCTCTGAAGTGATGATTTAGAAATGCAGTTCTGGTTGTTTCTTGGGGTTTTGTTAGTATTTGAGGCATTCCTCATGACATGCAAAAAGTGCAGGAAAGTCAAGGCACCCCAGCTGTGTACATTAGATCATGGGAGTGAGCCCTTTTCCTGTGTGTGGAAAATAACTGCTCAAAACTTTAGTTTTAGTTGCATGCAGTATATGGAAAATAACTGAGAGATATCATTAGCTCCAGGGCAGGAAAACCTCTTGGCTGCTTCCCAGAGAGTCATTTCACTCGAGACTGAGTAGATTGAATAGTTCATGGAAATCAGTTTCACTGGGAGGCACTGTGTATTTCGGGAGGGGAAAATAAACCCCAGGTACTTAGCTTTTTTTTTTTTTCTATTTTTTTCCTTGAGACTAATTCATAATGATACATGATCAGTTTGGTCGAGCTTCCAGCAACCCATTTAGCCTATGGCAGTTAGGATAAAACTGATTTACAATCTGGTTCTCTGCCTGTGCATCTGGCCAGACAGATACTTCTCCTTTTTATGAATGTATCAGCTGCCAGTGCTGTGTAGATGTGGCAGTCTTGCTGATGTACTCAAACTGTTTTCATCCACAGCCTTGCATCACATATGAGAAGAGGGAATAGGATTCAGTGGTGACTGTTGCTTTTTTACCCGAAATTCAGAGCATGTGCCACATCTAGGGTAACACAGCCTGCACAGTTTGTTGGTGATCTGAAACTAATCCCTAGCTGTTCCTTTATATGAGTTCCTTTCTCTTTCCTTTCCCTGTCATCCTTTATCTCTTCAAGAATATGTCATCCTCAGTAATTGCTCTGTCAGCTGTTCCTTCTCTTTCTCCTTTCTCACTTAAGTTGTCTCTGCTTTTTTTAAAATCTTGTTCTCCACTATGCTTCCAGCTTTATCAGAGCCATCCAGTGTAGCTCCTCTGTGACCTGGAACTTCCACAGCTGCTCCTCATTTTCAGTACACTTAGGAGCTCAGCCTCTGGATGCAGCTCTCTTGGAGGCTGCAGTGCCTCCAGCCCTGGTCTCAGCTTTGCCCTCAGTAGCTGGACATCTCCAGCACCATGGCTGCAGAAGCTTGCAGGTATTTAGGTGCCCAAAGAAGATAGCTTTGGCAAAAGTGGAAGAGGTAGTTCAGAAGGTCACTGAACCATAGAATGTTTTAGGTGGGAAGAGACCTTAAAGCTCATCTCATTCCAATCCCCTGCCATTGGCAGGGACACCTTCCACTGTCCCAGGTTGCTCCAAGCCCTGTCCAGCCTGGCCTTGGACACTTCCAGGGATGGGGCAGCCACAGCTTCTCTGGGTAACCTGTGCCAGTGCACTGAAGGACACTGAAGATGCACTGAGGGCTTTGATGTGCATCTCCCACATTTTCCTTCTTCAAGAATAGGTGCACATTTCTCTTTCCTAATCACATTGCACACATAGATGTGTGAGCCAGTAGTGTCCAAGAGTGGGCAGGCAGTGGATGGGAGCAGACTGTTCAGGGATGAGTTCTGGTGAGAGGCAAGGCTCACTTCAGCTGGGGCAGTGCCAGAAAAGGAGGGGAGAGATGAAAGAACTGTTGACCTTGGCTGAGAACTGCTATGAAAGTCCATCCACAGCACAGTTTCTGTGGGACTGGGTTAATCTGTACATGACACAGGTTCAGTCTGCCTGTCTATGGGCACACTTGCACATGTTCCTTTGGAAGGATGCAGCACCATTCCTCTGTTGGCAGGAGAAAGACACCTGCCTTGGTACAGGTGGAGGCTGGACTGGGAAGCAGGGCTTGGAAGAGATCAGCCATATAGCTGCTGCTGCTGCAGTGCAGAGCTGGACTGGACCAACAGCGTGAGCACTAAGGTGAGCAGGGCATGGCATTGCTGCACTTCATGTGTTAAATATCCCCTGATGGGTTAAACCAGCATTCTGTTGGCATTGACAGATGGATCTTCAGTCCTCCTGACCAGGCGTGACTGAATCCCACACAATATGTGCACAGGTTAATGTTAAACTAAAATCTAGCTAAGTTTCTATAGCATACTGTGAATCCTTCAAAAAAAAAGATCAGAGAAAGCACTATAAAAAGTTTAAAATCATCCCAAAAGGAGCTAAAAATGAACCTCAAGGGATACATCAGCTCCTTCTGTAGGTGGCTGATGCTTCATTCACTTCTGTAGAGGTTCTTAAAAGTTGGTTTGTTTAAAATGTTAACTTGTACTGAAGTCCAAAACTAATATTGATTTAAAAGTGAGTTACCCATTATGTGTATTTACTTGTATTCAAAGGATTAAATATCTGGTTCTTTGTTTTGAAGCCAAAGTGGTTTCTTCTTTGTGAGTCCTAGGGAATTAATACTTTTGGGGAGAGATAGATATAGCTGCTTTGTATGTGCAGGTGTTGTTCTGAGCTGATACCAAGTCCCAGGAAAGGCGGTGGGACATCACTGCATTGCCCTGGCTGAGGGTCTTGTGTTGTCAGCTTCAATATTGTATGTTAGCTCTAAATTGTGTTGCCCATACATCAGACAAAACAGAACTGGTAGCTTTTCCCACCTCTGATTTGGCTGGGAAATGCTGACAGTAAATAATTTGTTCCAGGCAGTAGACTTAAGAAGATGGACTCAGGGGATGCACAGGAAACAAGTATTGCAGTAATGAGGGCTCATTTTTAAAGTGTTGCATTATTGTGCTGATGTTGGTATGACTCCTTTTTGTTAACAGACTTACATATTTCAAGGGAGGCTGAGGAGGGGACAGATCCCTTAGTGTTTTGTTCTACAGCTGCTAGACAGCGTGGCAGAGGCCTCTGCCTAATAAATGTGCCAGAGAGCTGGAGGAGGGGGCTCACTGGAGCTTTCAGAATGGCTCCTGGCTCCTAGCATAAGTAATTTTTGATTTTACGTTGGAGATTTGGACTGTATGTCCAACTCTCTCACTGAAGAAAGTGATCAGGAAAATTCAGTCAGAACAGAGGAACAGAAACACACACAGAACATGTGGAAGCAATCCAAGGACAGGCAGCCTGAGCTTCCCTGCTGCTTCCTTGAGTGCTGCAGAGCAGCTGACGATGCCCAGGAAAGCCACCCTCCAGCCTTGTGTTTGTACCAGAGCACAGTTAGGCCAGCACTGCTCAGCTGCAGCTAGGACTCCAGCTGTGCACCAGATTTACTCTAATATAAAGCAGGTAGCACAAGAATCATGGAATCACTAAGATTGGAAAAGACCTCCAAGATCATCAAGTTGGAGAGTGTTACGGAGCTGGACAGTGGTAGTTCAGATTTACAACCTAGTGTTTAAGGACAGCATAGGAGGGGCTGTTGAATACCCCAAAACACAGAGGTGTAATGCATTTGCTGTGGGGCTCACCATGGTATGAAGCTGCTGTGCCAGGTACTCAGCTGTAGCTCACCTGTTTGTGCCCTTCTCACACAGTGACTGCAATACATCTTTCCCCAATGGTAATCTGAATGTTCATACCTTGGGAATCCAATGCCTTAAACTGTCAAAGCTCTTTCTCTCCCAAAACACAGACCTTTTCTGGCCTGTTCTATTGGTTAGCTGGTGAATCCTGGTGATTAAATTATCCTCATGGATGCTGCAGTAGTTTAAAGACAACAAGTTTATTAGAGAAATTATGCTCGTCAGTTGTGTTGTGGCTGCATTTAATTTAAAAGCTGATTTTCCTATTATTTGCCTTCGTACCTCCTGCCAATTATTATTAATATTGCCAACCTCCAGATCAAGAACCTACTTAGAGCAAAATATTTACACTCACAAAAGCTGTTTGAAAGCCAGTATTTGAATTCTGTAAAGCTATGTTATGGTTTTTTTCTTCAATCTCAAGCACTAATCTGTTGGCATTTTTTTTGGGTTTATATAACTTATTCATACTACTTTGATTGCTGCTGTGCATTTGTCTTTTAATCTGCATGCAAAAAGGCAGTATTTAGAGCTGTCATGATCCCAGTGATGAAGTCCAAGATGTATCTTTAGTTTTTCCACCCCAGATGTCACTGGGTGGTGCTTGTGTCTTTTTCCCCCCCAACATTTCAGTAGTCAGTAGTCTTGATGGAAACAAGTCATCCACCAGCTTCCAGGAGACCTGGGCATGAATTCAGGACCTGTCCTTAGGGGACTGGCTAATGCCTCTAAACAAATCGAATAGCTATTTGGTTTATAGCCTGGCTACACTTGGAATTGCAGTACCCAGGGGGAAAAAATCCATAGGTCTTGTTTGCTTTTCAAATCGTCAAAGATAGCAAATAGCCATTTTGTATCTTTTCTTTCTACAGGAATATGTCGGATGTTTTCCCTCACAAGGCAGTGCAGGTTGCTTTGTGCTTTTGTTGTTGACTCGATTCCTCTGTGCCAACAATTAGTGCTGGTTACCTTGGAAACTGCTCTGAATCCCACTGAGGGTTTTGACAGGCACATCTTGACTGAAATTGCTTTGTTTTCACAATTCTGCAAGTATACATGTAGCTATTCATTTTGCTGTTCTCTGCCTGTGTTCTTTCCCTAAAACGTAGCAAAATTCATGAAACGTATTATTTTATCCTTTCCATCTCATTGCAACTTTCTTTGATCCCTTCTGTAGCCTCAGTGCTCCAGGAAAGTTAATTACCTTTTACTTTAACTGAACTCACTGTTTTTTCTTGGTAGATGTTTAACAGATGACCCTATGAATGTCTGTGAAGTTTTCACACAATTTCCAGTCTCCTTCTTTCTGTCCCTCCTTCCTATCATCCCTTTTCTTTGGTTTTCTCCTGGAGCATTTCTTGTGCCATGCTGTTCAAGCATGTTAAACTTTGTTTATGCCTTTAAAAAGTTATGCTTTACAGAGACCAAGTGGCATCTTCTGTGGCCACAGAAAACTCAAGTTTTTGCAGCTACCCTAGTGGCATTGGATAGAGCTGTTGCCAGAAAGACGAAGGGGTGAGGCTGCTCCAGTCTGGGAAGACTGTACTGATGAAATTGTAGGGACCTGATACGCATTTTCATATTAGGAGGCACTGTCCCTGTTGCTGTGAAATGGCTTCTCAAGGTGGGAAGAAGCAACAGATAAGTGGGCTGAGTGATCTGGCTGAATGGCAGTAATGAAACATTGGTGGCTACAGGCAGGAAAGGAGAGGAGCTGAGGAGACAAACTCTGGTCTGACTGGAGCAACTCTGGCCTGAGAAATCATTGACACTGTTACATGAGGTGACAAGCAGGCTGTTCTCAGGGCAAGCTGTACCAGCTCCCAGTTTGCTACCAACAGGATCCTTACATCAGTGCCAGTCACATACCAGTGAGACAGGGAGAGGCTGTGAGCCATGTCCATAAGCAGTGTCTCCTGCCAAAACCAGTCCTCAGAATAATCAGACAGCATTGCACAGAGGGACAGGGGAGAGAGAGAAGATAAAAGGCACTGCTGGATGAGGGCTGTCAGAAACAAATAGCTGAACAGTTTCACCTAAGAAGTGGTGTTCACAGCAAACCCAGCTTCTCCATGAATTGAGTCAGAGGTTGTGGTAGGTTAGAAGAGGAAAAAGTGCTAGAAGCTGAAATATAACCATTAAAAGGGCACGTAAAGAACAGACATTACACATCACTGTGGCGGTGTCTCACAGATCTTATTTTTGCTCTTACCTTTATAGTTGCAGATTTTTCAGAAAACAATTTTTTAAACTATTTTGTGGAAATATTTATGTCAGGACCTAAAAGCTCAGACACCTGTTTTAAAAGACTCTTGCCACCGTCTGTATATCTGTCTCTGGGGCTGGTAAACATGTCTGTTATAAATGTTAATGGAATGGAAAGCTGTCATGGGAAATGAAAGTACTGTAGGTAATGTGCCAATGGAGACATCTGCAATCCGTTGACAAATGCAGCAGGATCAATAAAGAATGAAGGAGAACTTTGAAATTACATCTTGGCCTTGTACAGGATCTGATCCCAGATACTGGATCATGCTGTAGTCAGTCTTTGGCATGTATCCCCATCTGAGTCTTTGTCAGGGAAGGTATCTGGAGGGAGTGTCTCATGCTTGCTTCAGCATTATTCTCAGTGCTAGAGTGGCTGGAGTGGGCATTGGGCAGCTCTTGTGCCCTTGGGTGTACTTGTGAGGAGGGCAGCAGCCTTAGGAAGCAGCAGGCCTTCTAAACCCAGCCAAGACAGAAGGTTGTGGCTTCCCACCAGCGGCTGGGTCAGCATCCTGTGTGCATCTTAGTACTTTTGAAAGGGTTTGTGTCCTCGAGTCATCTCTGGGAGAGGGAGATTCTAGATCTCCTGATTCGGTATGCTGGAGTTTGTATAAGAATTGGGCTAACTTCCAAAACCAGGAGCACAGAGTGCTTAATTTGTTTGATTTTTCACTTTGGTTTAATTTAGTGCCCCAGACAGGGCTCTGTCCTCTCAGCAGGGCGGAGACCACTGTTCCTGCCACAGAACAGCCATGGCACTGGTAGCAGCTGGGCAGAGCTGACCTGCCAGCCCTGTTGGAGCATGGTCTGAAGTGACCTTTGGGGGAGTAGCAGAACTGCCATCCTGGTATGTCAGCCCCTGGCCTCTCACCTCAGCCTGCTCCCTGTCAGGGCTTTGGAGAGTTCATGCTGAGGGTTTTCACTATGTTTTCTGTCTGTTATGGACATCCGATTCAAGGATTGCCTATACTTTAGGGTACTGTATTCCCTGAAATCAGGCTGTGAAGCTCCCTCTGTGTCCTGTATCATGAACAGCTGACATCTTGGTAAAAAGGAGCAGCATATTACTCTCTACAAAATGCAAAGAAAAGGCATGTTGCTGTTCTTTGTTCTGCTGGAGTATAATGTAATAAATGCTCTTTATTGCCTTTAAGAAATTAATCTATTTTTTGTAACTTGTTGTATGTTAGTGCCGTTTCTGTGATATGAAGTAATGTCAGAGATAGTCTACCTGTTTAAAGAGAGGGAAAATAAATGTCTATAAGCAAAACCATGTCTGATGAATACATAGCCCTGCATCCAAGCTGCCTAATTTTCCGGTTTGGTTTGGTTTGGATTTTTGTTTGTTTGTTTGTTCTTTATCATTAAGCAGCCTTGAACTTTAACTGAACCATAAGAAAACCATGAAAAGTCTCAATAGCAGCCCTGTGAGGATTTGACTTACCCACTGGATCTTCTATTTATAGTGTCCATTAGTACAGAAAAGTCTGTCCTTTTGCAGCAGTCATGTATGGCAAAAGCACTGCTCTTCTGATGAACTCCCATGTCACCCAAAATATCCATCAGCAGAGTGTTCAGAAGTAAGCCTTTCTTGATTAAAGAACACTGCCAAACAAAACAAACTGAACAAAAAATGCAGGCCCAAAGGCCATTTGTGTTTTTATTTACTTATTTTGCATAGCCTAAAATAGAAATTTCTATTTATCATGAGACAACCTTTCACCCTCTGTCATATCTCCCTGTGGAATGTTATCTTTGTCCCAAGCAAATTAAATCAGGAAGAGAGCTGAGAGGGTGAGAACTGGCTTCCAGGCTTGTAGAGCCCATTTGTACTAGGGAACCAGGCTGGATGGGAACACGTTTAAATTCTATTACAAAGGAGGCTGTTTTTAATGATTTGTCTTAACCCTGCTGGGAAAAGGGTTGGAGTAGCTTGGCTGATGGCAAGCAGTTGACCAAAGAGATTTCCTTTGGATATGCTCCAGAGTACTAAACCTGATCATACATTTGCATATTCTAGATCAGAAAATTAATTGGAGCCTTTCATGAAAATTTTTATGTGAACATAAGCTTCAAAAATTGGTCCTTTTAACAGTCTTCTTCACTGAGTCTTAATTTGTTAATCTGAGCTAATAGTATAGTCTTGATGACATTGCTTTTGTCCATGGTGTTGTGATTAGTAGCTTGGTGGAAATTTTGACAGGAGGGCCATCTGTCACATCCTCCTGGCGAGAAGTGGTGGCCAGAATTGGTGCAGAGTCTTCCGTAACCGTGGCACTCAGTGAAGCTCTGTGCTCTGTGCTGTCCTCCATGCTCGCCAGAGCTGTGATGTTGTGTCCTGCTCTGAAAGAACAGAATTTGAACAGGGGTATACCAGATATCAAGGGACGCTTTCTGGAAGAGCAGTTTGTCTCCAACCCATGGAAGATGCTGCAGCATGGTGTGGGAAGGGTCCCGTCTGTTTGCAGGAGGAGGATGGGCCAAGCCGCAGGTTCGTTCTCCCAGGTTTTCCCAGAATCGCTTGTGCTTTCCAGGCTATGTGTGCCTCATAACACAGGGAGCCATCAGGACCTGTAAGGATTTCAGATTTTTGTCCAGTCCACTGGTCTGCAGCAGCAGCACCATGTGAGAGTCTGGGAAGTGTCTGTTTTGTGTTTCTTACAAGAGGAAGGAACCAAGAGGTGCCAGGAAGCACCCCCAGCATCCAGCAGGTGTGGAGGCAGCGCAAAATGAATTGCAAAGCCCCAAAATGATGTTCAGGCCCCTGAGAGGCAGCTGGGAAGATTGCTGGGCTTTCAACCAATATCCCTGTTCTTTGATCCATAGGACTGGCCACATGGGTGACTTGATTGGTGGGATTATGGTGCTCGATTTGAGCTACTTAACCACAAAGGGGAGTTTCATCTCAATCTAGGGATGTGTTGTTGAATAAAAGAACAGAACTGTAGCTGTTATTTGTAGTCTCCTCCTCCTACAGGCAACTATATCATATGTAATCCATTTCCTAAATGCATTGAGCCTCATCTCAAAAAACAGTTGATTTGTTTTCTCCAATGTGGAAGGTTGCCAGAACTTCTCACCTCTGACAGTAGGAAAGCAGCATATTTAGATTTCTAATCTGAATTTATCTTCAGGTTTATATTCATGTATTTCAAATGTTTTTTTTTTCAAATTCATGTTTTTCAAATCAGCTTGTTTCTTTCATTGCTTGGTAGTTGTTCTGGCGTATTCATCCATCTACTTTTGCTGTTGGCAGCAGCCAATGGAACTGCTGCAGTCACTGCCCTCCAAGTGACTAGCGAGGAGTGCAGTGAATTGTAAGGTATAAACACCAACAATTAGGAATGTTCTTTGCCAGTTAGTGGGGATTTTTAATATCTCATTAAATAGTTCGTGTACAAGAAAGATTAACCTAGCACTTTGATTTTAGACAAACATTGCTGTGGTAATTCACATCTGTGTTTTTTGGGGAAAACAATGGATTTTCTAAAGGGTAAATGAAGACGAATAGCTTCACATTAAAAGTACAAGGGAATTCTGTAAGAGTAACTGTGTAAATAAGTCATTATTAATCTAATGGACAGTCCCTTGTCAGTGTGGTTGCTGTGAAGTTACATGTAGGGCATTGATTTAAACATACTTGCCCTTCCCAGCCAGTTCTTGCCTGAAGGATGCAGTAATGGGTGAGCACAGCTTTTATTCCTGCCCTCAGGATGATGATTAATGGAGGCTCTGGCAGGAGCAGAGTGTATTGACATCTGCCATTACAAACCTCTCTCTCCACGCGAGGGCTGGAGAAGCAGTGAAGTTTTGCTCTGTTCCCAGGTGTGCCTAGCTGTGCAGCTGGTGGGTTGTGACTGTCTAGCTTGTGGCCTTCCCTAGGGGTCAGCTCCATCTGTATTGGAAACAGTTCTCAGACAGCACTTGGATATAGCTGGAGAAGGAAGGGGTTTATTTCCACTGAGTTTGGCTGGGAGAGAGAAATACATTGATTGATGACTGAGGGAGGGCAGACTCATATACAGATAAGAACCACAAACCCTTTGTTCTCTGAATTCTGCTGGACCAGCCCTTAAGATCTTGATTTGTTACATCAAAGGTACCTGAACTTCCAGAGGGGAGGAAACTTCTCTGGTTCCTTCCCCATGCAGCTGTGAGCCTGATGACATTTCACTGCACCTTTGAGTGTATCTGGAGTTGAGCAGAAACACAGTTACTCAGTTTGGAAGAATTCATTCCTTGAGTGGTCCTACTATTACTCTCTGCTCACCAGAGCAGCCAGTTCCTCAGCCCTTCTCAGGTGTGCTACACCTTGAGGCCAGTGGGGACGAGCAAAGCGTGGGTCCTGTGGCCCCCAGCTCTGTCAAGCGTGCAGTGCCTGAGACAGCTCCATGCACAGAGCATGTCGGGGCCCAGCAGCAAGGAGCCCATTCCACCAGAAAAATGTTATCCTCTGCAATCCCTCTGCATGATACTCAGACCCACTGTTTAAATAAAGCTTTGTGTGGCAGTCTTAAAAGGAAGATGAAGTATTGATTTTAATCATGCAGGAGTGTTATTTGGCCCTTCAAGTCCCTCATCAGCATAGATGGCTGTCTGAGAAGTGCCTTTAATGCATACTGCATGCTGCTGAGGAGGAATTAGCATCCAAAGGGCATGTTGGAATGCAGCTAACTTCACATATTAAATGTCAAGAAATTACGTTACTCAGCTGCCAATTCTACCCATTTGCAAAACTACCTACAGAAATTTTTCTAGACATTTAATAGATGGTTGTCTTGAAATATTGCAGTTGCTGCACATTGTCCCTAATAGAAAGAACATTAAATAATGATGATTTGTGCATCTTCCTTAGAGCAAGCTCCTGATTTTCATAAATATTTGGCATTTTCCACTGAAATCTTTGGAATATCTGGCCCTTCCCTTCTATTTCTAATGATGTCCTTACATTTCAGGAAAAAAAGGATTACCTTTTTAAAATGAATTAAGTCAGCCTCTGTTTTTTTATTGTTTAAGCTAATCTTTCTGATTTTAAAGCGCCATTCTGATTAGCATGCTTTTCTTTCTTTTTTTCTGACTTTGCTGCTGCCACAGAAGAAGTATCTGCAAGGATAGTACAAGTAGTAACAGCTGAAGCTGTAGCGGTCCTGAAAGGTGAACAGGAAAAAGAAGCCCAGCACAAAGATCAGCCTGGATCACTACCTTTAGGTAAAATGGGACAAAGAATGTTCCAGGTATTCTTGTGTCTGCAAATGTCTGTATGTATATTTAAAAAATGCAGTTCCAGCTGTGTATTCACGTCGGTTATGGTTGTGTGTAAGCCATGGTCACCACTGGATAAATGCTGGAACCACAGGATTATAGCAGGATCTTTGTATTTCCAGTTCCTCATGGCCCTGTGACTGTCTCATTCTCTGTTTGCTCTAACAGCAGTTCTCTTCTTGTTTCTGACTCCCAAGTAGCTCAGCCATCAGTGTGTTTGGTGGTAGGGTTTTGTCATCATGTTGGTTGGGACTATGTTCAGCCATGTACAGCATGGATGATTAATGTCTGAAGAGGCAAAGATAGACTGACACATAAAAAGAAAGTGAGGCTTTGCTGGTCGGGTGGTAGCTGCTCAAATAGGTGAAGGGGGAGCACCTCCACAGGAAGCAGAAAGGAATGCTCTCACCAGGTTGAGAGCACCAGGCAGAGTGAGGGCAGATTGTGGAAGGTGTTGCACGTGGTAAAAGCAAATGCCAGCCGTCTATACTCGAAAGGGTAACAGTGCCACTGGTGCATGCTGTGTCTCCATCCTCCTGTTGCCTCCTTTGTGAAATAGCTCTCTGAAATATAAGTGTGTGTGTGTATCTATCTATCTATCTATAAAAGAAGGTAGGTATACAGCCATTTGTACCTAAAGTGCTTCCTCCTTGCCAGAAAACTTCTGCAGTAGCTCAAAACATGTATACCAAAGGCCAGAGAAAGGACATACTCCATCTTGAGGTAAGGAAGTCTTGCAAGCCTGTCCTAGGATAGGTTCTGCTGAGTGCATGTTCATTGTGATTAAATGAAAACAATGCCCTGCAGTGTTTTCCCCACAGGCAATCTGCCTGCTTTGGTGCAGTGCTTGGCCCTTGCCTAGGAATGAATTAAAGTCAATGAGTAATTTAGAATAGTTGTTGGAAATTTGGTTCCCACGTTTTTTGCTTCATTGAACTAACTTAGAACTGCAGCAGGGAGATACGTTGCTTGGTAATTCCCTTTGCAGAGACTCAGTTTACATGGAAGACCCCCCAGTTCTCCAAAACACTTCACTCAGTCCTGGGAGAGGCAAAGTGGATATTCAGTTCCTTCTAATCAGATAAGTAATTTAAAAGACATGGTGAGAAGTATGTCTTCAATTAACAACTATTGGTGTTACAGTTCCTGTGGTCAGATGCATTGGGATGAGTTTATAAATACTCTGTCCCTGGACAGCACATCTTAAGGACAAATCACATATGGTCTTTTCCAAATCACACTGAAATCAATAGGAGGAAGCCTGGAAAATTCTGCTGGGGCCTTGAAAGTGGCCTGTCTGTGCGTGGAATGAAGCCCTGAACTGTAAACTGAGATCTGCCTGTTGAAAGGTGCCATTGATAAGACAGATCTGTTAAAACAGATTTGTTTGGGGTTTTTAAAAAACACTGTTTAAGCCCCAGGAGTGGATCTGTTTTTAAAGAAAAAATATTCTCAAAGTGATTGGTAAGAGATCAAATGCAGAGGTTATGCTGAGTTCATTTAAGAAGCTTGTTTAGGATTTCATCATACTTGAATTGAAGTAATTGAAAAAAAAATTTGTTTTCAGCATCTGGTCTCATGACTGGGAGTGAATGTAAATCCCAGTCCAAGTGCATCTAAGTTTTCACTGTGCCTTGTTCAGCTGAATCACTGTTATGTCACAGCTGATGTAAGTTGCCTGTGCTGATATCTTTTGCATTTAGACAGGCAATATTTGCATGTGTTCTGCGATTAACCTTGAACTTAGCAGAAGAAAAAAAGCTTTCAGAATGGAGTTTTTTCATGTACTCAAGGCAGATTGAAGAGATTGGATGCCAGTTTCTGATAGTTTGTGTGAATTTTTAATACCTCTGCTCAGGTGCTTTTTTGTTGTTGCTTTGGGTAACTGAACGCTTTTTAAGAGGCAATACTAATTTAAAAGAGAATATTGTGTTTGATTTTTATATTGTACTCTATGACCAGAATTTTGTAAATAATTCATACCATTAGAGAACAAATCAACAACAGAAGAATAAACCCTTTTATTATAATTTCAAATGTCCATGTATTCTGCAAGGGTCTGTCTAAAAATCCAGCAGGCATGAGTCCCCATCAGATACTTCCTCAGCTGGGCAGAACAGGCTGACTGCAGCTTATATCATGTATTGGTCTTGCTGGAATTAATGGCTGTATCTCATTTTCACTCTCTGATTTCTAGCAGTTGAAGAGTCAGCCAACCTGCCTCCTTCCCCACCTCCGTCACCAGCTTCCGAGCAGACTGGAGTTCTGGAGGAAGGTAAGGGTCTCCTGGACATTGCAGTGCAGAGCTGTCAGCAGAGGGATGAGACATGAATCTAAAGGATGGGGGAATCAGAAAATGGAGATACTTTCTGCAGTGGAGATCCTTCTCATGTGAAAAAATAAGGCATTCCCAGCAATAACTCACCATCTGCAAACCAACTGCAGCACATGGATGAGGTAGACACATGCACAGAGGTAGCTGAGGGATATGCTAAGTACATCCATGCTAAAGAAAAAGAATGTTGCTCACTTTTTTGTCTGTTGTATGCAGTATGAGCCAAGGTGTCTGCTATCCCAGTGTGGTCACCAAAACTACAATTAACTATGGGTCATCTTTTGTTTCTTGAGATGTGCTTGGCTGCATTTTTAAAATTACCATTGCCTTTTGGTTTGTTATCTTAAATGCATGAAAGCAAGGAGATTCAGAGCTGGATCATTTCTTAGGCCGTTGACCTGTAATTCGTGCTCCAGTGCCTGCATGTATTGAGGGTTCTGTACACAAAGTGCAGCAGTCACATAGTCTTACAAAGAAAGTTTCTATTCTGTTGTGCACAAGTGTTCAGTTTCAGCAGCCCACGATGACAGCATTTTCCTCCTGCTGAAGTCTCCTCCAGCAAAGAACTGAAGTGTTGGCTTAGTGTTAAGCAGAGGCCTAAATCCCGGTGAAGCTGCTGCAGTGTAGGCGTGTGCACGAGTGCTTTGTTCCACAGAAGATGACTGCTGCAAGGCCATCAGTATAGGGAGACAGCAGTGTGTTAAAATTGAGCTGTATCATGGGGATAAGAGGGAAGGATTTGGGTTCAGAATCTCCAGGGGGACTGTCAGTTGAACTCTGCCAAGTCAGTAACATTTTTATATGTCCACTTACTTCCTTCTTGCATTTTCTTTTAGCATTTCCTCTTTCTTTTTGTTGCATAAGTGCATGAAAATAATTTCTTATCTGCTGAACAAACTTTGTTCGGATTTTAACACAGAGCCTCTATGAATTTTGCAGGTGGATGGTTGCTATTTGACATGCTAGCCTACTCTGAATCAGTTTATGAGGACACTGCAATTAGGCATGTTCCGTCACACAGTCATTTTTGACACAATGAAATTACAGGCTGTGTTAATAACATTTGTCAGTCTACTCTACTGGAAGGGCCCACTGGGTGTGGTTAGTAACAGTTATAAAGAACTTGAATAATTGTTGTTTTAAAAAAACATCTGCCCATTGTGTGTTTAAAAAATAATACAGCAGTTTGTAGGCTCATCACACAGAGCTAATGTAAGGCATTAGCAAAGATTTTTAGAATTGTTACCAGGGCTTTATCACTATTTTTTTAATATATAGTTCTCTTGGCTAGTCCTGGGTATGCTTTTGATTTTTCGTATCATGGTAAATGGCTTGTTCTTCTGCTTCAGGTCAATGTCAAGGTTCTTCCATTTGCCTCAGGTTTAGGTTTGGCTTTCTGTGCTGCTTATATCAGCTGTATGTTTGCATGTGTTGTAGGATTCTATAAACTACTTGTATTAACTAGTTGACAGGAGGTTGTAGATTGGCCCCTAAGCAAATGGAAAGCATTTTGCTAGTTGTGCTAACACAGGAAGGTGGCAAAACACTCTACAACTTGAGGTTATTATCTACTGCCAGACTGCAGTTCCCAGCTGTGCAGATGACTCAGCAAGTCACTTAACATTGTTGGTTTTCTCTTTCCTTGCATGTAGAATTGAATTAATATAATAGCAATTACTCTGCAGAGGTGGTTACAAGGACTGACAGGACAGTGTTTGGGAGATGTTTTGATGATTTACACAATGTCAGAGTTTTCTAATAACTTTCAAATAATTTTCTTTAACATTAGTCAAAGGAGACTTTTTCATGACATGGAAGATTTTGATTCAGTCCTTCATTTTTAAGAGCAGATGGCTGGTTGGTAAGGGAAGTATGGACAGAAGTGATATCCTGAGTCTGTAATGCACTGTGCTGGAAGCTTCTTGCTTATGTCTGGCTCTCAAACAGGAACTCACAGTAGAGTTGTTTGAAGCAACAGAAGGAACTTGGAAATAATTTCACTAGAAATATATTCTGTTGCTTTTTACCAAAATATCAGTATTGTCAGTTCAGTGCAGTAAAAATGGTAGTAAAAATCCTGTGCTCTGCTCTGTCTTATAAAATATGGTCCTTATTTTTTCAGTTTTTGCTGACCTGAGCGAGTCAGACCTGTCAGTTTTATTCAGGCAAAGTTCCCATTCAGAAGAGTTTGCCTCAGTAGGGTTTGACCCAGTTTTACTGTACTTGTTTAAACCTCCTGTTCCCTATACCATCTGGCTATCCATCTTCATGCATCTTTACATTGTCTGTCTGTCTTTCTGCTTAGTAACAGTTTATTAATTTATTGAACAAAAAAAGTGAGCACTTGGTGTATCTGCCTCAGACCCTTTTTTTCCTACTCCTAGAAGCTTTTCCTAATGCACTTGTCAGTGTGTGTCGCATTGCTTTGAATCCAAGAGACTTCTTCAGTCAGTGTAGGAAGGAAATCACTGTTGTAGACTGACAAAGGTGGATGTGGCCAGCCATGCAGCAAACACAAATTAAAAGAAAAAAAAAGGTAGGAAGGACAGAGAGGTTTGTGGGTCAAGTTTATTTCATCAGAGAAAGGAGTCTGTTGGATGTAGGTTTCCTTGGTTTGGCTGCAGGAAAACGTTCAGATGAACCTGTCCCTTTTTACTGCTGCAGAAGGTAAGAAGACTGATTTGCATTATTGAAATTATTATATTTATTTCAACTATACTAACAGGACCCTGTAATCCTTTTATCAGTTGTATCTGGCCATGCAGGACTGACATAATATTCTAATTTCTTGGCATTTCTTTTGTGCTCTGTGTCTTTTGATGATAGTCAACAATGTCTTCATGTTAAAAAATTTTAAACATTACAGAATAGAAGGGTGCCTCTGATGGACTGTCTTCCACTTTGAAATAGGCAGGTTAGCCTTTATATACCAAATAAGAATATTTTGTAAACTGAAAAGAATCAAGTGTTGTGTGAAAATGGATCTATTGACAGTGAAAATTACTTCTTGAAAGGTATTCTCAAAATACAGGAGGAAGGTAAAGCAGAATTAGTCTTTGTGAGAAGTGATTTTAATCTTGGACTTTAAAGTGCGTTAGAGATTTTTCCCATGCTTTGAGATGGAAAAGATTAGAAGAGACTATAATAACAAAGGATTTTTCTTGTTGCTGAAACAAAAGCATAGGCTCCTTAGAAGACATCGTTATCCTGTTAATGAAATTATCTGCATTAGTTCAGAAAATATCTTTATTCAAACTGGTGGAAAACCAATGCAAATCTGTAAAATAGCCCAGATGTACCAGCCCCAAACAGTACCAGACTTTGCATTCCTGGTTGTTTTGGACCATCTCAACAGCATCTATTAAGCATTTTTACTGCTGTCAATTCCTGCAGTTTTAAGGAGCAGAGGCAAGGCCTCTGTTTTCTTGCCTACAATCTGTTCAGAGCCTATAAAGAAGGGATTTTCAGCCTTGTTTGCAACAGTATAGAGAAGTCCTGGGATTTCACCTTCACTCTTGTTGATGTATTTTGCTTTTGAAGAGCCCCTGGATAGATAAACCCACAGCTGGAAGGACAACCTCCCCTTCTGCACATCTTCCTTCTCTGTGTTCAGCTTCTGTTCATATCAACGTTCCCTTCCTTTCTTCATGTTGTCCCAGTTCCAGCTGAAGAGGTGGCAAGAGCTTCTGCTCATTCAGCTCGTCTTCAGTAATTCATGGGCTGGTAGGAGAGCCCTCTGCAGAGAAGGGGGAGTTGAAGTTTTGAACCTTATTGGTTTTAGGAGGTAGTTGATTCCTGGTCTTTCATGCCCTGAACTGTGAGCTCATCCCCTGTAACTTGCCTTTTGCAAACTCTGAGCCCCCTCAAATCTGTTACAGAATTTTGTAGATGCTTTTGTGGTGAAGAAATCCAAAGGTTCTGCACTGCACGTAGATCGAGATGATTCCCTGCAACCTTGCTTTTGGCTCTTAAGTACTAGGGAGAAGTGGGAAGCTTGAGCACAATGCTGTGCTTAGCATTTCCTATTGCAGTGCTCTGCAGAGCTTCCTGCTTGGCAGAAGTGGGTTGCCAGGTTATCTTTCCACACCTGCCTCTTTTAATATTGCATAAATCCCTGAATCTGAGGGTTGGATTCCACTGCAGAAGAGAAGCAGCTAAACTATCAGTGGTTCGGGCACTCTTTGTTCCCTGAAAGAAACTAGGAATACAGTTCTCTTAAACTGAGTTCCATGTGTGGTCTTTGTGCACACAGCATACCTTTGGCCCCAGCCAGCCTCAGCACTGGCACCGGTCGTAAACACGGATAATCTTTCTTTTGCGGGACTTTGATACATACAGAAGCTGTTAATATTGACATTCATTGCTACTTTTCCTTCCCTTTGTGGGGTGATTGAGCCTGAATGGGTCTCTCCTACAGCAATCCTTTCCCAGGCAGAAGAAAACCATGCCATGACATTATAGGACGCTTCCAGTTACTGGAAAAAGCAGAGGTGCTTTTCCTAAAGACACAGAGGTTGTTTTGTCATGATGTAGTATAGAAAGAAACTTAAAACTTACCGTTAGTTGCCAGGAAGAACCTTAGAGCTCTTATAAAAGGGATTGTTGTGGATCAAAATAGTTTCCAAGACTTGGATAATGGCAGTTGGGGTAGTGTTCCTGAGCCCGTCTTGTTTTGGCATTCCACAAAGAGATCTGTTATGCTGCCCGTGTTAAAGCCTTACTATCTGACTTAGTGTTTTGGATCTAAGAGTGAAAGTTTTGGGGGCTCTGGGGAAAACCCTCTAAGTTAAAATTGCCTATAGAAAGACCAGGGACACAAAGTATGGACTTGTACGTGAAGCTGGTAGGAAATCAGTGGAATAGCTGCAGCTTCTTAAGGTACCCCATGAATCAGTGTTCCATCGAACTGCCAGTTGTCAAACACTGAGAATGGACTTAAACATTTTTTCTCTAGCACTAGATGTTTAGTTTTTCACAGCTTTATTCATGATGAGATGACTCCTCATCCTACAGGAGGTCCCAAATCTCCCCTCTAGGCTTGTGCGGATGAGGTGGTAGGCCAGTCATTTTCATTGGGTAGTGCTATTTTTCTTTGTCTTGCAAAAGCAACTCAAACTGCCCCTCCCTATACTTGTCAGTAACTGGTGTAGTCCTGCTAATGTGATTTTCTGCAAGGCTACAGTGATGGGAATAAACCTGTTATTCCAAAGCATTAGGAAGCCCTGAGGTGGGAGCTAGTTCACCCACAGAAACCTGATGCAACAACATAAAATATAGGACTAACAGAGACTGCTGTGAACAGCACTTTGTGGCCTTTATTTGGGGAAGGGGTTTTTTTTGTTGTTTAAATGCTGCATATTTACAGGAAAAAGAAGAAAGCGGGGAATTTTGAAACAGATACAATGAAAAATAAAGCCACTACTGGCCAAAATGCAAGCTGGTTTTAATTTAAAAACTTTTAAAATTTTATACTTTTAAGACTAAATCTGATGACTTAGAGGGATACAACTATGTCAGGACACTTCAGAGGTTTTTAGTACAGTCAGTCAGGTGTATAACCTGGGTATACCTATGGGTATAGTGTGAGTTGTGAGATGTGGTTTGTGCACAGCATGTGTTCCTCTAAGTAATTAGTGTGTAGTTTTGAAATTCAGTTACGCCTAGGGTTCGTTTCTGATGTTTGTAAACGCAGTAGAAAGGGCCAGGTACATGGTCCACGTGTTAAAATGCACAACTGCCTCATTCCTCCATCCTGTGTTAACCCATAGCCTGGCTGGGGTCATCCACTCTCCAGCATGACATAGTGGCTGGTGGTGTTAGAGCATGTCTCCATCCTGTTTTATTTTTTTCCATGTGTGTCTGTCTGTCCTGCAGCCTTTGTCTGTGTGTCTGTTTGTAAATGCAGGGGCGGAGGATAAGGTGGGGCTGCTACAGCACTGCCCTGGCTGTGGGCCTGCCGCCGGCAGGGAGTGGCGTAGACACCTGACCCCCTCCATTTCAGTGTCTGTGCCCGAGGAGGAGCCCTACAATCCAGATGAGGAGTACTATGAACACCCTTTGTTCAGCTCGGAGTGGACTGGCTCTAGTACACACCCCAGTGCCACAGTGAAGAGCACAGAGGTCTTGTTGGGCCATGATGAAGGTGAACTGAGCATGGTCCCATTTTGTTCCTCTTCCCCTCTACTCACCTGCTATCCATTCCATTCCTTATGTGCCTGGGATTGCTGCCTTCTGGGCAGGGAAACCTAGTTGTATTTTCTCCCCAGATAGAAGTGACGCCTCTCCAAGAGTCTCTCTATGTCTAGTCAAAGCTGCAGCATAAGCAGCTTTGGCATCAGTGTAACCATGGTTCCCACTTAAATTGAGGCGCTTATGTTCTCCAGGCCTGGCTTATAGCAGAAGCAAAAGGAGCAGCTAGTTATAAGAACTGGCAGCTAATTTGTTCTTTGTAATGTATTACTTTGTAACGGCAGAAATACCGCCAAGAACAGTTTGCAGAGTAGGCCAAAATACTCTTACTGGAAGTAAGTCAGTTGTTTACACAATGGGGAAAAATATATCTGTACCAAAGACAGCCGTGGAAGGACTTTAATTCTGCAGCAGGTGAAGTAATTAAGTTTTACCCCAGTGTACACAGGTAATTTCAGGCTGTATTGGGTCATGTTTGATTTCCAGTTGTTTTCCAGACACACTCCATTTGCATTGTGCCAGCTGACTGCAAACACAGAGGGGGAAAAAAGCCTCTCTGTACCTCCTGTTTCTATGACCCGAGCACATCAGTAAGTAGTATTTTATCAGTAGGGGTTATGTAAAAGTAAAATGGCTTTTGAGGAATCAAGGGAGAATCTTTTTCAGTGACTAACAGAACAGCTGACTTCTCAAAGGTGAAATAGATGATGTTTCATTTCACAGCACTCAGTCTTTGGAGCTGAAGTTAAAAATAGTACTGAATCCTCTAAAGGTTTGTGTTTCAGGTGGATGGACCTGTCTCCCTGAAACTGGTCACTGAGTCATTTTAAGAAAAGCAGAGTTGTTCAGAATTAACAGCTTAATACTGTAACAGCATCAATAAAAGATCAGCACTAATAATTGAAGATTGTTCATGTCAGCATGCCTGACTGAAGGGAGTGAGATAGAAAAATCGCAGGGGTAGCCTTACTTCAGCTGTGTGCCTACAGCTGTACATAACAGCCTGCTTAGTTTCTGGGCAGCTTCCTTTTCAGGCATATCATCTGCCTCTGGTGAAAGTGTAAGATGTCAGAACATCCATGTGGGGGAGAAAAAAGGTGAATAAGTTGGAACATGAGTGGAAAGATAGGCATTATGAGACCCTGAGATCCTCTCAGCTGGTGAGAGCACAGTGCTAAAATGCCAAGATTCAATCTCTATACGGGTCAGTCACTTGAGAGTTGGACTTGATGATCCTTCTGGGTCCCTTCCAACTGAGATTATTGTGTGAAACAGCTGTCCTTGCTGACCAGCAGTCTGTTTGGCATAAGAGTCTGCTGCACAAAGGGAGGCTTTATGATTCTTTTGTTAATTCAGGGATAACTTTCTAGTTTGAGTAATTATTTTTATTCATATGACTTTGTGTAAAGTGTATCAGGAAATGAAGGAGTATTGCTCAGAGTAAAAGAAGAGGCTTTCCTTAGCATTTTTTAATTGAGAGGGAGGCACATACAAAAGTACATAAAATCAGAAAAAGAAAAGTAAAGCAAGTTATTCAAGGCTGGGTCTTCTGTAGCTGGAGACCTATTGTCCTGCAAGGCTGCTCTTACAATCTGCCCATGTGCAAGTATTTCTGTAATGCTCAGGCATTGGTCCAGGTCTGATTCTGAATCTTCTGGCTTCTGTTCATTTAAGATACAGTATCTAACCTTAATTATTATATATGTTATTAAGAATGTGTGGTTCTTTACATAGTGATATTTCCTCAGCCTGAAATAGTATTTATGTTCCTTAAATCACTCTTTTAAGGCTGTAGCTGAAACAGATGATTGATTGTCTGGTTTTCACTGTCAGTCTCAGGAGAAAAACAAAGCCCGTGTAATTCCAGGAGGCTTCCAGATTTGAAACTACTTTGTTCTAGGCCTGATTCAGTGAAGGTCTTCATCATGAGATGGACTTTAAACTCAGGAACATTATCAGGTTGCTTACAGCATGGCTGCTGGTCAGCTCCTTGAGTGTGTTGATGGATCAAAGGATTCACACTTTCCTGACTTCTTACCAGAGGCAATACTAATAGTGAACAGTAATTTTTGTCCAAGTAGCAGTGGCAGGACTACAAGCCTGGAATGGAGATTTTTCTAATAATTCTTCTGCCATGGCGCAAGCAAAGATTGTTCTTGATTCTACTATGCTGATCCTAACATCCTGTAAGCTGAGTGGTATGTTTTAGAAATTTGGATGAACAAATAGTTATATTGCATTCATTGATTTCTTTGACTTAATTGATGATGAGGACCCTGGGCATAAGTGGGGAAACAGCAAAGAAAATAAAGAGTCCTTGTGTTAAAATAGTTATTTTCACATAGAGATTTCAGATGTCAGACATTGTTAAGGGAGAAGTCATTTATACATGCATTCAGTGTAAGAATCTTGGCAGAAATCTTGCAAAACACATTAGTTATTAGCCATGCATAAGGCCTATTAAGACTCTGGAAGTTCTCAGTATTTTGCCAAATCCAGGATTCATACAATAGATTGACTTGCTGGCATTCAGCAGTCTGTATTACCAAGGTCAGTGGAAAGAAATCAATGCTTCATACCTTACTCCACCTCAGTTGAATGTCGTGTACTGGACTAAACAGCACATTTATCAGAAAAATATCAGTGTACTTGGAGCTCATTGAGGCATTAGTGTTGTCAGAGCCATCTATCATTCCATTCCATCTCCATTTCCAATGACTATTTGATCCACTGTCATCCTTGGGAGAGGTATGCCTGTAAAACACTTTCAGCTCTCATCTTATGGCATAAACGTGCTTGTCTGGGAGGAGGCAGGCTTTTGGTTTGGTTTTTTCCCTAAAAAGAATTCAGGTCCATGGTGGCTAAAATGAACTGGGTAGTGGCAGTCCTTTACAGACTTTAATGGAAAATATTGAGCAGAAAGGGTTATGTAAATGCAGTCCTGAAAGAGTTATGTAAAAGCAATCCTGTTCAGCTGTGTGCTTAGTGTTTACTGTTGGTGTTGATGTCACCTCCTTTTTTCCATCCCCAAGAAGAAGAACCAGTAAAGAGTCCGATGGCTGTGAAAGTGAAACCTGCTGCTCTTCCTGGGAAGCAAGTGGGGAAAGAGCAGAGGCCCCTTAAGCCTTTGGACAAGGCAAAGGGCCTCTGTGAGGGTCAGTCGATTCTGGTTCAGTGTCTCATGAAGACAAAGTGCCAAGTGTGACCTTTGTGGTGGGAGCACTCCTGAAAGACACACCCCCTTCCTTGGCTGAAGAAGGTGTCCTCCTTAGGTTTGCATGTGTTTGCAGCTGGCAAATCCTTCTCCAGCTTTCTCCAGTGCTTTCCAAGCCTGCTTCATTTTCTGTTTTTCCCATTTATTAGTATGACTGCTCTTGTTATTATGCTTGATGAGTCTGCAGTGGGTAATATGATTGTGTAGGTGCTGTATGACAACATGGTTTCCCACCGCTGCGGCTGATTCCTGATTTTTTACTTTGCCATGATAAAATACGCTTTGCAGCTAAGCTTATTCCTCCGTGTAAGCCTTTTTTCCCCATCTCAGATGTGTTTGCCAGTCACATTGCTAATGTATGTATTTTTTTTCTTTTTGGTGCAGAGGTTCATCTGCATTCCTTTCAAATAGCAGATTTACTGCCTTTGACTATGACATAAAGATGCTTAAACTGTAGAAATGTTTTCATTTGCAGTGTGCAGGTTTTTGTTTGGTTGGTTTGGTTTTCTTGTGCGTGCTTCAGTGCATTCTGGTTTCGCTTTCTTAAAGCTATTGCTTCTTATCTCATACTCTTGTCATTCATTGCAATCTACCTCTCCCCTCCTCAGTCATTTCCAGAACTCTTATTTTTTGTGTGTGTCACCTTATTACAAATGTTTAACACTGCTGGAGTGCCCTTCTTAGGCAGAATCTCCATCACTTCCTCTGGGACGTTTGCCTTCAAAGTGAAGGTTAGGACTGGGTACACTGGATAAAGTTTAGACTTTGTCTTTGAACAAAATATTTACTGCAGTCATCTTTCAGTACATAAGAACTAGGCTTCAGTATTTTTCTCTTAATGGTATTTCTCTTCAGGCAGTGGAGCTAGGTGCAAAGACACCTTGGGTGGAGTAGTGATGTACCCACTCCCTACCTGGCTATGGAATACTGCATTTAGGAGGCTTGTGTTCTGAATGGCCCAGCTGAAGAACATTGAATTCCTTTGGCAGTCAGAATATATTTTGATGCCTTTGGTATTGTTCACTTGCACTACAGTAAGAGACACAGTAGGATACATGGAGAAAAGCAGTATCTAGCTATTTAATTTCTGTGAAGTGAGGATGACATCAGCCCGATGGCCATCTTTATACTTCATAGGGATTGCAAGTCAGTCAGCAAATGTTAAAACATAAAGGAGCAAAGTTACTGTAAGTCTAGATTTCTGGTTTGGGTACATGTAGATTTTAAACTGACGGTCACTTTTTTGATTCAGTATTAACGCATGCAAATATTTAAAGAATGAGCAATACTTTGATACTAATTGTTCTAAAAACAGATTCATCAGAGCAAAAAGATGACTCCATGGACTTCAAATCAGATCTGAGGAAATTCAAAGTTGGCCCAATGCTAGTTGTAATAAGCTTTAGAAGAAACTCATAAAGCCTTTTTTACAGATTAGTACAGAAAGATATGGCGCATTCTGCAGTCTTCCTCTTCACATTTTCTATTATAGGAAGATTTCAATGAGATAGGAATCATTATTTTCCACAGGATATTAAAAAAAGATCAAGCTATTAGTGATTAACAGAGTGGGTATTAGAAAAAAACTTAACTAGGTATTACTCTCTGAAAACAAAGTGGCGGAGTATAAGAGTAGCCTTTTTAGTTTCAAATTAACTTAATTAGGGTCTGATCTAGAGTCATGGAAACATGCCAAGTATACTTTGACTTCAGCTACAGCTGTGGATGATTGGCCATTTTGAAGACCAGACCTTCAAGATCTGGGGCTTTTAATAGGTCTGTTGCTGATTTCCACGTGCTGGTTTTGTGATAGCAGTGGGATTTTGGTCATTTGACAAAGAGTGAGTGTTATAAGTTGGTACAGTTAAAAAAACAGCCTCTTCTGAAACTTGAAAAACCCTTTGCATGCATTATCTCTAGTTTAGGCTGTGTGTAGAAAAAAAATGTATAAAACTACATAGAAATGTATAACTATGTATGTTTTAAATATCAGCAACACACAAAGGTACTATTGATTCCTTTAAAGTTACAGACTACTAACACAAAACTAACATAAGCTACAGAGTCCAGCAAAGCTTCTATTGAAATTAAGTTATTTGTGGTTTTGCTGTTGTATACAAATCGTGAAGACAAAGAATTTACATGAAATCATCTCATTTCAGTGCTCACATTTATATGTGTACAACTCACATTTTCCTCATAAAACCTTATATATTGAAAGGAAACTAGTATTTAACACTTTAAAGCAGATTTCTAGGTGGATGCCTTGCTGCATGCTCACATTGTTCTCCCTTTCCATTCCATTATTCATACCAAAATGTTGTAAGCCACATGACTGCCTGCCTGTAAGTGCTTTAAATAATTTTGCTATAAAACCCAAACAAACTACTTCAGATTTACTTGCAGCCACGAAGATGGAATTCCGTGTCCAGGAGGGCTCATGCCCTTTTGCAGCAGAACCATTAGACACAAAGCCACATGAATCCGGGAAAGACAGTAAGACTGGTGAGCAACTTAAATATGATGCCTTAGTTCCACAGCCAGCAAAAACAGAGGCTGCAGATAAAAAGGATTCAGAGAGCAAAGACAAAGAAAAAATGCTTTCACCTCCATCAGAATGGATCTTGAAAACTGATTCACAGAAGAAAGGGGAAGCCAGTTTTGCAGAACCTTCTGCTAAGCCTCCTGCTCCTCAAGAACAAAAGCAGTTGTCATCTCAACTGCCTGAAGAAAGCAGGATGGAAGAAAGGACTGCAGGTGTGCCCTCATCAACCAACCAATTTATGGCTATGAAGTTTCAGGACGACCTCAAAGACATCCAAGGTGGTACCATCAGCCACGGTGAAAGTTCTCTATTGCTACCAGAACCCAAGGCAGAAGCAGCCAAAAGTGAGCTTCTTTCAGGCCCATCTCCTGCTCTCCCCCAGGAGCTTTCACTCAAAGACGGTTTCAAAACACATCAGGAACCTACTGACCAATTTGCCAAAGATCTCAGCAAAGATGAACGGATTCACAGAGACAGGACATTTTCTCTACCAGAAGTCTCAGCAGTAACTGTAGATGGCTTGAAAACTCCAAGCACCCCAAAAATCCCTCCATGGGGAGAGGAAAAGGACATGACTAAGGATGAGAGCGATGAGGAGGAAGGGTATGATTTCTATGATAAAGGAGAGGCTCAAATATTAGATGATGGTAAAATTACCACAAAATCAGAAGTTAAGACACTTTCCCTAGACAAAACAGACTTTCAAAAGGATGGAGAAGCTAAAAAGTCACCTGATACTCTCAAAGCAGAAAAAGAAACAGACCAAAGTGGGCTCTCAGCAGCAGCGGATGTGAAAAAGGAGGTGCAGCAAAGCACACAGGTACCCCCAGCTAAACTAAGCCATGAACTGACCCTTGAGAAAACAGTAGAGCACCCTGATACCACTCAGTTATCCAGAGTAACAGAGAAAGCCCCTGAGGTACCAGGTTTAACCACTGAGGAGACTCCTACTCTTGAAGCTCCTCAAGAGAAAGATGTTAAAAAAGATACTGAGAAGGATAAGACAAGTGTTTCAGCTCCTCATCAAATGAAAGAAGAAGAGGATCAGTCAGGAATGTCGAAGTATTTTGAAACCTCTGCTCTAAAAGAGGAGACCTTCAAAGCAGATGGTCTGAAACAAAGCAGTGATTACTATGAGCTAAGTGACACTAAGGAGAGTAAATTTGAGCCTTATCAGAGAGGTCGTCTAATACCTGAAGATGAAGAGGAGGAAGAAGAGGAAGAACTACAGAGAGAATTGAATCAGCAGCAGAATGTGCATACTCATGAAATGGGGTACAGTACCCTGGCTCAGAGCTATACACCAGACACATCTGAAGAACCCAGTTCCCCAACAGAGAGAATGTTCACTATTGACCCCAAAGTTTATGGGGATAAGAGAGAACTTCACAGTAAAAATAAAGATGACCTGACTCTGAGCAGGAGCTTGGGACTTGGGGGGAGATCTGCAATTGAACAGAGAAGTATGTCTATTAACTTGCCCATGTCCTGTCTGGATTCAATAGCCCTAGGATTTAGTTTTGGTCGTGCACATGATCTTTCTCCCCTTGCTTCAGATATTCTAACTAACACTAGTGGAAGTATGGATGAAGGTGATGACTACTTGCCAGTAACCACACCAGCACTGGAGAAGGCCCCCTGCTTCCCCATTGAAAGCAGAGAGGAAGATGAGCACACAGAAGAAGAAAAAGTCATGGTAGAAGAAATAGTTCAGCCTGAGACCTTGGCTGAACCATCTTTCCAGGCCAAAGATTACTACAAAAATGGGGCTGTCCTGGCTCCTGACCTGCCTGAGATGTTAGACTTGGCAGGGACAAGATCTAGATTAGCCTCTGTGAGTGCAGATGCCGAGGTGGCACAGAAGAAGTCAGTTCCTTCTGACACTATTGTTGAAGACAGCAGCACAGCCCTGCCACCTGTAACAAATGAAAACCATGTAATTCTAAAAGCTGAAAGTCAGCTGGAAGACTTGGGCTACTGTGTTTTCAATAAGTACACAGTACCACTCCCTTCTCCAGTTCAGGACAGTGAGAATTTAACGAGTGAAACTTGTCCCTTCTACGAAGGCACAGATGAAAAACTGAGACGTGGCCTCGCTCCCGACTTGTCTTTAATAGAAGTGAAGCTGGCAGCTGCTGAAAAATCGAAAGAAGACTTCTTCAGTGAAAAAGACCTAGGTCAGCATGGTGAGTCTCTTCTGGTGAGGGACTTTGAGGAGGAGAAAAAAGAGAAACTGGATACTGTGCTAGAAAAAAGTGAAGATCAAGTTGACTCTAAAGAGGTCTGTCCCATTAAAGGAGCAGAACCAGAGAAGACAAGAGCTGAGGCAGTTATAGAAAGGAAAGAAGAAAGTGTGGCTAGTAAAGTTCATTTACCTGCCGAAACCATGTATGACAGAATTTCTGCTTCAGAGATAGCAATAGAAAAGGATTCTGTTTGTTTGTTGATGGAGAAGGAGAATACTCTTAGTGTTGTTCCTGAAATAGCTGAGACAGAAGCTCCAGTTAAACCAGATTACAATGCTATTAAGCACGATATGGAGGTGGCTGCAAGGAGAGCTGACCAAGAATATCAGAGTAAGTTAGACACTAAGATTAGTGAGGTAGTTTCTCTTCCTTTAGGGAAGGACAAAGACTCTCTTAAAAGAGCAAAGGCTGAACCCAAAGACACTCAGCAGAAAGAGGAGACCATCTTCTCCAAAGAAGCAAAGGATGCAGATGTACTTTCCAAGACCGAGCCTAGTTATGTGAAGGATAGCACCAAACTGTCAGAAACAGAGATTAAGGAAAAGGTAGCTAAACCAGATTTGGTACATCAAGAGGCAGTTGATAAGGAGGAATCTTATGAATCTAGTGGAGAGCATGATCAAGCCCAAGAAAGTTTAAATGGAGAATCTGTGAAACCAGAGGATATCAAAGGAGAACATCCAAAATCTCCCATGTCTGGGGAAGAGATGCCTACACAGTTACCAGCAAAGGAGACTTCTATGGAGCTCCTCTTTCCAAAAGCTGAGCCTCTCAGGGAGGAGCCTGCTGAGATTCAGATGGAGAGCATACCACAACTTGTAGAAGGAGCTGAAGAGATTCTTGATGGAGCTGTGAAACCTATGGAAACCCAAAAGCTGCTGCCATGTGAACTGGCAGCTGGGGCCCTGAAAGGGAAAGAATATGAGGAAGAAGAGGTGGAAGCAGGGCAAGAAGCAAAAGAAGAGGATAAACAGTATCTTGTATCAGAAATGTCCCCAGACTTTGGCAAGCCTGCTGCTGAAGAAATGGGAGCCAAGGGTAGCCCAGAAGCACTACCTGAACTGAAAGGCATTATTGAATCAGTGGTGACAGTGGAGGATGACTTCATCACAGTGGTGCAGACAACAGTTGATGAGGGTGAATCTGCTTCTCACAATGTGCGCTTTGCTGCTACTCAGCAGGAAGACATTGAAACAGCAGATTCTCAAGCTGAAGAGGAGCTAGATGTTGAAGAAGGGGAAGTTGGGCCCAAGGACGGCTCCCGAGATGCTCCTGCGTCACCCCAGAGAGAAGAAATCCTGCTCACTAACTACAAAACGGAGACGTGTGATGATTACAAAGATGAAACAACAATTGATGACTCCATCATGGACACAGACAGTCTCTGGGCAGACACTCAAGGTGTGCATTATCCTTTCTGTTTTGTCTGTTGAATATTTTTGCTTCCAAATCATAATGATTGAAAAGCAAAATTATTACAGTTATAATAGTAATCTCAGCATGTTTCAGAAAAATTGTAAAAATAGTTTGCCTTTTTTAAATTAATCATCTGCTCTGTCTTCAACTATTTTTTCCCTGCTCCTCTGAAGTATTGATAACATTTGTTACTAATCTTTTGTTGTTGTTGTAATTTGCTCTGATCCTACAGATGATGATAGGAGCATCATGACTGAACAGTTTGAGACTGTTCCTAAAGAGGAGAAAGCAGAGAGAGAATTACGAAGATCATCTCTTGATAAGCATAAAAAAGAGAAACCTTTTAAAACTGGGAGAGGCAGGATTTCTACTCCTGAAAGGAAAATAGCTAAAAAGGAACCTAGCACACTCTCCAGAGATGAAGTGAGAAGGAAAAAAGGTTCATTTCACACTCCTTTTACAATTTTTAAAAATTTTCTTACTATTTTACAGTACTATCTGGTTACTGTGTTGTAGATTATATGCACCATGACATTATTAACAGTAGTGTTTTCTAATGAGATACCGTACGAATATGTGAGAAGCCATGTCCAAGGCTCACTGCTCCACTGGTCCTATTTCATTGTAGACATCCCCACTGACACACTGGTGCATCTGAGCTGATGCACCAGTGCTCCCCCTCTTCCAGCATAGGATTTGTTCCCCTCAGAAGAAGCAACACATTGGGTTGGAGTTGTGGAGCAGTGGGCCTGACACTTGATGTATTGATCATGTGAAATGGTTTGCTGGGTTTTTTTCTGATTCTATGTTTTTGTGTTCTTTTTGTCCATAGCAGTGTATAAGAAAGCTGAACTTGCTAAAAAAACTGAAGTTCAGGCCCACTCTCCCTCCAGGAAAATAATTTTAAAACCTGCTATCAAATATACTAGACCAACTCATCTCTCCTGTGTTAAACGGAAGCAGACAGGTGACTGCGTTCTGTTCAATTATGCAATGTGGCTGGCAAACATAAACATTTTCTTTTGTAAATCTCATAGCTATAGCAGCTTCTCTGTTTTTGGTTGTTTTTTTTTTTTTCTCCAAGAGTATCAATCTTCACAAATGGTATTGCTTTTTGAGTGTTTTGTACCATTTTTCTTTTATTCTTTCTTTCCCAGCATTTTTTTGTTTGTTTGATGGAGGCCACGGTCATGTATGCTTGTCATTGCTTGGGCCTCCAAGTGCTGTGGTTGTAACTTGGCATCATGCTTAGAGTGTGGTGTTTTAGGAATCTCTGCTCATACTTTCTTGGGGGGTTTTTTTGTTTGTTTGTTTGTTTGTTTGTTTAATGATGCTTTATCTTTTTTTCTGGTGGGAAAATGTTAGCAACTTAAACCATGGTATTCATTTCCATGATTCTGCTTTTTAACTCTCATGCATAATAAGAAGTATTTTAGACTTATATTTTGTTTATTGATGTTACCTGCATTGACAATTCCCAGTCTATCACTGATGCTTATGCTGTACAGTCAAAGTCCACAGGGAGGATCCAGCCACATGCAGCATGGAGCTGAGAGAGAAGAAACTTGGGCTCACACTGCAAAATGCATTCCAAGCAAAAATCTTAATATTTGGTAGAGGAAGATGAGAGGAAGAAAGAAATGATTCCTGTTGTGGCTTCATAGGTGTATCATTAGAGGACAAAAATAACTCTTCCAGCATTTTCACATATTATTCATGGTTCCTGTGAATTCAAAGTGGAAGGATAAACTACTTGACTTTCATTGTGATTTAAAAAAAATGAGGCCAGGTTTTCTGTCGTGTAATGTAGCCAGCCACGTGCTGTAGTGTGGTTGTTCAGAACTAGAGCTAATAAGAGAAGAACCATGCACAGCAATGCAGAAGTGCATAGGCATCGTCTCACAGCTTAGAAGGAAGCAGGAAGATCCATTTGCCATCATATGGTTAAGCAAAGCAATACTAGAAGTGTCCCTAGGCAGTCACTCCCCTGCAGTTTTGCACCAGTCACTCCTGTTGTAAATGTAGACCAGCCCCAGCAGGGAGGTCTGACTGGTGAAAATGCAGTAAGAGGATAGTTACATTAGAGCAGGTTTAGTATCATACCTTTGCCGTATGCAGTGTGGATTGTATCCTGGCTGTGTTCCACTAGGACACCAGAACTAATGATCCCATCACCTGACTCCTGTGACAGAATCTCATCCTCTTACTTCCCCCTCTCAGGAGAAATGGAACCAGGAAAGGAAGGGCTGGTTTGGTCCCCTCTGTGTTGCACTGATGGCTTCTCCTCAGTTTGCAATCTCTGGGCTGTCCTAACTTGCACTCTGGACCAGAACTACCTAAGAGGGAGGAATTTAAAAAAATAATTAAAACAATTCTCTTTGCTATCTCTTGCTGCTTGCTGAAGCACAGCTTGATAGCTCAGAAGTTACAACCCATAATTCACATGTTCTTTCAAAAGCCCCAGGGAGTTCAATCAGCTGTGGACATGGGTAGGGGGAAGGCATTGGTTCTGTAGGGTTCTCTATTTCATCTACACCTCTACAGCTGTGTGATGAGTGCTGTCATGCCTTCAGGTACTCTACCACTGCCTCCTCTGAACTATTCTGACCTGTAGCATACCAAAGAGGACTGAGTCATACCAAATGGACTTGGATAAAGAAATCTGCCCTGTGCCTGAAACATGTGCTGCCTTGGCAACTCTCAGAGATTTTTCTCTCTCACTGCAATACACAGTGAAGCAGATGTATTGGTCAAAGTGAGAAATATAATACAAAAACTACTTCCCTTAGAATGTTTCAGCACAGTCATTGTTGCTGGAAAAATTACAGTATGCCTTATTTTCTTCTACCTCCCATTTTTATACTTCCTGATGGGACTTGGGGAGAGATCATGAGAAAGAGTGCAATGCTGTGTGGTATTCTAGGAGTGGAGGTGGCCATATGTTATCCTACATATCCCTGAGCTTAAATGTGTCATCCAGGTCTCTCCAGGATCTGGAATCCAGAGGGACACTGTCTCTCTCCCGTTTTCTTTTTATGTGAAATATAGCACCATTTCTTGAAGCCAGTTTTGACTCTCAGTGTGTCCTGTTTGGGGTGGTCTTGTCAGCTTTAGTGATGCCTGGGTGATGAAGCCCCACAAAAGTTCTTGGCAGTGAGGTCTACAGAGCTTTGAATGTGTTGCAGTCAGTTAAAATCTCCACACTGAATTTCCACTACTTCAAAATGAAACATGTCCAGTCATAAGATACAGGTATCTACAAAAAGAAGTTAATATTTGCTTTTATTTTTTGTGCAATGACCCGGAAAAGTACATCTTTCCCTTCATGCCCCTCAATACCTGAAAAAAAATTCCCACGTCACTGATAAGCACTGACAAATACCAGAAACTCATGGCCAATCTTGATGAGAGAGTTGGGAAGTCTTTCCCTTGATTAGTGTAGCTCCATGAGTGAAACCTCCAACCTTGCCCATGTTTAGTTGGTGGCTATGAGATGCTACTGCAGTTGTATTATCAGAGGAGTGTTTTTGGAGGCAAAGCCAGGACAATGACCCAGCCATGATATGCTTCTGTTTCTTGTTTTCAATTCTGGGGTTGCCCCCTGATGTGAAACACGTTTGTTGTGTGTTTAAACCAACAGCAGGGCCTGTAGAAATCCTGTGTTCAGATGGAGAAGTTGTGGTTGTTACCAGGTACATTGGCACAAGAGATGACACAGCTTATTTTCCACCACACAGTGGTGACTGGTTAGGGTCGAATGCCAAGGGAAGGAGGAAAGACGCTGTTTGTACTTATCTAGAAGAGATGGAAACCAGACCCAAACCAGCAGTAACAGCTGTGGTAAAGGCTCTGCTGTACTTACCCCTCTCACAGATTCAGAAGAACTCAAGTATGCAGTTGCATATTCTTTTCCTCCTCACAAGTTCTCTCTCCTACACCTTGGACTAGAGTGAGTAGTGTAACAGAAAACCAGGGATAATCTCACCATGCCTGGGAGAATGTCCTAGGTTGACTGTATGATGCTTTTATCCCCATTTCCTCCCAAGTTTGACCTAAACCAGGACAAAGCTGCACTAGAAAAGGAAAAAAATTAACGCGACCTTTCCTGTATGAGGAATTAGGGTTGGTTTTAGAGTTGGAAAACATCTGGGTTTATAGCAGAAGTTGTAATTTGTGATTGCTGTCCTACTTCTCCTTTTACCAAGGGCATCCTGGCACCGTGCCAGAAGATTTCATGTCTAGTTGTTAAATGGCACATCACTCCCTAAGCAGAAGCATTAGGTGAAGCTAGTAACCTGCTTTCCAAAAAGCTGCCCCATTCTAAAACCAGTGTGGATGGATTCAAAGTCCAAGAGAAAGATCTTACCTCAAACCATGTTGTATCATATAAGTGAAATATTGAATTAACATACTTGATGTCCCAGATAAACCTTGAATTTCTAAGTTCTTGAGAGCTTAGTTGACCATGATACATTGACCTTGTTGACACAACTAGGATGGTAATTCAACAGTGAATCTCTCTCTTTCCATTATGAATGTTGGCTAATATTTTGAAAGTGGTGACTATAGAGGCCTCTCTTAAAACTTTAATTTGTGGATGATTTAAAGGAGCCTGATTTTTAGAGGACAGTCCTGAAAATCAGGATGCTAAGTTTTCTGAGGATTGACCAGAAACTCTTATATTTGTCAGCTATTTCTGGAACTTTTTTCTTTTGGTTTATAGACTTCCAGGAACATGAATACAAAATTTGGTTTTGTTTGAAACACATGCAATACCATTTTACCTCAAGTAAGATGAATAAAGGACATTTTTAAGGAAAGTACATTTCTGTGTATAGTTCAGCGAGGTTAATTCACAAAGTACGCGCTTTGCACAGTAGTTTCAAGGCATTTAATTGGTCTAACAAGTGTACTAAATGGAAATGCTTATTTTTACTGTCTTTAACTATCAAGTCTTTCTTTGGATTTCTCAGCAGCAGGTGGTGAAACAAACCAGGCTCCTGCTGTATTTAAACAAGCAAAGGAAAAACTCACAGTGAGTAAAATCATCTTATTGTTCATCTTTATAATCTCCTTTTTCCCTTATTTCACATCTTTTTGTGTTAATTCAGTAAGTAATTGTGTGTTCCATTTGAAATTTGTTTGCCATATTCATTATTCATTTAAAAGGATAATTAAAACCACCTTTCCTGAATAACTTTTGAAGTCTAGTCTCAGGTGGTAGATGGTGACAGTTTGCAGTTCCACAGAGGGCACATAGACTCCAAACTGCAGGACTTGAAGTCTGGACAGCATTTGAGCCAGGCGACTCTGTGGGATAAGCTGCATATCTTGGCCCTTCCTGCAGCAGCCAATTTGCACTGCCATCTTGCTCGACTGCTGTGTAGGCTGAAGCCCTCGCACAGGACTGCTGGATAACTCCTGGTGTGCCATTCCACAGCCCAGTGTTGTGCAGGGGCCATGCCTGTGTAGAAGTTACTGGCCAGTAGAATTTATATGTGCTTCAGTGCTTTCTGTATGGCCACTTCCTGGGCCACTGTCTGTGTTATAAACTGTCAGATTACAACCTTGTCTTGCCTTGCCTTGCCTTGAGCTCCTCTACAGCCTTTTCTACTTCCTGTGTCTGGCTCTCTTAAGCAAAGACTCCATTGCTCCTTGCTGACCCTGCACTGTTTCTGTCCCATCATTTCAAAATCTCCAGGAAACCAACCTCTATTTACTCTCTCCTGTGCAATTATTTTTTCCATGACAGTGAGACATGCTAATTCACATCTCCAGCACAACACTTCATCATTGTTATCATAGAATATTTTGAGTTGGAAGGGACCCGTCAGGATCATCCAGTCCAACTCCTGGCCTTAAGCAGGACCGTCACCCATCATTAACAATTAAGAATTTCTTCAGAATTTCTCTAAGTTTCCTACTATATTCCATGGGTGATTTCTTTTATTTGTTAAACCAGACTCTCAGTTCTTTGGGGAGAAAAAAGCTATGTCACATGAAGGGCTACACATTGTTTATGAATTGTAAGAAACTGGTAGTGCTGAGAGCACTATAACCAATTAGAGGCTTTGGAGGAGCCATGGTTTTTCAGGTCTGACCCATTCCAGGTCATAACTGGGAAACTATTAGAGCTTCTTTACAAGTACAGTGCCTTAAGAGCTGGGCAGGTTTCTGGGCTGAGAGTGTTTTATTACTGTCTTTTCTTGATAGACCATCAACACTTGCACAAGAGAAGCCAATGCTTGCCCATTTTCAGTGTTTATGGAGTACTCTAGTACAAGCACTGCATCATTCTGTGAAATTATCTTTCTGTATCCCTTTCCTATTCCTGCCCCTTATGTTATAGCACAGATCAGAAGGCTGTCCCCTGCTTACTTTCTCTCCCTGTTGCTTTGTGTCTCTGGTTGCCATACACACCTGTTTGAAATTTCTCTTCTGTGCCTTGCCTTCGCCTGTGCTTTTATAAAGATCTCTCCCTATTTTGGTTGTTTTGTTTCTTTGTGGTTTTCAGCTTTTATATCCTTCAAGTGCAGCCTTTTCCTCTCCACTGGTAATGTTAGATCATCCAGCCTGGTCAGTTTTGTTATTCATGTTCAGACTGCAGTTTACGCAGCAAAGTTCAGGAAAAGCTAAACAGTTCCATCTGCTGGAAGCAGCTGTGTACCTGCAGTTCACAGTGAGATGATGAAAACTTGTGCCATGTGTTAGGAACACCTTGAAATAAAGTGAGGGTTCTGCATCCCCACGACAGCAATCCCTGAGTTTCAGTGAGAGTTACATAGATCTTTGTCCTCTGGACAGCTGACCCTTCCAGCAACATAAATTAAAATAGAGGACAGAGGTAATGTATTGCTAACAGAGACTAAGTATTTTCTTGCAGCAATTGAGACATTTCTTTGCTTGCTCAACCAGCTTTGGGCAGATTCTGCTGCTATTACTGATGCTAAAAAGTGCCTTGTTACCTAAATAACATGGAGGGAATCTAGACTGTGATAACCAGAGCTGTGCAGTAGCTCAAGGTCATGCCTTTTCCCTATCTGTTCAATTGACAGATCTATGTTGTCCATCTTTAGAATCTACATTAGAGTAATGTATTCACAGAGGACACTGAGCAATATGAGTGAAAAGTCTTTGCACTATGACTAGAACCTTAATCTGTAAGAGTTTTTCAGTCTCATTATAGGGGTAACTTCTTGCGTGCAAACTGAAAATGGTGAAAACCACAGTGTGCTTAGTTTTATCTCTAGTTCAGAAAGCCAGGTGAAAGGTGCTTGCAGAATGTCTGCTTCTTGGGGCCACCCAACATAGGCACCCTGCTTCCATAGGGTTTCAGTATCAATAAATGCCTTCATTGTAAACAAATTTCTAAACAGGATCCAAAGTTTCACAAATGGATGAGACCCATAAATTGAACTATGACAAACCAGTCAAAGCCTGGAAAATACTTTGATTTGACAGAAACACATATTCTGTAGTTTCTGTGTAAAATAATTGTTCACTAGTTTTCTTCTGTTTGTTCTCAGGCAGTAAAATAGGTATTAAAAAAATATGGCATAAATATGTTGCAGAACAAATTATGGGAATTTGTTCTTGCTAATAAAGCACTTCCATCCTAATTTCTTGTCTTACTATTTGGTCTGGAGGATGACATTCAATAGAACTCCTCTCAGCTGTATTGTAGGACTGGAATTGCTTGTTACACAGTTCTAGAACTCTTAGTCATGTGGGTAATGTCATGGATGACATTCAGCACATCAGCCTCAGTTTTCCATAGGCTGGGTATATAGCCTAAGCCAGAGGCCTGTCAGAGCTGAACAGACCATTCTTTTCTCATTTTCTAACAAGACAGCTTAAAAGCAACTCATGTACCTTTTCTGAACATTGAGAAAGTCTAGGGGATTGATTGAGATCAAATGCCAAGTTCAATGCTGAAGTTCAGTACAAATCCCAGAATGACAGGCCTATTGGGATTCTTTCTGTGTGTAATTTCATGCTGGTATGACTACAGAGAGAATCAGGACTACCAAGATAATACCTTTGCAACTGTTCTTTGTAATATCAGTTAGACCTATGGAAGAAAAAAAGTGTTTCTTAAGCAAGTAGCCTATTCTGTTTCAAGGAGATTCCTTTTTGTAAAGCAGTAAGGTGCTCCTAAGTATTAACAAGGATTTTCTGTCTGTCCTGTTGGTGTTTAATTCTTCTTTCAATGGGATATTGTCATTATTTGGTATCAAACAAGTATTTGTTCACAATAACATACTGTGTCAGTCTTTCAACTGTATATGGCTTTCCTCATCCCAGGACTCCATATTGTCAATATAAATTTATGAATTTCTATGGAGTGACACCAAATGTACAAAGGAGTACCTGGGGTGTGTTAGGGATTTTGTCTGTACACAGTGACAAAAGAAGTAATACTGTCTTGTCTTCCTGCTGTTTGTGGGAATACTGGTGTAACTTTACTTCTAAGATTCCCACTGTTTTATTCTTGATTTTAGCCTGGAGGGATATATTCCAGCTTTAAAGGGCTGGGATCTGTTGATGCTCCTGTGGCTTTGCACTTGTTTCTAATGCAGCCAACCAGCAGTTGTACCAGTTAAATGCCACACGTGGAACCAGTTTTTTTCCTAATAACACAAGACCAAAATAGTATTAGCAGAAAAAGGCAGATTCCTACAGTCAGTAACTCTGTCCAGACCTAGGTGGTTTCAGTCAAACACAAAACTGAAACTTCCATGATTGTCAGATCTGCATAGACCATTACCAGACACAGGAAAAGTATGAATTCATAGCTTGGTGTATTTTTTTTGGTCCATGTTGCATGTATTTTCCTTTTGTCCAGCTTCATGTTGTGTTTTGTTTGTTTTCTCATGACTAGACTGCCTCTTTGTCAAAGATTCCTGCCTCAAAGTCTAGAGCAAAGTCATTGCTTCCTCCAAGACCCAGCTCAGCTTGTTCATTAACCACTAAAAGGGCCACTTTTCTCCATACAGACAGTTATTTTGTTCGGCCCTCCTCTGCAGGCCCAAGAGACTCAAAATCAGATGCTAAGGTAAGGTAGCAGAGTTGGTAAAGAGAGTTAGAGATGCACAGGTGAACTCCATGAAACACATTACCTACCCACTGAATTTGAGTGATTCTCTGCAAAGCTCCTGTGGGGTTACTCACATCCAGTGGCAGCAATACCGATTAGTAGCAGGCTACAAGATCTCTGCTACAAAACGGATAGAAATGGAGATACTCCAAAGGAAACGTAAGTGAAATACATTATAACTAGAAGGACATATCTTCTTTCTATTGATTATACGGATGCTACTTCATTAACTGCCAAGAAAGTACAGCCACTTGCAAGTGGGTAGGTGGTAAAGAACAGCAGGACTAATTTGCCTTCCAAGTTTAAAAAAAATTTAAGTTTTGACCTGTTAATATTCTTTGTAATCAAATTCAATCTCCAGGGTAGGAGGGTACAGTTCTAATCACCAGCAGTAGGTGATAGAATAGGGCAGAATCCAAATGCTCAAGCAACCAAATTTAGTCAATGCATAGGACTTTATGAAGAAGTGGCAGTATAAGTTTAAAAATATGTTTGGCAGTCCATTCCAGCTTCTCCATGTTTACATTTCACTTGGGTTTCAAATCTACATTATGCTAACTGTCGCCATTTGAAAATTGGTTTTGCCATTGACTTATATTTTTTGTTTAACGCCATCCTTGGTGTGTCTTTTGCTTGTTGGGACCATCATAATTTGTCTTTAGGAAGAATGTCTGCTTATGCTGGCCTCTCTTTGGCTGCACATCTCATAAGCTCAAAAATACTCTAATATACATGTCCATTGCCTTAATGGTGAAGAGAGGTTTACTTTACCCTGGTAAAGAGAAGGTATGCACTGATTTCAAAAAGCATTTTATTATAGAAGGAATTAAAACAACAGGATTTATAATCCCACACTCAGGGGGAAAAAAAAGGCAAAAAAACCCCAGAAAAACCTAACAAAACCTGTACTAAAAATTTATCTCCATAAGAAATTTACAATTAGTGTTAAAATATGCAAAAATCACACAATACCTGCCAATCTAGTGTATGGTGTATTCTGGACACCAGTAGTGCAGTTAATTTGGGGGTAAATTCATGTAGGAATTTCACACTTGAGCTCTCGAGAGCTTCTTTTACTTTCAACTTGCACTAAAAAACCCCACCTTTTTCCTTGCTAAGAGCCAGCTGTGGGATCCATCCATATTTCGATCCAAGAATATCCCTATATGTCTTGGTATAGTCATCAGAAGATGTTTTGATGCAGTAAAGAAGCACCAGGGAGCTAAAGCAGAGCATGGAGAGTGCCTGATCCCCTCAGGTTCCTGTGTGAGGACCAAACTGGGCCCGTTGGATGAGGTTTCCCCTTCTGTGTATAGATACAGGAAATCATAGCCCAATGAGTGAGTTTTGAAAACTAACCCTTCCTTTGTTACTGTGCTGCTATTAGGATGGAGTAAGCAAGAGCCCTGAGAAGCGTTCATCTCTACCAAGACCTTCCTCTATCCTTCCTCCTCGACGAGGTGTATCAGGAGACCGAGACAGAGAGGAGAACTCCTTCTCCCTCACAACTTCCCTCTCCTCTTCAGTACGACGGACCACCCGTATGTTGTCTTTTTGTTGCATATTAACCTTCTCCTACTTCTGTGGTTGTCTCCATCCTCCTTGGATTTGTCACACTGCATAGTGTCACATGTCCCTACCTTTGACATAGAGGAGTGGGTCTGGGGTGTGCTGTTGGAAATTAGAGCCCACAGACTGGCTTTGTTATATGCCAAGTGCCTGAAACCAGGGACAGGATGCACCTGCAGCGCCCAGAGTGAGAACTGCTGCCCAGACTATTTGCTGATATTAGGAAATGCCTTTGCAGGGAGCTCAGAGCTGGGTGAGGTATTTAACACAGAGCATTTACAAAGAGCAGCAAGAAATAATGAGTCAAAACTGAAGTAGGCAACCTGAAATATTCTGATGGGTCTTGCAAAAGTGAACCTGATAGTTACAGTCATTAATCTGCTGTTTCCCTGTAATTATCTCCCTATGCTCTAATCCTAGGGTAAAATCTCTGCTGAGAATTGAGATGTTAGCTAGCAGAGTGACTCACTGGGGCCAGTTAAAATAGTGAACCAGCTAGGTTCCTTTTACGAGGACCAAAGTTATCAAATCACAAGCCAAAATAAATTACAAGACAGAGACAATTTACTAAATAACCCCAGAGCTTTTAGCCAGGCCTTAGAACCCACATGTGGCTTCGTGCTTTCCAATAGGAGTGCCTCTGTCTTCTCTCTTTAGAAACCACTCTCAGCCCTTTTTAAGACAGCTTAAGGGAAGTAGATGATTATATTCTGCAAAGAAAGTCCTTTGAAATTCATAAGTGATGCTCTAAAGGTGAAACAGAGAGCCTTTGGAAGCAAAGTGACTTCCAGCTGCCACAGCAGCCAGGCTGTTCTGCTGACCAGGAGTGAGAGGCTATTAAGCATTTGGCAGTGTGATGAAGGGCTGAGGAATGAAAAATAAATATACCAGACCTGCAAGGAGGTGGGAAAAAAATAATTCCCTTTTTGTCTCAGGTGGTATAGTGAGAAGCTTTAGGGTTGGTTTGGAAGGAAAGAAACCCGTTCAGGGAAATGGGAGATGAGTGGAGATTGTTCAGTCTGCCTAACGAATCATGTCGAGCAAAGAGTGTCTCCTGAGCCCCAGGGGCAGGAGTACCTTGAGTTTGGGCCACCATCGTTGCATAATCAGAATGATTAGCAAATACTTTAAATAAGATTTTGTTTAGTCCCACTGAGAGGCCGATGGAATTTATAATTTCTGAACATTTGAAGAGTGAAAACATACACGCACCAATTCGGCATTGGGGTTCCCAGGTTTTGAGAGTTGCTTTGACCTTTTTCTCCATAAGTATTCTGTGCAAAATTTTACTTTGGCAGTATTTCAGCTTCTGTTTATTTATGTTTGAGAGTTAGGAGTAAAGCTGGCTGCAGAAAGCACAGCTAAACTGATCCTTGTGCTCAGTAAAAAGGACTGGGAATGCCATAAACACTGAATGGAGCTGCTACAAAATTATATAGTTGGGGTTTTTTAACTTGCATGCAAATGTAAGTAGAATGTGACTTTTTATCAAGGTTGCTTCTGGTAATGGCTTTTTTTCACGACACTAATGAAAAATAGTAATTGGATGTGAGGACATCTACCCATCCACACAGCACAGCTATAGCTTGTGCACCAGCTCAATGCCCACCTGGGGTTCATCTGCAGTTTACCAGCAGCTGTATGAGAAACAGCACCAGTCAGGCACTCACAGCTTTTCATTTCAGGAGTATCATCAGAATTTTTACTGCTTTCTAGTTTATTGCCCAGATCCACTGAAATTGGTTGGATCAAGTCACAAAGGTTGGATTCCAAGGATGCCTCTCGTCCTTTTCCCAAAATGGAAATAAATGTGATGATGTGCCTTGTTTAGCCAGCTTTGCAGGAAGTAGAGGTATTGTGGGAAGCGCTCCTGTGTTACAGAATGGAGAGCTCAGTCACTCTGAAGGCGTTAGCTCAACCTCCATGGCAAGGCAAGGTAATTCCTGGCAGGCTGATTAGCAAAGTAAGACACAGAGAGATCCATTCAAGCTGCTGTTCTGGCAGTAGCTTTGCTATGTTAAGAGCCGTGTATCACTTGGCACACAGGGATGCAGTTTTGGGAGAACAAAGGGAAGAGCTATACTTCTGTGGCTCTAAAGCTGTTTTTTTCTTGAATATAGGATCAGAGCCAATTCGTAGCAGAACAGGAAAAAGTGGAACTTCTACCCCCACTACTCCTGGCTCCACTGCCATCACTCCAGGGACTCCGCCAAGCTATGCCTCCCGTACCCCAGGCACTCCAGGGACACCCAGTTACTCCAGAACTCCCCACACTCCTGGGACTCCCAAATCTGCAATACTGGTACCTACTGAGAAAAAGGTTGCCATAATTCGCACTCCTCCCAAATCTCCAGCCACTCCAAAACAGCTACGAGTTATTAATCAGCCTCTACCTGACCTCAAGAATGTCAGGTCCAAAATTGGGTCAACAGATAATATCAAATACCAGCCTAAAGGAGGGCAGGTAAGGATTCCAGTCTTTATGTTCATATATTATTTACTCTTTTGCGTGCACCTTTGTGATAGGCATGGGATAGGAGACATTTTGAGTTGCCTTGTAAAGCTACTTCTGTTTTCCAAATCCCTTGTTTGATTAAGTGATGTTAAATGGCAAGGAAAAGGGCAATCTTCAGAAATTATCTTGCCATATGAAAACTAACAGTGCCTAACTGAGATCCATTAAAAAATTTCAAACAGGGCTCACTCCATGCCATAGATTTCGGCCTGAGTCTCAGCAGTTGCTGCTTGCTTACTCTTTATCAGTACAAACAAGTAAGAGGTTTGTTTAATTCAAACAAGTTGAAAATCAACCCACAAATATGTTAGCGGGATTACACAGTGCATTGCCTTTTCCTGGCCCATTTTGTATGATGTGCACTGTGTTGGGTGAAGTTAATGAGGGTTGCAGCCTCCAACCTGGTAAATGCACCCCATGGTAGAGATGGGGAAAAGGGGAAGATATTAGACTTAACTGGTTTTCTTCCTCCTGGGTTCAAATAAGCAGGAACAGGGCTTAAATTGTATAAACTGGAGGATGTACATAAGGGTAAATTTAAGAATGTGTTGTAAGGCAGATTGGGATTTTCTATTCTCACTGAAAGAATAAGAATTCAGTGACATTTTGATGTGATTAAAAGCTGAAAAAAGAGGTAATTTCATACCTTGCAGTTATGCAATGAAGCACATTTTTATAAGGAATAAAGGAATTCATAAGGAATGCTCTCAGCTAAAGACCGAACCTGTGTGTAGGGTGGCAAAATGAAAGGATTTCAGAATGCTTTGGGTTGGAGGTGACCCTAAAGATCATCTAATTCTAGCCTGCTCCCATGTGGCCTTGAACACTTCCAGGGATGGGCCATCAACCACTTCTCTGGGCAATCTGTGCCAGCGCCTCACCATCCTAACAATCAAGAGTTTCTCCCCAACTTCCTATCTAACCCTGCCCTCTGCAGTTTGAAGCCATTCCCCCTTGTCCTGTGGCTGCAGGCGCTCATTCAAAGTCCCTCTCCAGCTCTCTTGGAGCTCCTCTAGGAATTGGAAGGGGCTCTAAGGTCTCCCCAGAGCTTTCTCTACTCCAGGCAGAACAATCTCAACTCTCTCAGTCTGTCTTTGTAGCAGAGGTACTCCAGCCCTCTGAGCACCTTCATGGCCTTCCTCTGGACTTGTTCCAGCAAGTCCATGTCCTTCCTATATTGGGGACACAGTACTCCAGGGGGGTTATCATGAGAGCAGAGGGGCAGAATTCTCTTTTCGACCTGCGGATCGCTCTTCTTTGGATGCGGCCCAGGACATGGTTGGTGTCAGGGATGCAGGTGCACACAGCCAGCTCTTGTCTCGCTCTCATCCACCAGCATGCCCAAGTCCTTCTCAGCAGGGCTGCTCTCAAGCCGTTCTCTGTTCAGCCTGTATTTGTGGTTGGGATTACCTTGACCCGCGTGAAGGATCTTGCACTTGGCCTTGCTGAATCCCCTGTTATTACAGACAGAACTCTTCAAATTTTGGAAAGGGCAGTAAAAACAGAGGGTTTCACAGTAAGCAGAAGCTTTTGGAGACTGAGGGAAAGTCACATAGGAAGTACCGTAAATCTTGCTGAGGTATGGTGCTTATACCTTCCTCTTCAGAGTCTCTGCTTGATACTCTACCAAGCAGAGCCAAAGCAAGAGCTGGAATAGTCTTCTCTCATTTTTGAACAATGCAGAAATGCTAACACAGATGGCATTAAAAGCCAAAAGTATGTCCAAGCAATTGGTTTTTCTTCCTATTTGGAAGAACTGTTCTAGCTTACAGGAGGAAGTCATCCATTGTGGTAATGTTTAAGGAGTTATAAAACCAATAATAACCTGACAGATATTCTATGTCATGTAGCAACAAAGAGGCGGAAGGAGGAAAAATAATACAGCTTACCACCATTTATGCTAAAAATATGGACAACTCAGTCTTGTGGGTGTAAACAATTATGTTGATGTATTTTTTGTAAGCAGTACCTGTGTATTTCATATTGATTCTAATCAGAACCCTACAGTGAAAATACCCAGAGCCTTCAGCTACCTTTCACTTCCTGAGTTACAGCAACGGCAATGCGAGTGCATTATGAAAGGTTCTTTTCTCAGCTGCCTCCAGGGACAGGACATCGGGGTGAATAACATGATCCCCATTCAGTTGTCCTGAAAACAGGACATTCCAGAAATCTGGGTTGCACAGTGTTTCCAGATCAGATACTTACATAGGTATTAGTATTGGAATTGACAGTGAAACTTACAGAACAGTGAGGTTTGCCTAATGCTGTCTCAGAAAGAAATAATAAATTGGATCAAAACTTAACATTGCAGCCCTGTGCCTGCCATAGATCTTTCAGAGAAAAAGAACAGGTTAATATTTTAAACAGTTAGATATCTCTAAGGTGTTGGTCCTGTTTTCATGGTAAATTAACACTTTCAGTACTTTCCAATATTTGGACAGTAGCCAGTTACTCATAAATTCAAGAGGATGCCTCAGTACTTCTGCCTTTGTTTTGACAGGTGTGATTATTTTGCATGGGAGCTCCACTCCATTTGGCATACCGTATAGCAGATGGTCATGGTGTGCAGGGGCTCCAGCAACACAAGTTCAGACTGTGCTGCTGGATTAGCATTCCTGATACAAGCCTGGCTGTTGGACTTAAGGCCCAAAACCAGCACCATGCTATCCTGTCCTCCTCTTCCCTGTTATTCTCTCTGGACTGCAACAATTATACAAGAACAAGTAGGCCGCAGCAAATTTTATTTCTTTGTAGACACCATGCCTAGACAGCTAAATTGCCATAGCAGCTCTAAAGAGCTCCTCAGAGCCTTTGCTGAGCAGTGAAGGATGGCACAGGATGGCATTTCACTGCTGTGGGCATCACAGGGGAAATCTGCTGGGTGAACAAAATGTCACTGAAGCTAAAGCATTCTTTAGTTCCAATGGTATATGGCTACTCAGCTGTGGGTTGGGCAAAGAGAAGCTCACTAAATTGTTCCTTTATGTCTCCGTTATGCCATAGTTGCTCAGTCTAGACAAGAGGTTTTAGGATAATTCTTTTCCAGTTTCTACAGTTGAATTTTATAAGGTCTGTGAGAGCAACACATGAAAGCTAATTTCATTTCCTTGTGTCTGCTCAGTTCTTTAACATCTGGTAGCAATATTACCCTGGCTGAAATGAGCTGTTATCTGCTGTTTGCGTTTAGTGATGATACATGAAACAAACAGAAAGCTGCTTTATAACCTGAACTGGAAGTGGTGATAGCAGTAGCCACAGGAAAAACAAGCAGAGAAAAACCTACCACATATCTGGGCAAGTTAAGTACATAAACAAAACATGCAAATCGCTAAAGGAATACATATATGCAGCCCAAAAGTGTCATTTGGAGACAGACTATCCTTTTACCAGCAATATGTTTAAAACTGGCACAAGGACTTCTCTTAACTTCAAGCTGTTCTAGAGAAAGCTGCATTCTGAAACTGTCAGAGGCTGGGGTGCAAAACTGAAGAAGCTCTTGGGGATGTCTGAATGCTAAATAAATCAAGAAGTGCAGTGCTTCAGCCTGGAATTTTATCAAAAGCTTATCAGACCATTTTTCCTTCAGCTCTGACTTGCCAGCCATAGAAACAAATCAAAGGGGAGAAATCATTCCACCTGATGGGGGTTGTGTGAGTGTGGTGTGTGAAGAGAATGCTTTTAGGGGAGGAAGCAAGCTAACTTAGCACTGCACTAAGCTCCTACTAGGAATAGCTTGAGACATGTTTAACTGGTTTTCTGCAGTGGGGAGAAATGAGGGCTTCTCTGATCTGTGATGCAGCCAGTAGGTGGTTGTCTGGTTTTCTCTTTATGGTACAGTATGGTGAAATGTATCATTATTGGCAAAGCTCAGAGGTGACTTGTTCATGGGTATGTCTGCTGGGCTTCAGATGGATTTTTGCACTGCATGAGCTGGGGAGGACTTGCTATGCTTTCAAAAGTAACCCATCTGCATCTGTTATTTCTCAGATAGCCCAAGGGAAGCATGGGGAACTGGGAGAAGGTGTTGGAAATCTGTTTCAGATGCCAAGACAGATTTTTTTGTGGTGTTTTTTTTTTTGTTCAGACTTCTGGTTTTCCTTTTGAAATTTTGTCCATGGATGTGGTTGCTATCATATCAGAGTACAGAAGTGCACTAATTGAGTCTTTTCATTCCTGGCAAGGCAGAGTATTTATAATGCATCATAGGCCAGCAGCCAAGGATAAAACTAACCTTGATCTCTTTTAATTTTATCTTTAAATGTTTACCTGAAATCTCAGGCATGGGCAAGAACTTCAGTGGATGTGAAGCAGCAGAGCTTCATCAAAGTGAATGGGGCTGCACACACTAGAATTACATGCATAAACTTTAAAATACCACTAATTATAGTGACAGCCAGGCACCTTGTAAGAAGTAAGATGACACATAGAAAAATTAAATATATAAGCCATGCTGAAGAATGAAATGTTCCTTGAAGGTTTTTTGGAAGATTAAGGAAGAACTTCACCATCTTCCCTAAACTGCAGAAAGCAAAGTGCAATTAGTAACGGATCAGAAAGTTTGAAGAAATTGATGACACCACTATTCAGTAGATGCTTTCCAAAAACCACAGAAATGCTTGCAAGACGAATAAGCCTCTGCATTAGATGATAAAATAGACTGGCACTGGAAAGACATCTCAGAGGTGGGCAGAGGAGGAGGCTTGAATGGGTATCTTTTGTTAGCTTAAAATCAGTTTGGATTGATGGCAAATTGCTTTTTTTCCCCCCCTTGTCTTCTTTTATGTATTTTCTGTGTTCTTTACACCTAAATTTTTAGCTCTGTAGCCTAATATTGTATTCGTAGCCTATCTCCAGTACTTTTCCTGACCCTACTGATAAGCAGAATGACAAAACCCATTCCAAAGGTTCCAAGCTGGGAGTCTGAAGCTCCTATCCTATCTTGATTCTTCCTGGGAACCAAGGTTGAGACCAGCTCTTTGAGACATATTTTTATAAACAGTTTGGTCCCTATCTAGAGGAGACAGGATTCAAAAAAGAGTTGAACTGGAGGGATTACCTCACCAACTATGCTTCTAAATGGGAATTCTTGTCAGATACGCTAATTTGCAAAACCTATTAAAAACGTATGTGTGTCATGCTATGTATACAGCTTTGGGTTTTCCACCTGACAAATTGTGCACCTAAGGATCCTTATAAAGGTAACCCTATTTTATCACCCTAACTGTGTCTGGCTCATGATTTTAGGACCAGCAAAAAGGCATCAGGATGGCAGGAGAGATTCCTCCCCAAAACACACCCCAGACCCCCATCATCATGATTTACAACCATGTCTGCAGAGATCAGTGGGCTTCTGGCATGTTCCCTGCCTCAATGGCAGCGTGCCAGGGTGCAGTCAGCACAGACACAGACAGGCCTGGTTGGTGCACCAGAGCCAAGCACCTGTTGGAGAAAGGCAGGTCAAAAGGTCTCAGTTAAGTTCCTCTTGAGGTGGCACCTTATAATTCCTCCTCCTTCTGCTGTTTCGCATGTCTTTGCACTACTTTATGAACACTCATGACTGCCCAAGATCTGAATGTCTGTAAGTTATATACTGTTGGTGCAGTGGCTGCTAAAGAGTATCCAGAAAGACGGTGGAGAGCAAAGCTTCACAAAAAGTGCAGTCTGAGCTGTTGCTGGATCCCACTCTCCTTCCAGCACATCACATGCTTTTTCTCCAGCCTGTTGTGATCTCATAGTTGAGTCAAAATCACTTAGGCCCAAATTAAGAGGATGTTCCTACACAGGCCAGTGATGAACGTAAATGAGTTGATAAGAGGCAGGCTCGAGTCCTTCTGCAGCCAGAGGCACATCAGGTACAGGGAGGTGTGGATTGACATGGAACATGGCTGTTGTTACATGATGTAGCTGAGAGACTGGGAGGTAATTGTTTCTACACTGTTGTTTGCTCTCATTGGAGTAAGTTTGTACTTCTGTCAAATCAACAATTCAAAACTGTAAAATAAATTAATCTCTGTCAGTCTGCTTTTGTTTTCTTTGCACATTCCCAGGCTGGAGGATTTGGAAGACATTTGAAGAGATTTGTTCTGCAATCAAAATTGGAAATTAATTCACCACTTGTTAATTGCATATCTACAAATGTGAAGAGAAATTAGGAGTTTCAGAAATACCTTGAAAACTCTGTCAGAGCTCAACCCTGTAATTTTTAATTTTCTGAAATTTAGAATTTTGGCTGAAAATTGCAGATTGGACAGAAATGACATCTTGCAGCTCTTGTGTTGACTGCATTTGTTTAAAGGAAGGCTTGCCTGAGTACAGTCTGTACAGTTAAACCTTGAATTATTCTGGATAAAAAGCTAGATGTTCTTCCTGACTCAGATTTTAGAAAAAAATTAAGCAATCACTTCCAGTCTCTAGCAAGTTTCAGAATGGCTTTATTGAGGAAAGGTGTTTGGTTGCTAAAACTGAGCAGGGAATTAGGATTTCCTCTGTGGTGGTGACAGAGTAACATTGCTGCTGTACCTAACCCCTCTGTAAAATGTGCACCCTACCTGTGATGCAAACTGTGAACCACAGTTCTGAGGAGGCTCCCAAGCAGTCTCATGGGCTCTAGCCACTAACAAAGCTTCTACCCACTGCCGTAGCCACATGTCTCTCTGTTTTTTGGAGGCAGTGAGCAGCAGTGCCCTCATTTCTGCCAGTCAGATGTTCAGTCTAGGGTTGAAGGTACCACTTTGTGGACAATTCAGTATCTTTCCACCAACTACAGTTGGCAGCTTAAGCAACCAGTTCCAACTCTTACTGGCTGATATTAGAAGAGTCAAATCCCAGCTGTGATGTACCATGCGTTGTTGTTCTCTCGTTAATAAGTAAGGGTAGAAGCTGTATTTTTTTTCCTAGAGTAGATTGAAATTACCAAGACATAAATTCCCGTGAAAGCCTGAGTTACCCCAGCAGCAAGCTCAGCAAAGGGAGGTGTTTCCAGCTGAGATCTAACTAGTCTAGATTTTGAGAAATAAAATGAGAAATGTTGTTGTTTTGGCAAAAATGTTCAGGAAATACATAATCTGGATCAGAGCTGTTTCATCATATAATAGTGTTTCATTTTGCATGGAAAGGTTAGAAAAAGTTTGTTTTGCTAGACAGGAAAGGGCAGGAAAGAAAAGAATAGAAACCTTAGGTTTTATATTGGAAATTTGGATTTGAACAATAAAGAAGTGCTATGGGACATATCTGCTGAATGTTAGGAAAACCAGCTTGCAGGAAGAGATGACTGCAAGATATTTTTGAACTTGAACTGAACAACCTAACTGTCTCCATTATGCTGGAGTAAAGAAATTTCAGATGTAGTGACTCAAAACTCATCTCTTCTCAAAGATACAGAAGCTGATTTGGAAACTGATACTTGATGCTCAACACTTGATATTTGAAGTTAAATAGTACTCTTTCCATGAGTAGGAACCGTTTGGTCTAAAATTTAAATACTGGACTCTGAATTTTAGCAAAATCTGTTAGGGTTGTTTTTGTTGGGTTTTTGTTGTTGTTGTTGAAGGACCTAAACCAAGGATTTTGTGTTTTAGGTGAATTAATCACACTTTTTTATTTGGTGGGAATCTTCTATACTTTTTTACAAATCTTTTGGATCAGCTCCCCAGCTTTAGAGAGGAGTGTGGTTGCAGAATGTTCTACAGTTCATCTGATAGGGATCTTGCACTTCCTTGAACTCTCTGTTAAATACAGCTGTTGTCTATTGACTATAAACTCTTTGGCATGGAAAACGGTCATTTCATTTTGTACTTGTAGCATAATTATGCCGACCCTCTCAGTATTTCTCCATAGGCCTTTCCTCCCCTTATTGGTAGGGACATGCCTAGTTCAGTATGGCCATCTCATTATTTACTTTAGTACAGTGATGTGTGGGTAGGTATAAAGAAGCTTGTAAATCGTCCACTCTTGTCCTATACAAGGATTCAAGACTTGGCTGATCTGCTCAGTGTCTGCCTCTCAGTATGTTTTTCAAAGTCAGAAATGACTGTACCTTGCTTACCCTTTACTAAGAGCAGGGTGAGACTGGTACATTGTTTTGCCTATGTCCAGCACAGCCTTTTATTTTGAATTTCACTAGCTTCTGGACTGGCAGCCTTGCTGGTGTGTGTATCCACTTATTCCAGGAGTGCAAAGGCTGAACATGATCACAAGCCCTGTCTGTAGGTGTGGAAAATTTGAGGCACAGTCTTTCTCTTCAAGGACTTTACTAGGCCAAACAAATACCCTCTGTCTCCCTTTCCTCTCCCTGTAGCCTCTGCCAGGAGCATGAAGACTGGTATCATCTGTCCTTGGCAGCAGATAACTTTGGAAGCACTTTGAACTCTCTCTAGATTCTAATAAGTTTTTAACCTTAACCTTACTTCCTGTGCAGACCAGTTCTTGTCTCATGTGAATACCTGTGTCAACCTGAAGATCAAACACTGAAATAATGTCTAGTTCCTAGGAAACAGCTCAGCCAAATTGCTGTGGTAAATAGAAGGAACCTTTTCTCTTTGATAAGCTATTAGGAGTCTGGAAGCTTTTCCCGGTGTCACAACTCCACAGCATGTTTAAACAGCAAGTAGAGCCAAGCTAGAGTATTTTTAAATGCTTTAGGCAGTGTTTGTGGCAGAGTTTCTCAGAGGCCCTAATTGCATGGCAGGGAGAACATGAGCCATCATCTTCTTGGAAAATGTATTCAGAGCCCGTAATTTCATCAGCATCACAATTTTTGTTCTTCAAATATCTGTTTCAGTGTATACTAGTGTAGTATGCCATAGAATGGAAGCTCTTTAGGGACTTTCTGCCCAGATGTTGATAAGTTAGGGGCTTTTCCTCTTCTTGTGAAAAGCAGCTGAACTGAATTATTCTAGGCAGCAATGGAATATAATTATTTCTCTTGCATAAGCAGCTTTTGGACATTGGTGTTGTCTTTAGCAGTGCTGCTAAACACAAGTGAACTGAATTGTCTTAGGCATTTCTCTGCCTTCCTCTCAGTGTTTCTACAAATTTCTGCTCATCACGAACACAGTGGTGTAGTACTGGCAGAGGAAGACCTGCAAACTGTTGTACATAGAATCTTTGAAATCCAACTAATTTTCTGCTAACAGGAGGCATATATCTGACTGGAAATTCACAAGTATTGTGTCTCATAGTCTGTCTTCTTCTTGTGCCAGCAGGCTTAACCCAAAACTATTCCCCGTGCTCTAGTGCAGATATTGCCCCTGGATCACAACCCCCAGCTGTTCTGATTGCCAGTCAGGCCACTGAAGGAGTAGGAAGGGAATTAATTAACTCTACTGAGTGCAGAGCAATATATGCCTGATCTAAATCAACTCTGAGAAAAATACCTTCAATGCTTGTTTTCCTTGCAGGCTACACACAAAGGCTCCACATTGCCCAGAGCTCTCACAGGTCCTTCCAGGGCTTCAGACAGAAGCCAGTTTTCTCTTGGGCAGTATGGTTTTGTAGAATAAATGTGGCATTGTCTGTAAGGCTTAATTTTCCACTGTGGTTTAATTACACATAATTATGACGAATGCTGAGCAACCCCAGCTTCGTCTTAATCAAAATACTGACTTCCAGCCCCTTTTCAGCATACCTGGACAAATCAGTATCACATCAGAAGAGAATGTATCCACTTCATACCGGCAGGTCAGAGCAAGGGGGTGTCTGGAGAGTGTGAATAGGAAGCAGTCCTGTTTCTGCCACAGACTTCCATTTTGCCACAGACAAAATGTTCCCTTTCCTGAATGAAAGCATGAGCGAGCTTGATCTTTCATTTAAGTTTCAGCACAACTGAAGTGCATATATGTGCATCCCTACCACACCTCCACCCACACACAAGATGAACACGCACATTCGGAACACAGAGAAACTCCCTGGTGAGTCATGGTGTTTGTGCTGCCTCTGTTGCAGGCAGCTGCATCATCTAATTCCTTTCATCAAGTGCCATCATAAAAGTTTACCACTTTCTTGTAGCTGTGTTCCCTCGTGTGGCAGTTCCAGAGCCTCCCTGCTCTGATAGTTAAAGATTTCCCTCCAGATGCCAGCTTCAAATGATTCATAGTCAGTTTACACTCTTTGTTTGCAAGCCAAAGTTTCTCTTTAGTCTAAACGGTTCCTGTCCCTTTCTGGTAAGCTCCCTCTCCTGTTTACAGTCTGATTTCTCAAACAAAACTGCTCCTGCAGTCACACTGGCTGGCTGGCAATCTCAGCCTTTCTCCACTCATTTGGACCTTGTTGGCCAGTTTCAACTAGTGCTGGCAAAGGAGCAGTGGGGAGAAACACAGGCAGTCCCTCACATGGAGTGATACTTGTTGATAGAGTATGAAATAGAGACTCAGCATAACACCATCATTGGGGTAAAGGCAGTGAACTCAGCCCTTCTCCACAATCAGGGACAACAAACAGTTGGCTCATTGTGTTTTAGCCTGTTTGCCCAGTCTAGCAGACTTGGGAGAAAGCTTGAGGCACAGTCTTTCTCTTCAAGGACTTTACTAGGCCAAACAAATACCCTCTGTCTCCCTTTCCTCTCCCTGTAGCCTCTGCCAGGAGCATGAAGACTGGTATCATCTGTCCTTGGCAGCAGATAACTTTGGAAGCACTTTGAACTCTCTCTAGATTCTAATAAGTTTTTAACCTTAACCTTACTTCCTGTGCAGACCAGTTCTTGTCTCATTGGGACAAAATGCTGGCTAGAGGGGATAGGGTTTGCTGAAGTATATAGGATGGATGACTTAAGCAGTTTAAGCCCTAATCTACAGGAAACAAAGCTCCATTCATTTGTGGAATACTTAGTTATGGAGGGTGATTATGATTTAAATATGTGCCAGGATACTGATATATCCCAGGAAAGGGAGAAACAGATCATCAGGGAAAAGCTGAATCAGTGCAGTTCCTCCCTGTGCCAGATGACTAGCAGAATGCATCTACGTCACTCAGCTCTCTCCAGCCCTCAGCACAGGACACAAATGATGCATAGGTCTCCTGCTGGCCAAGCTGTATGGGGCACATTTCACCCAGTGAGACAGAGAGGATAATTGAGGTGATTGGTTCTTTATATATCTTCCAGCCAGGTCCACGGGCCATGAGACTCATGAACTGTCAGACTTCTGAGTGCAAATCAACCTTTAGGCACTTGTTCAAAGGCATTCTCTCAACTTTTCACCTTGCTCTGGCTCCATTTTAAGCTACAGGCCCCCAGTGCACAGTGCAGAGGTCTTGCCATGACCCGTCAGTCAGCATTTTCAGAGCAAATGAATCCCTGTGGCCATAGCTAAGAAGTGCTGCTGATCCATCACTGAGAGACATGTGCTCAGAAAGTGCCAGGAAGGCTTTCTGTTTTGCCCAGTTGTGTCTGGCCGGAAGCTCTCTGAGAACCAGGTCTGAATACACATCTGATGTGTGTTTCTGTAACTGATGTGACATGTGTCTTATGTAGTACTGGGGTACATTTTTAAACAAACATTATATTGAGAGAAAGGACAAACATAAAATTCCAAAGGCATTTGTTTTCATGTTTCAGCATACATTGGTTTACTTGGACAGATAAGCAGATGGGGGGGAAAAGACAGAAATCAATTTGACTATTGAAGACACCCTTCTGAAGGTGACCTACCAGTTGTGTGGGGTTTGCTGGTGCTGTCATCATTGTTGCTGCTGAGCATACCATCACACCAGAACTTTATCAGTTAAAGCAAGGTTTTTGCTTTAAGCTAAAAAGTTTAAATTAAAAAGAATCTTAGCATTCTAATGGTTTGATTTAGTTGTTATATTTAATAAGAAGGATCCATGAAACAGCTTGCTGTGAAGAACTTCTTCATAGTAGCTGCAAAGAGTGACCCTCTGGACATTGTGACCTTCTGAGAGTTTACTTGGTTTAAGGGTGCACTCCAGGAGCTCAGTACCACAGGATTCAACTCACTATCTAAATGTGCTGTTATCCCCACTGCAGGAGCCAAAAGCTGCAAAGTTTGGTGCTCCTGTAAGAGGGCAAATAGTATTTTCCTGGTCTGGAGAGGCAAGACAGAGGGAGTGATTTGTCTCAGATTTATCAGGGAACCTGGGGCAGTTTGGGAACCTGAAGCCAGGAAACAGGACATTCACAGTGGTTCCTCCCACTGACTGCTTCAGCTTTTTTGATGCTGCTTTGTGCTCCTGAGGTGGTGAGAAGATGCAGTAAGGAACCCCAGTGCACATTTCTCTCTGTCTTGCCTTGATATTGGTTAGTCACTGTAGGTTTACCTACAGCAGCCAACAGGGCTGTGCTAAGTACAGTGTCAGTGAAGGCTCTATAAGTGCCATTTAGCAAAATGCATATATAGTGACCCAAATTCTATGGCTTTCTGTATAGGAAACAGTGCAAGTTCCTCTTGTATATTAATACAGAAAAATAAAATCCAATGTAACATTTGAATAGAAATTTCATATTTAACCCAGAGAAAGAATATGCTGCATGGGTGGCACTCTGATGCAAAGAAGACAGGTGCAGCCTTGGATAGAAACGCCTTCTCACATATCTGAAAACTCTATTACTGATGAGCAAAACTCCCTGCTCTTGCTCAGAAATAAATCTGAAAGTGGTCTTAGTTAGGTGGGCACCCCGTTGTCCCTGCCCGCTAGTAATTGCCATCCAGCTGCACATCATTCCCTGGGAGTACAGTTATTGGTGGCACCTGAGTTCTGCTAAGTAGAGGACCTGCAGTGCATTTGTGGCTAAGGTAACATTAAAAATATGGACTCCTGGCATGTGTAAGGGAGGCTGGCATCACCGAGGGAAAAGCAAAAACCTTATCTTGTTGTGTGAAGAGACTAAGAGCACAGGGGAGAAGCACAGTGCTGCTAGCACTAGAAAGTAGTTGTGCCCAAATCTGTGGCCAGCACCAGAAATCAAAAAGTAGTGATTGCAGCTCTGGGTTTCCAGATGCTGTTGTTTTCTGCCTTGCCCTGTAGTAAATGACAGTAAAGAGAGAGAGAGAGCAAGTAGAGAACTCTGACTATAGTTTAAGTAATTTTGTTGCCTCTCTTTCACAGGACACTGAGATCTGTTTTATGTGTGTAGCCACTGTTATGGCTGTATGGCAGAAGGTGGGTTGAAATACCTCAGGATTTCAGCCTGTGCCAGTGCTGGCTGGCTCTGGGATTTCTGCAATAAAGGCTGGACTGCTCAGCTGTGGGAAGGAGAGTTACCATGTTCTTGTGGCCTGTTCAGCAGTAATACTGAACATGACAGAATGAGAGGGCACAGTCTCAAGCTGCGTCAAGGGAAGTACAAGTTGGATATTAGGAAGAAGTTTTTTACAGAAAGGGTGATAAAATGTTGAAATTGTTTACCCGGGGAGGTGGTGGAGTCACCATCTTTGGATGTGTTTAAAAAAAGACTGTCTATGGCACTTGGTGCCATGATCTAGTTGAGGTGTTAGGGCATGGGTTGGACTTGATGATCTTGAAGTTCACTTCCAACCTGGACATTCTGGGAATTCTGTGAATCACTCATTAGGCCCTAGAACAGGCTGTCCAAAGCCTAGGCACAGTCCAGGCAAGCATGGAGTTCTTTAAATTTTTCAGGGAAAAGCCACCTCTCATACCTCCCAGTATAGAACTTTTCCCTTTGTATTTCACCACCACTTTGTGAGGCAGAAAAAGAGCAGCGTAATATATTTGCAGATGCTGTGTGACCATACTAAGCACAGAGTTTGGCAGGGTTTATTTTTCTCACGTTTCAATACAAGTTTCAGAAGAAGGAGTCACTGTAGGAGGCAAATTACCCTGGTTTCCTTGTCCTGCACCTCAACTGAGTGTGTGTATGGTATATAGTAAGTTACCTCCAATTCCTTTTAGGTTAGCATTTTAAACAAGAAGATCGATTTTAGCGATATTCAGTCCCGGTGTGGTTCCAGAGATAACATCAAACATTCTGCAGGGGGAGGAAATGTAAGTAGTATGTACACCTTGTTAACAGGCACTTCCACTGTAGTGACCCACCTCACACAGCCAGAACCCTCTGTTTCCCTTCCTCTGAGCACTACTTTTCCTTCTTGCTACTGTTTTACATGTGAGTTTGGTCTGGTAGTTGTGTGAGCCCTGTGTATGTAGTGGTGGCCTCCTGATCTTTCCACACAGAGCACAACACGTTTTCAGAACCTGGACAGGGAAAGGAAATGATAAAAGAAGGGTTATCTCTAAATGCCCAAGTGAAAGTGTAGTGTGAGCCAAAATGGTTCAGTGCCTTTCTTTCTCAGGAGCAGCCCAATAAAGTAATTTCCAGAAAGAGACTGCAGCTCACAGTGAGACTCCAGCCTCCCCGTTGGGCATTTTCTATGCATCAGTCCCTCCTCAGCTAACCTTTCAGTTATGTATATTCAGCAGAGGAGAAGAAAAATAAAACAGGAAAAACAAAGCTCAGAGAAGAGGGTGTGATCAGCCAGCATGTTGAGTGCTCATGTCACAGCATTATTCCAGTATAAGAAACTGAGGTGGCCCAGGGTTTGACCAGACACTTGCTGGTTTTATTTGGCACACTGGAATAGCTTAAGGTGGCTACAACATCCTGATGGAAATGGTCCCCCCTGAGATGGGAAGAGTTGATGGTATGGGCATGTCTGACCCAGACAGGTTCAGTACAGCCACCAGTGCTGGTGTAAGTCACTGGTGGTGTGGTGAGCAAGCCAGTGGCATTGCAGTTACCCTGGAGCTCCTGTCTGGCCTGGAGGGCTGTGACTCCTTGGGGCCCACCAGCTCAGTGCCCATGGCTGTGGGACACTTCTTGGAGCAATTTGGGAGTGCAAGCAAGACTGGGGTGTCACTCTGTGGCTGGGCTCAGCATAGCCATGGCAAGGTGCTTGGCAGCAGGCAGGGAACAGCAGGAGGAGGGAGGGTGCCAGACCTGCTGCTCTCCAGTGAGCACCGAGCCAGCTGGCTGAACCTCAACCTGCTCAGGTACAGCTGCAGGAGGCACATGTGTAGATTACTCAGACTCTCCATTGTAGATTGACAGGAAATGCATACCCTATTTAGATGCAGAAAAATACAAAACAGATGGTAGAGAAAAAAACAGTCACCAAAATATCCTAGTTGCCAGGATGCATAATCAAGACAGAAGCAAATGGGATGGGTCCTGCTGTGTGCAGGGCTTTGGAGCACCCATTCTGAAAGGAGGAGGCTCAGAAACATTTCAGAAAGAACCCACAAGCTGATCTGCTTTATCCTCCTCTTCATTTTGCTAATAGTAAAGCTTAACCCAGCTCTATCATCTCCTTAGGTGGGAAGTTTCCTCCTTTGTGGCATGGTCTGTTTTCTACTAACCATTTCTCCTTTTCCAGTGGTTTGTAGAAGCCTCTCACTCTTTCTCTGCAGGGCTTGGCTTTTTATTTATTTATTTTTATTTTATTCTCCTCATTCCTGTAATTTGTGCATGTGTGTACTTTTGACAGGTACAGATTGTAACCAAGAAGATCGATTTGAGTCATGTGACTTCCAAGTGTGGCTCACTCAAGAATATCCACCACAAACCAGGTATCGTAGGAATTTCTGGGTTGTGGGACAAAGCAGGGACCTAATACTCTTATGTGAACTCAAAATCATGGATGATGCAATTCTCTTTTACAGTCAAAGAGAAAATAAATACTCTTTAATAATAAAAATGCATTAAACTACTTAACTAAATATATAAAGACAGAAAGGTATGAGACTATCTAGTTTAGAGAGGTGATAAAAGAATAATGCCAAAGGATGGTGCTCTGGCATAAGATTGAAACATAGGCTGAAGTCAATGAAATACTTAAGTGTGTGCTTAAATCCCATGAAAACCAGTAGGGCTGCAGCACCTGCTTACAGTTTAAGTATGTGTTGAAGATTTTATATTTTACTGAACATGCAGAGAATAATTCTCTGCTTCTCCAAAACCATTAGATCTCAACTAAAAGGGAAGTAATGTGAGTGCACTCATGCTTCAGGTCACACTTTCTCCTGCACCATTTCAGTTTCTTAATCTGTGTTTCCTTTTCCTCTGTAGGAGGTGGGCGTGTGAAAATTGAGAGTGTGAAACTGGATTTCAAAGAAAAAGCTCAGGCTAAAGTTGGTTCACTGGAAAATGCGCACCACGTACCTGGTGGTGGTAATGTCAAGGTAAAGGAACAGGTGTCAGAGAAAAGGCTCCCACTGTGCCCCTGGCCCAGTTAAATTACTAGAGCTATGAATTCAGTGATAGGTCTGAATTGAGTAGAAAATATCTGTCTATCCTCTTTCAAGCACACTCATATACTGATTTGTTCCCTTTTAAATTTGGAATGACCAATCTTGCATCCACATCTAAGCTGAGAGTGAAATGTCGTGTAGTTTGTGCACTGTCTTTTCCCCTCAAAATAATCCTTGTTTGGGACTGTTGGACAGCACAGGTATGATCTGAGATGAGAACTCCATTGCGAAACAGAAGGAAAATATCCTGAAAGTAAGATCACTCCACAAACATGTGAAAATACAGGTTTTGAAAACAAATCACAGTGCCCATATAATGCTTATGAAATTTGTACAGCTAGGAACAATGGTGCCTCCCTTTAAAGCATCCATCAGAGACAGAAATGGTAAGAGAATGTAACATAGTACACCAGTAGCTATTAAACAAGGTGAAAAAATGTCCAGTTTCAATTTTCTAAGGAGTGAAGAATCTTCAATCCTTCTAATAGTTTTTAAAAGTAAGCAAAATGATGCCCAAACGATGATCTATAACAAGATAATTTAGTGACTATATAATGTGTGAAATTCTTTATTTTCCTGGAGCAGATTGACAGCCAGAAGCTAAACTTCAGAGAGCATGCTAAGGCCCGTGTTGATCATGGGGCTGAGATCATCACACAGTCACCAGGCAGGTCCAGCATGGCCTCGCCGCGCAGACTCAGCAATGTCTCGTCCTCTGGAAGCATCAACCTGCTTGAATCGCCCCAGCTTGCCACCCTTGCTGAAGATGTCACAGCAGCCCTTGCCAAGCAGGGGTTATGAATTTGCTCATTTTGCATTGTATGAAGTAATAATATTTAGGCATGAGCTCTCGGCAGGAATGGGCTCAGAGCAGGTGTTACACTCATTCTTTACCGTGTCTAAAACTAAGTTACATCCCAAGACTTGTAGTTACCATACAGTTAAAAAAAAACCAGAAAAAAAAATTTCCATAGATGCAGAAATTGGCCTGACCTTTATTTACAACAGGAAGACACTGGCTTTATATGGGTATACAGCGGTATGTTACATTGGACAATTATTGTTGCTCTGCTCTGTCTTGCATGGAGTACTGTACTATGATAAAATGCATTTTTACCTTTCACGTGCCTGAAGGCCATCCACCTCTTTCTGATGAGCCTTGTTAATATCCCAAGTTGCTCATTTCACAGTTCTTTTGATAGATGGGGAAATAAAAAAGAAATGTTGCCCATTTTAAGTTATTACAGGTTAAATTAACAGTCCGCTTACCAAAAGGAAGGGCATATAGGGAAATTCAACTTTAATTTAAAAAAATATGTTACTTTGTATAAATGAGTAGAACAAAAGATGAACTAAGTTATTAACATTTTTTGAACCTGGTTAATTATGTCAGTGTATAGCTGAAAAACAATAAATTATTTAACTAATAACTAAAAATACTAGCTGAAAACATTTGAATCATGCTTTGGGAAGTGACATAAAAAAGCTGCTGAAAGCAAGCACTTGTACCCCAACAGACTTGTGTCTAATTTGAAAAGTTGGTTAAGCAGCTAGATTTGTGTGCGTACCACCAGTTTCACATCCTTTCCATTCGTTTGATACAGTATTATAGATATATATATTTCTCTGTGGCCATTTGTGATATGCCCTCCTCATATACTTGAATATTCTACTTCTTTATTCACAGTATCTGTGTCTCTTGCACCCTTTGGTGTTGCAATTTTAGGTATGTAAAAGTAGATGTTAGCAGGGGGTTTTTTCCCTATTCATAAGAATACATTTTAAAAAGATGAAAATTGTAGCATGAATTTGCTTTCTGTAACAACTAAAAGCCGTGACCCTGTTTTAGTGACAGATGCAAGTCTATTCTGTGATGCTAAAAAAAGGATTCCTTTCTGCTTCCCTTCCCTCCCTTTCTTCACAAAGGAATGATTTTTGTGGGGTCCAGATGTTTGTAAAAGGGTCTCCAAAGATGGCTGAGTTCGGACTATGGATTTTTAAAAATCCGCAATAGTTTGGTCCTTCCCTCCTTCCCTCCTTCCCTCCTTTTTTTTTTTTCATTCCCATAGAAACAATGAATGTTTGATTTATTGTTTTTCTTTTGCTAAAGTTGAAACACAGAAAAAATATTAAAATGTTGTTTCCACTTCTTTAGTGATGTCTCACATGTACACTCAGGCACTCAGATAACAGTGATAAACATAGCAGAGATGCCTGGAAATTACAATACGTGAATAAATAAAAATGAGCTCCCTAGACTGGTTGCCATAGTGATTCATCAATTAAATAGGGCATCTTAGAATCTGAGCAAAGTGGGATTATATTGACTATAAAAAGTATAAGAAAAAGTGTGCATGAAAGATAAAAGGCAGATACACAGCCAACCAATCTAGTGGAGATACCTGAGAAATCACTGGTGATGGGGATGATCCTCAGCAGAAGATACTGATGCCCTTCATCTACAACAGAACCTGCTGATGCCCTACGTACATGAGACACTATGTAATGACCAGTTTACATTCTTGCAGATTGTTTTATCTTTTCCTTTTGAAACCTCGTAACTAAACTTTGCACTGTCAGTTGAGCTATACTTGATATATGTATTAGGTTAATGATGTGTTTTGGAAACTTTTGATCTGTTATTTTTCCTTCTTAATTTTTATGTGGCGGTGTGTGTGTGTGTGTTGGGGTTTGGTCTGAAAAGACTCACAGAGATTTTTATGTCTGTGGAGATTCTAATAATTAATGGCACAGGATTCCCCATCATTACATTCGGGTAGTAATGCAGTTACTGGACAGTAAATATTCGGTGGACCAAAGTGGGGTTTTGGCTAAGCTGCTACAGCAGTACAAACACAAAACAGAGTGGTTAAATCTCTCAAACTTCTACTGAATACAAACTTCTAATAACCCCACACATGACATTTGAGCTCTGCAAAGAACTTTTTCACACTTTAAAGTACCTAACACTGTTTGTAAGTCAGTTGTTTTATGCAAAGGACAGTGAGTTTAGAACCATCCTAAGTGCAATTGGAGGATTCTGATTTCTGCCTTGTATTTGTTACACTTCTGCTTACAGTAACCCTAAGAATTCACATGGAAACAGTGTCAGGTGAGGTGCATTAAAAACTTCTTCCCATTTTTTCAGAAAAACAACAGGTAGAAAGGAAAACTGACAGTATTTGTATCACATTGCTCTGATTATGCTATCAATTAATATAAATTAGCCTTGCAGTGGTTTTTCTTTCTATGCCTTTTGCTAGTGTAGGAGAAAAACTATGGTACTACTGAACCTCTGCTCTCTGAAGCTGAGCAGCATTTCATGGGAACAGTGTTAACCTGAGACTCAAGTGTTTTTATTCTGCTTTTAAAATTGGCATACTCTAGAAAATTAAGCTTAGTTAATCTACCTATGAGTCCAAAGTTAGAGCAGTGTAACACACCAAGTCGTTTATTTCATGCATTAAAATGAGCTTTCTTGTTTTGACTGAAGCAAAGACCTTTGTAATCATTATCATCCTTCCATAGAAACAATCCTAGAATGCTGTGGAGTTAGATGAAAAGAAATTAAGAGTTTTGTGCTTTTAAATAATAATTAAAAAAAACCAAGTTATGTTACATGACTCTAGATGTTCACTGAAAAGCTCATATTAATCTTAACTTTCTCAAGAAGAGTGTTCATTTTAAAAACAACAGTTTGTAAATATGTAACGCCCACTAAAGAAGATAGAGCCAGCTTCCTGGAAACTGCATCTGTTGTTTCTTTTCCACAGGCATGTTGAGCCAGCAGGTTTGTTGGGTGCTTGAGACCCAACTCTGTAACAGAGCAGAGATAATCCAGACAAAAAGAATTGTGAAACTTTGTTTGGGTACCTAGGGGAGAACCCCAAATTTAATTATCCATCGGGTTGTAGAGATGAAAGAGTGCTTCTGCCTCATCTGCAGAGTTTTGTTTCTGTATAACCACAAGCTGAAAGAAATCAAAGTTGAGCAAACCTCTGCCCAGCAAGAGTAAAGAAAAAACTAATCCTGATGAGGGAAATAATGAGCCCACAAGGGCAATATATATTTTCACTGTACAGCAGTAAATGGAATTATTCATTCAGCCCTCTGCTATGGTACAGGAGAAACCTCATCATGACTGCTCACACATCTAAGTTTGCCTAAATGTTTGACTCAAAGGGAGTCAAAAGGCAGCCTGTGTTGACTACCACATGAGCAGAAGTTTTTTCCATGCTAGACTTAATACTGTTTGAAACCCAAGTGCATGTCCCTTCAAAGGGAAATGCCTTGAAGAGTAGTTCACATTTGATGTGATAATCAGTGCAGGTAGACTTCTAGCCTAGGTGTCTGTGAGTTCACTCACTAGTCAGATTGCTAAAGCAACTCCCTCTGCAACTGCAGCAATTCCCACTGCAGGAACATAAATTAGTTTCACTCTGGGAAAAGTCAAGCGTATAAAAGCCACTTCAACTTTAGCAAAGAGAAAAAGCCAACAAATAAACATGCTGTATGCTGGGATATCAAGGAATACAGTCTGCTGTTACAAACCTGTGTTTTCTGATAATTCTAGAGCCTGTTACCATGAAAGAGGCATTTCTTGAATGGCTGGTGGTAGGTAGTTCATGTTTTTCAATCCGATTTGCAATTGTATTTGTTGCTGTATAGTGATTGTTTTGCAAAATAAACTCGCTTGTCATCTAATTGCATTTGTTAGCTTCCTGTGTTTGTGATCCACCTCCTCCTGAGTCCAAGCCCTGTGCAACCAGCACCTGCCGGTACTGCCCTCAGTCTGCCCAGGAGCAGTCACAGCAGATCCAGCTGTATTGTTCAGCTAATCCGTTCTACTTCTAAACAAAAGGATCAGTTTTTATGGCTTGCGTCCTCTTCTGTGGGTCAGTATCTTCCTGCTGGGTGCAAATTTCTTCTCAGAGAGGGTGATTGGGTATTGGAACTATTTGCCCAGGTAGGTGGTGGAGTCACTGTCTGTGAAGGTGTTTAAGGACAGCCTGGATGTGACACTTGGTGCCATGTTCTGACTGACAAGGTGGTGTTGGTTCATAGGTTGAACACAATGATCTCCCAACCAAACTGACCCTGTAATTCTATGGATGGCCATGTAGCAGCACCTTGCACAGAGCAGCGGAGCCCGGCACAGCGAGCCCTCAGCGCAGCGAAGCGTGGCTGCACACTGGCCCTCGGGGCCCCTTGCGCGCCAGGGAAATGGGGGCCCCGGCCTGTGAAGGTGGCGCGACCGCCTCCGCCCACCCTCCCCGCGGATTCCTGCAGCTGGCTGGGCACAGCGGCAGCGCGGGACAGTGCTGGGGTGGCGAAGGCGACAGGAGTTGGGGTTTGGGGGTGAGCTCTGGGGTTTGTCTTGGAAACCAATGTGGAAACAGCGCAGCCTTGGAGGGATGCTTGGAGTGTGTCATTATGGACCTGTGGAGGATACTCAGTCCTAGCCTGAACTCGGGCCAGGGCGAGTGCGGCTCTTGTGCTGCGGGCGGAACGGAGAAATCATAGATCCGTTTGGAAGGGACCTGAAAGCTCACGTCATTCCACCCCCTGGCACTAGATTGGGTTCCACCAAGTCCCGTCCAACTTGGCCTTGGACACTCCAGGGGTGGGGCAGCCATAGCTTCTCTCGGTGGCATACTGCTGAGAGCACTGCTGCTGCTATGGGCAGCAAATACTGCAGAGAATGTTTGTGTGCTGGCACAGACTACCCATGTGTGCTGGGTGCCTGCTTAGCACAGGACATGGTGTAGTAGGGAAATACAACTGGGTAGATTGCCTTAAGAATTCCAAACCTTGAGCAAGCTGGACTTCACACACAGTGCTAAGTAAATGTTGTCAAACGACCTGGAGGAATAATTAAGTGCCATTAATTATCCAACAGGAGCACCCTCCTAAGCATGCTTAGGTACAAGGCAGAACTAATGCATCATCTGTCTATGGAAAGGGAGAGGATTAAGAAGCTGAGAACAAAAGGGTAAATCATGATCTAAGCATTCACAGCTAGAACAATGGTTGAGGACAGCTGGTAAGAACCTGTTTCTCCCTTTCAAAGTGAGCAAAGAAGAGATGATATTTCTGTGATTGTTGAGTCTTATTAACAGCATGTGGTAGGTGATCTATTTTATAGGTTGCTAGCAGATTGTGGTGTCAGAGCATTAAGATGAGTACAATTTATGAACAAAATCTTGATTAACTACTTGTTACTGAAAGGGAGGGAGGCCCAGGAATCCTGCTGCAATGTTTGTTAGAGGTACAGAGCATGTGTCCATCCTGTCTCAGCTCATGGGGCATTGCTTGCATTGTACAGGAAGATGGTGGAAGATGAGTTAGAGATATCGACAAGAGGCAGAAGGCCTTCCACCTTGAGATGTTTTGCCATGCAGAAGTCCCAGTTGCTGGGACTAAAAGACAGTGTAGCCCTGGTGGAGGGGTTCCCAAACCTAATTTAGTGTGAGTACCCTTGTTCTGGATGGAGAAGCATGCTGAGGAGGCAATGCACAGCTCTCTCGTAGCAACAAAGAGGAAGGCAAGTTTGGTAACTCAGTGGAGTAAGAGATACACACTTCTCTGGGAAGAAGGTAAAAAAGTTTAGATGGGGCAGGGTTTGAGGGGAGGTAGTTTGTTGCCTTTTTTTCCCCAAAAGAAGCAGAAGTTTTTCAGCTACTACTGGAGCAGTCAAATCCCAGAGCATGGAGAGTCCTGAGCCAAGGGATGATACAGTGAAAGCTGAGGATTTTTTTTTACATTTTCCCCCAATCTTGTCTAGATAACACCATCCCCCACCACCATGTCATCTCCAGGATTTTGTTCCCTCCCATCCTGTCCTATCTAGCTGTGTCTGTAATGTAGTTAATAGCAGTTAAATGTCTGTGTGAATATGATTTGTTGCTTGAACAGTATGCAAAGGCAGTAACTTACTGCATAAGGTGTGAAGGGCCTGTGTTTCTGCTCTGATTTGAAATAGAATTCTCAGATGCATGAACGCTGTGCCACTCTAGTGGTTCCAGCTAAATGTGGCCCAGGCATTAAATATCTAACTGTTCTTGTGGAATCTGATCCAGCTGAACTGCAGTCCACTCCTGGCCAGATTCATGCAGCAACAGCAGCAAAACTTGAAGTTTTAGGGGATCTTTGCAGTTTTAGGGGTTATTTATCCTTGCTTCTGAGCACAGTTGTGTTGTGTTTGAGCAGGGCTAGCTAGAAGAGCTGTGAAGGAGATTTCTGAAGAACTGTAGTTGAAATGTTTTCATGCTGTTTAAAGCCCTTAAAGAAAAAACAGAGCTTTCCTAGCCTTTTCTAAATTTTTACATTGCTTCTACCTGACAGACCCATATGGGAAAGAGTAGAATGAGTGACATCCATCAGGGCTAATCTTCTATGACTGGTTGTCCCAAGAGAGAAGGGATTTTTCTTCATGATGGGTCTGTTCAGCCAGGACAGGAGCCTGCTGGCAGCCAGTGGAAGAGTAAGATCTCAAGAGTGTGGCAAATGCTTTTTTTCCCTGCTCTGGGATCTACATTTAGGAGCTGTTTGCGGCTTTGCTCTTGGAAAGGCTGCTGCATACCAGAATGGCTTGACATAGCTCTTGAGAGCCTGGATTCTGCACAGAGAGTGCAGATAAGTAAGATGTGATTTCTTCGGAGTGTGTATGGCAGGGATTGATTGAGGGTGGGAACTTGGAGAGCATAACCATGGAAACAAGTGCAAGGCAGTGAGGTTTGAGCAGTTCCCTGCTCTGAGCACTCCTGTATGAGGTGGGGGCTTCATGCTCAGGTTCTTCTCCGTGTCCCCACTCTGTGCTATGCTGCCAGCCTTGGCTGTTTCTGGATAAAAACGAAATCCTACTGTGATGGATTATAAACATAACTGTCTGATGAATAAAGCAGTGATCAAGTAGAATCATGAGATCTGGAGGCATGTCAGACTCCTCCTGTCTGCAGTAAGAGAGGAAATGGGTAGATAGTGTCATGGGCATCCTCTGTGATTGAGCAGTTGCATGGGCTAGCAATTGCTGCAGTAGTGCAGAGCTTTCTCCACTCTTCCCTAACCTGCCTTCTGAAAGCAGTGACTTTTTGCAGTAGTCTTGATCTTTTTGCAGGCAGAGTGACCTGTGTTTCTGTGCCAGCCCAAGATGCCAGTGTAGCCTAGAGAAGAGAACACAGAAGAATTTTCAGGACACTTTGCTGTTTTCCTGCTGTAATGGCCTCTCTGAAGAGTCTACTTGTTTCCTCTCTATACCCACTGTAAGGAAAGGCCAGGGACTGATTTGCAGGACTTTCTCTTTGTCTGACTGCAAATCTGAAAGCCTCTGCTGAAAGCAGAAATTCAGTATAGAGATAAATAAGTTCCTACCGGTGCTAAAATTCTTTCTTCTCTTACACATGCAATTCATTTCACTTACAGAGATAGAGATTACTTCAGCTTCGTGTGCCCTTTGTGACGGTGGACATTGTCTCCAAAACAAGGCAAGAACAAAAATAGTCTCTAGCCACTGTCAAACTTAATGTAAACCACCTTTGCCACCTCCTTGGTTTAGTGCTGGTCATTGCCTGGCTGGATTTGAGATCTGCATGTTCATGCCTGCAGTTCTTGTGACAGAGCTGATAATGTTTCCTTTGCTCTCTGATTTGTTTTGCATTAAAAGTTCTGTAACTTCAAACCTCTGTACAAACGAAGGGATTGATGTGTCTTTTGTGACTGGTTGTACTTTGTGAGCAATATGCTGCACTCAAACTGCAATTTGCAGTTACATTTTCAGTCACTACAAACTAATCACAAACAAAATTCCAAGTAGTGATTTAGTTTCCTCTCAGTGCTGGGCTGTGTGACCTCCACATGCTAAGGGCTTGTGACAGGGCGAGGCACTGGCTTTGCACAAAGAAAGAGTAAGGAAAATAGTCCTGAACTTCAAAGCTATTTGTTTCCTGTAAAGACTCCTTCAAGGATGTGACAGAAAGGCAGGTAGAGGTACTGGTATGTTGTCCTCCTGCTTTCTGAGTGATAGTTAACACTGACAGATGTGGGGCTAATGTGCAGCTCCCCCGTGTGTGCTCCACTCCCGCTCTTTATTGGACCATAGAGAGGCCATTTGGATTCCCCTTTGGAGGCTTGGTGAAGTGCTGCTACTGAGCTTCTCTGCTCTCTAAAACAGCCTCTATTCAGGGCAGCAATGATGTTTACCTGTGTAGATTTGAAACTGATGAATGCCATTGTTTTCCAATAAAATTTGGTTTTGTTTGGGTTTTTTTGGTGGAGTTTTGTGCTCACACTTTCATCCCTTTCTCTTTACTAGGGAGCTGTCCTGGACTGACCACATCAAGTGCCTCTAGTGTCCCTGTCAACCAGGAGAATTCCTATGAGATTTTGGCCATAGTCCGGAGCAAGTTGCAGTGCTCTCTTTTGCTTTTGGGTTTCCTGTTGCACAGCAAAGCATGGGAACAATAAGCTTAGGCTTAGAGATACAAACTGGAAACTACTGGGGCTGCTTCTTGAATGCAAGAATAAAGAGAGATACCAATTTAAAATCAAAGAAAACCCAAACCAAACACATCTGAACTGTGCTTACCACTTACAAAGAGAATGCAATTGTCTTAAACTCAAGGTAGGTAAATATTATCACTGACTAAAATGGCACGAATTTGGAGAGTGAGACTATACAACACTGAAAACGACATTCAGATAAACCACCCCTGGCCTGCAACCTTCTCTCTGTCTGAGGGATAGCAATCATACCTGTGGGAAAGCTGTGAGTGCTAGTTAGTGCTATTGTCAACAGCCATCAGGAAAACTTGTACTTTTTCAGGCCTCAACAGCTCAGTTCAATTATTCTCCTTAATTGCAAGTAGCATTAAAACTTTTTTTGTCCTCATACTTTTCTTGGAAGAAGAGGGATTCGCCTGCTTGACTATTACTAAAACACAAAAAAATTAGACTTCAGATTTGTTGCTGCATAACAGGTTATGCTTTACTCAAGAGTTTCATAGCACATTACAGGACTTGAAAAAAAGCAATTATTTTAAAATTAGTTCATTACTCCCACTGCATAGTGTTTTACTACTGACTTTTAAGAGGCATTCTGGAAGAAACTAAAGCTCAAATTTGCTTTCCAAACTGTCCAAACAAGAAGACAGAAGTCCTGGATTCATGGAGGGGATGTGAAGTAGGTAAACTTAATACGTACCTTGCATTTAGAAGTCAATTGTTTTAACTATCTTCTCTCTGTATTCTTACAAGATTTTAGAAACCAAGATAATTTTGTCCATGTCCAATCTCACTTAATGGAAGGAAAGAACATGGTAATTAAAAGCTTTCCTGCCTGAACAAGGTAATCCTATTAATAAAAAGGCCAGACTTTTGTGCACCAGCAGTACAAGTTACTGCTAGCAAAGAACCCAACCAGACAATGTGAACAAAGCCAACTGGTGCAGCATTCCAGTGCTTAGGGAGATTAGTGATTTTATTTACACAAAACATTTTGGTTGCAAACATATTTTTTATTTAAGAGATTACCTTCTAGTTAGTTGTCTTAATATTTCTTTTGTTTAAGAGGGGGATTTTAGAAAAATGTAGATCTCATAAGGTCCTGTTCTCCATGACTGGAGATCAAGACTAGTCACTGCAAGGAAGTATTGTCTTGGGCACCAGAAAAAACGTTATCTCAAGTGGGGGTAAATTCAAATTACCTGAGTAGTGGCACTGGATTTTCAGCAAAACTCTTTCTTAAAGTACCCCTAAGGAAGTAAATAGCTGGTGTTCATCTGTTCAGCTCCTCTACCAGGAAGGAATGATTTTGGTGAATCTTTAGGTGCTTAACATTAAGTAGGAAGATTGAAAGACAGGAAGAAATATGGCCTTGGTGTGTTGGAGCATCTCTCTTAATTTTCAATATTTTCATATAAGCAACAGAATGTCAGGGGTTTTTTTTGTTTGTTTGTTTGTTTGTTTGTTTTTTGGTTTTGCTGTTTTGGGGTTTTTTTCCCTATGAAACTGTTTGGGATGAACTTGTGCTGGTCTTTTATTTTATTGTATTAATTATTCACTGTAGTATACTATCCTCTGATATCCTTAGGTAGAGAAGGAGACCTAATCAACAGTGCCTGAGAAATATTTCCAGCAAACCTGACACAAACTTATGCTTGTATTACTCAAATCAGTCAGAAACACCAGTAAATCTGCTTTGGCACGTCCCACCCCCTCCACCTCTGTCTCGGCTCTTCTGCGTAAGAGAAATCTGTGGAGTAACTACCCCAGAGATCCTCTGCTCCCAACACCGATCTTCACTTTCAGAGAGGGTTTATGCCTTGCTTCCCTTCTCTCCCCATTTGGGAAGGACAGGGGGAGGGAGGGGGAAGACGGCGGGCCGGGGAAGGGTGGGGCTGAAGGAAGTCGCTCTCCCGACCCGGCAGGCCCTGGGATGCTGTGCGAACCCCTCTCGCTGCGGACCGGCGGGGCTTCCCAACTTTGCGGCGGTGGCGAGGGGCAGAGGCGGCAGCAGCCCTGTTGCTGCGGGGCCCGCTGCTGCCGGCGCCGTGAGGGAAGTTTGGCGGGGCGGTGCCTCGGCCGCCCCCGCAGCTCCCGCCCGCCTTCCCTCCCCTGTCACCGCCCGCCCGCCCGCTCTGGGCTCTGGGCACGGGGAGCTGTCCACAGAGGGAGGTGCTGAAGGCAGGGAGGAAGCTGAAGGACGCGGACATCTTCGCTCCCCCTAATTTCCTCCCTGCCTTCTGCAGCCATTTTGCACCAGCGGAGTTGAGGGAGGGGGTGGGCTGCAGGGAATGGAGGGGAGAGGGTAAAGAGTTGCAGAGAGCGAGAGGCAGCCATGGGAGGTCTCGACTGCTGTGCCTGCTGAGACTGCAGCAGCTGTCATCAGCATCATGGTGAAAAGGAAAAGCTCAGAGGGCCAGGAGCAGGAGAGTGGCCGTGGCATCCCTCTGCCCATCCAGACCTTCCTGTGGAGGCAAACCAGGTAAGAACAGGGCACTTGGGATAGAGCTGCAACAGGGCAGTGGAAGTGCGTGGGGGGCGCGGGCCGGCTGCTGCCCAGTGGCAGGGAGAATGCAGTTACTCCTGCAGCTGCAGCGTGAAGGCGTGAAAAAAACCGGGTTTCGCACTCCGTATAGAGCAATTTGTGTGTATCGGGTATGGGAGGAGGTCTCAAGGCAGCTTAACCTAGTGGCAGTTCCAGGCAGCTTCTTGATTTGACTTTAAACCATCCATGTCTGTGTTTCTCTGTGCCCCTTTCCCTTCCTCCGCGTCCCATGCTCCCCATCTCATCAATCCCGCCCCCCATCCCCATCTTTTACGAGAACTGATGGAGCTCTTGCACCAGAAGCAACATCCGTCAGTGCAGACCTGCAGCTCTGCTTCTGTCTTTATTTGCAGCCGTCCTGGAAGTGTACTTTATGCTTTGAGAGGTCAACATGCAAACAGATATGTCAAAGTCATTTCACAGGACTGGAGAGAGAGGCACTGGAGATGTGTGAGGGACTAGCTGAATGTATGGCTGGTGCTTTATGTTCCTTGTGAATCCTGTCAGTCTCCTGTCCTAGCAGCATTCTAAACTGAAAACATTGTGGGGGCAGTGGGGGGAGGTTGGGAGATTTGAAGGTTGTGGCTCTAATTTAAGGCCTCAGTCACAAAATCCCTTTATGCCATAGTCAGTGTCCTTCAAAATAAAATATCCTCCCCCCACCCTGCCCCAGCAATAAGGTGACCTGATTTTATTTTTTTTTTAATATTTACTCTGATCTCATTCTGGAGGAGAATGATAGCAGAGGGTGGATGTTCTCTACATACAGCATACAGGCCTGCACTTCACCATAAGCCTTCCACACCAGCAGCTGTTCAGAAAAAACATTTAATACAGAGCTGGCAAGTTGATCTCGGGCGTAAAATAGAGATAGGGCAAAGTTCAGTACTATTTAACTAATTTTAAACAGAATATGTTGAAAATTTTTCACTGAGGTAAAATGGCTGAAATTTGTCTGATGGAAGATTTTATCCCTGGGAACTTGTAGACTGAATTAAATACCTCTTGACGTATTGGGGTGGGCACTTTTTCTTCTGGAAAAGATAACAGCATTTATCAGATGTCATCAACAGGTATGTGAACATAGTTTTGGCTTATATCCTCCTTTACATTAAGTTTCTCAGCCTTTTGACAGCCTTTTGACATGAGAAAAATCCTAAAACTAACTAAGAAAAATACATGATGATATACTGGGTCTCTAATGCTTCTTCTCCCTTCTTTCAGTGCATTTTTAAGACCTAAACTGGGGAAACAATATGAAGCTTCCTGTGTGGTATGTCCATGTGTCTCTTTTTCAACTCTTAGTAACTAACTTTTCATGCAAATCAATCTGACCATAGTGGCTGATCAGCAAGCTTCTCAGCTTACACCAGAAATTGATTTAGTCCATTAAACTTCATTTTGTACTTTTATCACATAAAGAATTTAAAATTTTTCCCATCTAGAGAATTTGCATATCATGTCCATCTTTAGACACAACAAAAATAATTTATTTGGATATTAGTAATGAGTTATTCATTAGTAATGCCATAGTAATTAAATAAATAATGACATAAACAAACTGAGTTATGACAATCGGTGTCTAACCTTGCAGTTCATCTCCTGTGGATGTGCTTTTGCATGAAATTAATGTCATTTCAGTTTGCAATTGCTGAAGGTTTTTCAAGCCTATAATATAGAAAATCTAAACAATGCTAACGGTCTTTGAACAATACTTCTACGATTGTGCAATATGGGAAACACTTCTACTGGAAATTAGAGAGAGTATATCTTATCAGAATGATTAAGGAGAGGTTATTATGCAGATACAAATAACTCTTATTTCTAAATGTACTTCAAATAAAGCCTCCAGTTACTGCTGAAAAGGAGGGAAAAAGGGAAGACACGAAGCAAATTCAAATAAGATGAGTATCTAGAGAATTTCAGAAGTCCTTGAATGGTTGATGGTCTTTGGATTACTAAAAGTACATTAGTCAGTTGCAGCTAAACTTGACAGAGTGGAAACATTTGGTCTGGACATGTATCTTAATAGTTTAAAGTTCTTAGGTCAGTCTGCAGCAATTTTCTGACTTCCTTCTCACAAGACATTAGGCTGGAGAAGCTTTATCTGTTTCTGAGTCATTTTCTTCTAAGAAATCCATAAATTTTTCAGGGCTTTTGCTAGATACCAAATAGAGATAGAGGAGTGCTGGTTTAGTGTGTTGGTGAGTAAAATGTTCAATTCTAGCACATGCAACAAAAAGCATCATAACTGGTGAATGCCCACTGACGGTTCCTGGTTGTTGAGAGGCTGGAAAATGGAGCTTGTTGCCTTATGTCCTTTACCAGGAGCCTCAGCAGTGTGCAGGAGCCATGCCTTGGAACACCTCTAATCTGAGGCTGTGGGCTCATACCTGTTACTGTTGGATAGAGGGACAGAGCTTCCTTCTCTGTGCCTTCTCTACTATATACCTATCTGTCTGTGACTTGCTTTGCTTCCTGCTGTGCTGTTGGCATCAGGTCCCGCAGGCTAATTCCAAAGCACCTTTCTTCTGTGAACACACAGTGGAATTTACTAAGTGTAAAAAACAAACCACACCAAAAAAAACCCCTAAACCACAGAACAACATAAATCACATGCTTCAGCCAAGGGAAAGGAAGCTCTGAAAAAAGGCATTTCGTAAAAATCAGATAAATTTCCTCCTCTTGGATGAAGAACTTTCTTCTCCAGTTCTTAACATAATCATTAAATTATGGTAGAAAATTTTCAAAGGTGGATCTTAGTTTTGAGAAATTTTTGAGTTACAGCCTGAACTGACACATTTGTTGCCTTCTGCTTCGTCTGTTTCCTCTGCCTACTGGTGCACAGGAATGTCTCCCCACACCAACACATTCTATATTATTCAGTGGGGCAGCAGACTGCTGAATGCATGGGTGAGACAGGGTTTCTGGAACCTTACAGGTACTTGACTTGTCTTCTGAAACCTCCTGCTGACTGTCTAACACCCCTATATTGACTAGTGTGCCTAAAAATACTATGCAGCTGTTACATGATCTATCTTTTTATCATTTTCTAGACAGAATTCTTGTAGGCATGTCTATAGGCTGCTAGCTGTCTGGCAATGCATATGACACAACATCGTGCAGTATTCTATTATTATTCTTGGCTCTAAACTTGCTGCAGTAGAATTTGCTGCATATTGTGCATTGAGAAAGCAGATGTTGGGGTCTGAGATTCAGTGAGTACAGCATCTGGTCTGCAAGAGCATACTGCATTACTTCTTTGAGCTTTGCTTTATACCATAATACTAGATGGAAAAAATGGCCCTTTCATGGCATTGTTCTCTTTACCTGAACCATCACACTTCAATTGGTCTCTTAATAATAGCCTTTAAGCTGAAAATAAATATCGTCCCCCCATACATTGTCTTACACCATCTAAATGTTTGTGCCTCAGTATGGAATTAATGTTCTCTCTCCTCCCCATTCTGAAGTTGTTCTGCCTTGACATGAGGCCATTCCTAATGTGCATGAGTCAAAGCTGTAAATGACCTCACAGGAATGCACATGAGTGCTGAACAAAGCTGATGCATTTTTGGAATGATGGTAAGGAACTCAAAGATATGCTGAAATTCTTCTACTCTGGTTTGCATATTGGCCATGGAAGAACTCAAATGTTTTCTGGAGGATCCTGCAAATTCAAAGTTTCCCTCTTTTCTTGTTGTTGTTGTTGTTTTGTTGTTTGCTTGTTTGTTGGTTGGGTAGGGTTTTGTTTTTGTTTTTTCTTGTTTTTGAAAATGTAATTACATGTTTTGTTATTATGAATAATTAAAGCTACGGAACTATACGTAGCTATATAAATATAGCTACGGAACAAAGTTCAGAAAGAGGCCACCTTTATTTTATCCAGCCAATTGACATGGTTGCAGAAAACTGAATCTCTGTAAGTAAGGTGTTTGGCATCTGTGCTTCATTACTTGTGAATGTTTATACTATTGCTATGTTTAGTAAACAATAGTCTTACCATCCCTTGTGCTATGAACTCCTAGGTTCCTAGATCTTTCTAGGATCTCTTCCTTGCTCAGTGGATCTGCCCCAGACTGACAGTACTTTCTGCCTGCACTTCAAGCTCTTTCCAGTCAGTCTGAAGTGACTTCAGCACTGGTCTCAGCTTTCCTCCATGATGCAGACTGAGCTTTGAAAGGACAGGGCAGTAAGGTCCCCTCCAAGGACACAAGTCCAGTTCAAGAATCACTAACCATTTCTCTGTGTTTCAGCCACAATCCTTCTGTACCTGCACTGGGCTAAGCACTGGGCAATCCTGCAGGGATACTCCCTGGCACTCCTGAGAGGATGTAGCAGGAGGTGCTGAGCTTCCCAAGATAACCTTTGGGAGCTCTTGGCAAACTCTGGGAACCTCTGGTCACGCTCTGTCAACCCCTGGCTGGCCTCTTCCTGCCTTACACAATTCACTGCAAGTACAGCTTCCCTGGGCTTAGAGCTGGGGAAGTTCATGCAACTCAGGCAAAGCTGTTCAGGAAACCATGACAAAGCCCAGCCAGAATGCTGCTGGAATGGGAACAGATAGCCTGAAGATACCTAGACAAGAAGTACAGAACAGAGCAGACAGTGACACACAGGCTGATCCTGGTCACAAGGTATTTGGCAGTGCCTTTGTTTCTTAGTGGAGATGCAGGTAAAAGGAGAACAACAGCAGTAGGAAGGCAGCCAGACAAGGCTGGCCACCACTCCCTGCGAAAACAGCTGTCACCACTAAGCTAAAAGGAAAAATGCTTGTGTAAGTGGTCCTGAGGGAGCTGAACACACACAGCACTACTGAAAGGGACTGTTTCTCCAGCCAAGGCACTAACTTCTCTCACTGTCCCCTTAGCAGATGTTCTTTATCTGCCTTTGGTGTGTGTGGGGTGTTGCAGGCATGAACAAGCATGCTATAAGTAGGTAGTTGTTTTCTTAGCCAAGCTGCAGCCCTGAGCCCTGTGGCTGTTGCTCTGCCCATGGCATGACAGTATCTGTCTTCTGGCTCACTTACTGGGAGCTTATTCAGACATTCTCATTCAGGCTTCTTATTTAAGCATGGAGCTCCTCTCAGCTGTAGCAGCAGTTGTTTAGTTCACGAGGAGTGAAAATTAGGTCTTCTGCTCCAGTGTCTATATATTCCCTATAGCAGATCCTGAAAGAATAGAGCCATAGCACACCGAAAGGAGGCTCTCCAGGAGCAACACAGGACCTTGCATCTGGAATGTCTGGTATAGACAGGAGCTGCACCTTTATGGAGAACTCCAGGCAAATTCAACAGCAACACTTGTCCCAAGAACTGCATGTTCCTGTTGGTTTGCTTGTGACAGTTATCAGTGTGGGGCTGAGTGCCAATTAGTTGGTGTGCTGACAGCACATCCACTCGAGCTGTTTTGTACCAGGCAGTGCCTGTAGCAGGCATGGACTTTCAGTGGTTTCAATACAGCAGCTTTTCTGTTTGCATTTTTCTGGAGACATATGGTACTTCTGTCTCAGATGCTGGTGATCACATAAGCTATTCCAGAAGCTAATCTTTCATTGTAGTACAGAAATATTTAGCTTTCTGCTCAGGCCAGGAAAGAACATGTGGCTAACCACATAGGGAAATCTTCATGAGGGCTCAGCAGCCCAAAATGTTGTGATAAATACCAGGCTAATCTAAAGATACAATTGCGAACTCCTTGGCTGCCTCTTGAGTTTCTGAGGCACGCAGACTGTGGGTCAGAACTTGAAGAAGACAATTGCTAATGAACTCTCTACCTGATGCCATTGAAGTACCCAGGAATTAAACCTTGAACAGAAAGCCAGGGAGCAATAATGTGTCTTCTGTCACACTTCAGAATAGTGTTGGTACTCCCAGTGATTTTTTTCTCCCTTTGCCCTACAAAATAAATAGCTTTGTCAGCTGTACTGAAGTCTGAGCTTATGGTTTGGTTTTTGTACTGGAGGTGAGATCATTCAATTCAATAGGCTCAGTCAGCACTGGTGCTTAGCAGGCCTTTTGGTGAGCTAATCCAGCTCACTAACATGGATAGGAGCTACTTACCTCTATGCTGACCTTCCTTTTGCCTTGTGTAGAGGCTTGGCTTGGTTGAATGAAGGATCCAGTGAACCCCAGAGCAGATGGATGAGTGAAAATAGGAGACTGTGACTGGAACAATGACTAAGGAGTGGTCCCTGTCCCCTTTTGATAAAAATAAGTAAAACCTCATGTTTTTCACTGGCTCTTTCAAACTTTGTGGCATTTGTAATCATGCACCACTTGTTCTGCTTCTGGGGATACTTTGCTGCTTTGGTCCCCCCTTTCGTTATGCAATAATCCCTTTACTGGGATACTTATTCTAAACCTCTGTTGTCTTTTTGCTAAAGCACTCTCTGTCCTACTGTGAATCTTGACTGGAACAGAATAGTCAGGCCTTATGATGGGTACTTTGCTCCCTGTCTTGTTCAGGCTTTCAAAGCATCAGCTATCCCTTAATTTTGCCCCCATTCCTGAACTGATAGGATTGAATGGCAGGAGATTGCTTTCCTTTCAGACACTGTGGCCCCCAGCAGATCACTGTAAGAGTGACTTGAAGCATCCCTTCCCTGGTAGACAGGTTATCCATTCCTGGTGCTAAGAAAAACATATTGCAGATAACATGATCCATGGCACATTATTTTTGACTAATCCTCCAGAAACCAGTGTTTTTTCCACATACTACAGCAAATGCCCTCCAATTTCAACCATTGGTCCATAAGGAAAGTGTATTAAGTTTTCTGACTACAACCTGGGGTTTCTAGTAGGTGGGCAACGTGACCTTCTGCACACTGATATTTGTTGGCAGCTGTGATGGTTATTGTCAATATTTCAGGGTTCAGTCTGTTGGCATAGTCTTAGATCTCTGTAATGGAGAGATGTGTGTTTCTGTGCCTCTGTGCTGGCCAGAGCAGAACTGAATGCTGTAAAACTACAAAGGTATAGCATTTTGCTTGCATCAGGACACCCAGCCTCTTGGTAGAAGAGCTCATGTCTGCCCACACCATCAAACAGGGCCCCAAACAGAGAGAACAAATGTGCCTAGCTGCTGGGACAGGCAGGAGAGTGCCTGTACCACAGGTTAGCATGCCATGCTTGGGAGCGGTTGCTCACTCAGGAGAGCATGTTTTGACATGCTTCTTTTGCCCTTCTATGTAACGAAGTCTCTTCTTCTTACCACCCACTCAATTTTACAGGAAAAAAATTGATATGACTAGTGTTGCAGGATAAGCTTTATGAATCTAGAGTGAGGGCCTTTGAAGCATCTTTTGAGTAACGGTTACTTGTTTGCCCAGAGCTTGATAAAATTGGTGAAACAGCTTGTGAGCAAATAGGTAGCCATGAGGTTAAACTGCTTTATGGCAAGGACATGCCATGTCATTATCTTTGCTATAGGTACTTCAGTGAAGGAATATAACTGCACTTGTGACCTATAATAAGATCTTTGTATCTGATTAGTGATTCGGAGAAATAAGGACTTTACAATTAGAAATTGTGAAGTGGTATGTTTTATTTCCAGCTGGGATGCACGAGTAGATAGCTCCTCCAAACTGTGCGTGCTTCGGTGACTTTCTCCCCGCTATTTATTTTCTGAAATATTACATATGCATTAAATTTCACAATACGCCTATACATATTCATCACCTAGCCCCGCCCAGCCCCGCTTCATATTAAAATGAGCTAAAAAGTCCTTCTGCGGTTGTGCATACCTCTCTGGTGCTCGTGGGCCGGGGTCTTCTGAGGAAGATCGTAGTCTTTATCACAGTGAACCTCCCCTTCTCAGCAGGCATAGTAAGGATTTGGCTAGTTCCCAGGTTAGCTTGCCCTGGCCAAAACCACAAGCCTGGTTCAGGCTGGTTCTTGGGTCTGAAAGCAGGATCTTTGGTCACAGTTTCTTCTCTTTATCGATGGTCCTGCATGCTCCCTTACATCTTTCTTTTCTGCTTGTCAGGCACAGTAAATGTTAAACCAGAATAAATGTTAAGCAAGCAATATCTAGCAAGCAGCCGCAAGATTTACCAATACATGTGATCAGCAATTAACTCTTAAAGCTTCAAGCCCCCTGTATCATCAGAGCAACAATTTATTGAAACATTTGGAGCAACTAACAATAAGGAGCTTCCTTAGGGATTTCAGAGGCAGATAGCCTTATTTTGTGTTGCTTGAGGTGGAAATAATAAACTTGCTGCAGCTATCAGCTCTGTAAGTGTTCACAAAGCCATTACATTATAGCTCGACAAAAAATTTTGTACACTGATAAGTTTTTGTGACAGGGTGTGAAAACATTTCCTAAGGCCCATATACCTTTAGTGGTTTGCCCTTTATGTTACTCTAAACTGAAAGAGCATGTGTATTTAACAATATTCAACACTCAGCTTCACAAATACAGGCTTTCTTAGCTCCTGTGACCTCTAACATGATTACTGGCATGCCCAGCACAGCTGTAAGTCAGGATTATGGCTTTACCCAGCACAGCTCCAAGTCCAGCTTGCTGTCAGCACTTACTAATATACAGATGATACTTGCTTCAATTCTCTTATATTGCAGAAAATATGTTGTGTGGTCCATTCATTTCTTAGTCAAGTATGTTCATATGTCTGGTGAGCTTTAGTTACAGTCTGTATTTTTCAGGACAAACATTATAAAATTTGCCTCAGTTATACAATTAGAGGTTTTTAAAAGAGGATGTTCATGTACTGGAAGGAATGTGCAGAAATAGACATGATGCCTTTTTTTCTTTGTTCTTGCTTTTAGTCTTTTGAAAGAGTTTTAGTAGAAAACAAGCTGCATGGCCTTTCTCCAGCTCTCTCTGAAGCCATCCAGAGCATTTCTCGCTGGGAACTTGTCCAAGCTGCACTCCCTCATGTGCTGCACTGCACTGCAACATTGCTCTCCAACCGGAATAAGCTAGGTTAGTGCTCATGTGAGGTTGTTTTCCATTGCTGAAGCTATCAGTTAAAATAGGACAGATCAAGTTGGCTCAGGTTGCCAACATATTCTAAATCCGTAGAATCCCACTTAGTTTCTTCTGGGGATTGCCTTTCTTAATGATTGTCTTTCTCATTTATAGAAGTGTAACCTGTGAAAGCTTCCCTTAGTAAAGTTAATAGTCTGATGAGCTAAAGAGTCAGAGTAGTCCAACAACATTTTGCTAGTTATTTCCTAGCTGTAATAGAACTTATTTTAACACCCGGCAGGCATGGATTCCTTGAAGGAATATGTATTTCTTTCAAGGCATGCTGCAGTGGTTAGTTGTAGCAGGTACTTTTAATATCTTCAGTTTTGGGGGTTTTTCTTCCTATTTTTCTTTTTATTTAGACCAATGCATGTGACTCTCAACAGACAGTCAGTCAGACAACAGAGAGGCAGATCTAAACCCAACTTACTTTACTTACTTTTGTACTGATTTCAGCAGTGATTTCAGTAGGAGTTTGCTTCCTGAGACATGCCAGTAGGGAACATAAACAAGACACAGCTTGAGCACCTTGCAGTGCTCACTGGCATTTTGTCTTATTCAAAAATGTCAAAGAGACAAAACTATTGAGTTAGTTTCTTTTGGGACCACTCTATGTCCAGGTGGCTATCCATGCTTGCAGCTCACATTGCAGACTGAACTCCAAATGCTGCGAAATAAATGGAGGCTTCTGATTTAGGAGGTTTCAAATATAATGAGACAGAATGCTGGTGCTTTTAGTTGTAGAATTTTAATTTTCAAATGCTTATCAGAGTCGGATGTCCAGCCTCCAGTGCAATTCTGAAATAATCTCAACTGTATCATTAATGGAAACCCTGTGAGATACCGTGATGCATTTTTCCATACAGGACATCAGGATAAGCTTGGAGTAGCTGAAACAAAGCTTCTTCACACTCTTCACTGGATGCTGCTGGAGGCTCCTCAGGACTGCAGCAATGACCGATTTGGAGGAGACAGAGGCTCTAGCTGGGGAGGGAGCAGTAGCGCCTTTATTCACCAGGCTGAAAACCAAGGATCACCAGGACATCCCCGGCCCAGTGCCATTACTGATGAGGAGGAGAATAACAGAAGGAAATTCTTCCAGAATTCCATGGCCACAGTAGAGCTGTTTGTGTTTCTCTTTGCTCCCCTTGTCCACAGGATTAAAGTAAGTGATACACTGATGGGGTTCCTGTGTGGATACAGCTCTGGGCGGGAAAGGAATGATTCTGCATTTGTGATTGTTATTTAATTCAGCTTACAGTGCACACTGTGGTACCACTGGAAATGTTTTACCAAGCTGGCAGAATACTGCTGCCATTGGGAAGAAATCCTTCCAGTGTCACGAGCAATCACCACAGCACCAGGCAGGCACAAAGACAAAAAAGTACAAAGTGAGCCATTTTTAGCCTTTGGGATGGCAAAGATCTGTGGCCCCTGTGAAGTCTCTGGGATCCTGAAAACTGCAGAAAGGATTATGAGCTTTAACTTGCTCCAGTGATTCTCAACCATAGCTCAGAAGAGCCTTGCTTGATTTTCAGGGATTCCACCATGGGCCTGCCACTGGGATTTGTTGTTGTCATTACTAATCATTTTGATGCTAATTACCAGGATGGTGTTATAAGCATGGCAGTGGCAAAGACAATGGAGCATTCCTTTGTTCTGAAATGTGAAGCAGGCTGCAGGCCTCTTGTCTACTGGGGTTCCTCTGTTAATTTTATGCTGAGTGCATCAGCTTTGTGAAGTGATGTGATGAAAAGACATTTTCTGCATGCTCTGACTCCTGCCTCTGGGAGGCTGCCATTTAGCCTTTATTTTTCCAGCTAGGCCTCAGAAAAGAGTAGGTCCTTGAAAAGAGGGCTATAAAGTCATGAAGTGATGGGGCTGTTATCTGTTCTAATCCTGCCCTCTATGCTGCAACAGTTGAAGAAGGTAGGAAGGAACAGGAGATAAAGGATAATCTTTTGGTTAAGGCAGATAAAAGCAAGAGGGGAGAACTAGATTCTTTCTCTACTTCTGTCGCTGGGTTCCTGTACAGTACTGTTTGATTTATTCAGCCCAAATTTTTCATACTTGTTTTCTAGTTCTCTGTAGGCTACTGGGACAGGACAGGAAGAAATACTGAATTCTTCCCAGTGCTACACACAAAAATGCGGGCTGCTGTTTGAATATATGGAATGAAACTGGAGGTAGACTTTGGCTATTATAGACTGGAGTTCCACTTTTTTTTATTAATCTTTCTGATGTGGTGTTTACAAGATGGGGTTAATAACAGTCTCAAGTTTACCTTGAAAATCTCTGAGATCTCTGGAATACTGTGGTGATGAACACTGAAAAGCCAGTTAAAACATGCACATTTCAGTCATCAAAACAAAACCCAGGAAAGGAGTTAAATGAGGCATGTAAATGGTTCACTAAGTGAGCTTTTTCCTCTGATATCTTGTAAGGGGAAAGATACTACCTGATCAGATAGCCAAAGTAATGCATGGGCTCAAGGAAGAGGACACATGTTTGCATAGACAGACCTAAACTATTGAATTTATAACTTCTGGGAGGATTTGTGTCTTGAGCAAAATGTTTTTAAATCAGGCTTTGGGGGATGCATGTAATTCTTTAACTGCATAGCTGTAGGTAGAAGTGTTGGCATGTTCAGCTAGCAGTGCAAAGTGAAGATGCAATGTTACTGCTACCAGGTCTAAAAGCTTTGCAAGTTGCTACTAGTAAAAACAGTAATTAAAACCAAGCTTAGTTTAAACCAGGCTTGTGAGTTGATTATGAAAGAGAGGGTAGGATATAGAAGGGCTGGAGATCTACAACCGTCGGTTCCTGCCATTCCTTTAGCTCTGTCTGCATCATCTGTTCCAACTGCCGAGGCATCTGGGGCTGTGTCAATAGGAGAGTGTTGTGCACCTGTAAATATACCACCTGTAATTATACCACCGTGTTACCATGTTTGTTTGCCATATGGGGATAGCTGGGGCTATACTGACATCTCTGTCTCCTAATGTAGATCTGACATTAGGTCAAGTAAGTGCATAGCTGCACCCTGATCCTGCTAAGATTTACTTGTGTACTAAGTTATATGATTTCAGCTGCTTGAATATGTAAAACAGCAATAGCACGATTGTGTCTCTATGTATTGACAGAGTTCAGGTACTAACAATGCTAATGATAACAATACTAATGTATACCAATACTTCATACTAATCTGTTACATGTTTCCTCAATTTCTAAGTAATGCTTTAATATTTCGTATTCTTATTCTTTTGGAGAAGAAGTTCAAGTCTTAGAGTGGAAATCAAGTTGAACTTGAATACTAAACGTAAAGTGGTTATGTATAATTAAAAGGGATACTTTGTGACAGGAATGGCCTTTTCTATTACAGCTTAATGTCCTGGGAAAAATAGGGTTCTTTAACTAGAATAGAAAATTTCATTTGAAAAAACCTTTGTCTATTTTAGGACTGAAATTTCCCTGTGATTTTTTGCTAGCCATAGTTCACGTGTATTGAGCTTGCTGAGTGTTGTCAGTAGCCCTTGAGTTAACATACACTGACTGGACAACTGCACATGGTATCACTTATTTCTTGTAAGATCTGTGCATCAGAGAAATGACAGTCTTTGCAGACTTGAGACAACATTCTGTTTTTCTTTTTAGGAGTCTGACCTGACATTCCGGTTGGCTAGTGGCCTTGTTATTTGGCAGCCGATGTGGGAACACAGGCAGCCTGAAGTTTCTGCCTTCAATGCTCTTGTAAAACCCATCAGGAACATTGTTACAGGTCTGTGACTTTGCTATGGTAATGCAGCTCCTGAGATCTGGGAAACCTTTCCCTTTCTTTGCCTGATGCTGCCCTTACATTCTGTATATGAAGGAGTCATATATGAAGGAATATGTGGATTCTGCAGGAACTAGTCAAACCGTAGAGTAGTTTGTTTCCCCTCAGAGTCAGCTGATATTTGCATACTAATTAAATAGGAGATGGGAGAACCTTCACAAACAGGAAATTAATAACTTTTCAGTAGTTATCATTTCTGTCTGCCTCATATACTTTCTGCTAGCCTTATCTTCCTTAGTTGCTAAGAAGGGAGAATACAGTACCTTGCAGCAGCCTGACATGAGTGAGGAAATCTTTCCCGAACTGGCACTGGACAAAAATCAACAGAAGAGCACACGGGTGGTTCTTCTGCTATCTAAAATTTGATTTCTTGCATGTTATGAAATTAGAAAACTTAGTTTCAAGAGAGTCCACTGAAGGCCCAGGTTGTAAATTCACTTTTGCTCTTCCTTTGTGCTTCAGACATAGTGAAACTGGAGTTGGGTGCTTAGGCTTCCAAGGCTTTGGCTTTCAAATCTTTTTGTCTGGCCTAGTCCTAAAAAAACCTTTTTTTACTGTTATGTTTTAGACAATAGTTTTTATAATTCCTGCAAGGTGGTGAATTGAAAGTGAGCAGGGTATACTGCTGTAGCATTGCTTCCCATTCTCAAAAGTATGGACCTGTAATTTTCACCATAGTGAAAATGTAACTCAGTAAATTAGATTTTTCTGATAACAGGTGATTTTGGATGTCATATATTGTTCTGAAGACTTTGTAGACCTACTGAGACAGCTCAGAATTAAAAAGATTCTGATCTTCCAAATGATTTTAAACAGTCTTTGACATCTTGCTCTTCATCCCTCTGCTTCAACTTCTAGAATTAAAATAAAGTGTTTCAGCCCTTGAACTAACAAAGGGAATTAGTCCTAAGTGTTATTTGACTATTGGATTTTTTTCTATAGGTCTGTGTGTGGACAGAAAATTCCTAGAAATAGTTTCAGAGGTAAAGTCTGGAAGGAAAATGCTCCATAATGTTTTGAAAGTTTTTTTCAACAGGACAGAAATACTAATTGGAATGAGGTATTTTATGCCTAGGAGGATGCTGCTATCTCAGCATTTTCTCAAACTGGGAAAAAAGAAAGTAAAATTTATTTAAATTTTCCTTCAAACAACAAATCAAAAAAAATCTAATGAAGAAGCCTTGCAATATTTGTTTTGCAGTCGGTCTGATTCAAAGTCATATCTGCACAACTTTCTGCAGGATTTCAAGACTTGTCTGTGTGATGTGTATCCTAGTCTGTGTGATGCCTTTGGTCTGCTACAGTACTACAAATCAAACTTTTTGTATTACATCTATGTATTTCTTGTGCTGAAGGCATTTGGCAAATTGGAAATCCCAATATATTCTGAGTGATGTAACCTAGAAAAGGACCTGAATATATGTACAAGTAGGATGAAGAACTCCAGAATAAAAGGCACTAGTCTGCACAGGAAAACACAATTGATGGCAGATGGATTTAGGATGAAATTTATATTCAAATTTAATTTTAAAGAAATAAAGATTTTCAGTAGACAGTATTGTTGACAACACAGTGTAAAGAATTGAAAAAACTAACCCCGTCCTATTTTCATGTTATGACTGTGACTAGTGCCTAGGAATTTTGCAGCAGATAGATGCTGGTTTTGTTTGCTGGTTTATCCTTTTATTATAATACTTTATAATAAGTACATTATAGCGTAGGAGGCATTTCCTGAAATGTCCTGCTTTGACTTCTTTTCTCAGCAAAGAGAAGTTCTCCCACCAATAATCAGAGTGTGACTTGTGAATCCCCTAATCTGGACAGCGGACGTACTGAGGTAAATTCTATGCAAAAGTTTGACAAGCTTGAATAAGATGCTGAGGGAGGGGGGAATAAATATTGAAAGAGAACTTACAGTTAACACCCTAAAGTAATCCATCTCCAAAAATCACAGTTATGCACAGCTCTTTGCAGCTAAGGCTTCCCACCTTGTTTGCAGTGGAACCAAAGAGTATAGGGTATATCTATCTGGATGTCCTTGGCCTTATCCTGTCTCATAGGATGGAAGCCTGATCTTGTGTATGGCAGGAGGGTTGGAGTTTGATTTTAAGGTCCCTTCCATCCCAAATCATTCTTTAGGACAAGAGCCCTGTATAATGTACAATATACCCTTTGCCTGTACAATGCCTTGTATTGAGAAGCCCCAGGCTTGATCAGTTTTTCCATGGTATTGTGGTGTAAGTAATGGTCATGTCTAAGCCCAAATTGCAGTTATAAAACTAATATGGGAGACATAAATATGTTTATATACCTATTTTCTTTTTTGCAACTGTCCAAAGGGACTGCAGGTGGTCTGTGAGACAACACAGCCAGATCCTGTACCTCCAAAGGCTTCTGTTTCAGCATGTCATCCTGGAAATTCCTTGGATGGAAGTGTATCCTCCCAAACCTCCCAGGAGAGAAGTACTGCACATCCCAGGTACAAAGACCTTCAGGAGAAACTTAGGCTCATGTGATTCAGTGGTGGAGGTCACACAAGTCCGTCTTGATTCCACTCTTGTCTGTACATGCTGAGGATGCTGGATGTTTCTATCAAATTCTTAATTCAACAAATCTCATTTCTGGGTGATGAAAAAGATGGCAGCGCTTGTTACTCAATGCTGCTTTCTTTGGAGAAGTCTCTAGCTGGCCTGTTGGGACAGGTTCTTTGGTCTTTTCTAGAATGTTGGTTTCTTGTAATTAAAGACTCAAAAAATAACCTGCAGGTTCACCCCTTCTAGGCTAGATTCAGCTTCAGGCAACTGGTATATTATCTGTTTTCCTTCTGACCAGATTTTCTTTCCCCCTAGCAAAGAATTTTTGCAAGCCTCTGTCCATGGCCTTCATTATGCCTCCTTTGCATCCTACTGCATAACTGGCTTTAGACTACTGACCCAAAGGAACAGACTGACAGAGAAGCACAGCTATGTAAACATGCTTCCAGCTTGTCCTGCAGTGCTCAGGCTGTGGTTTTCCAGCTTGACACCAATAAATTCATCTAGATTTGGGCATATAAAGGTAGAACTAGAGTTTCAGTAGTGCTAGACATTCAGTAGTGCCATGAAGTAAATCAAGCTGATGGGGATTTTCAGAGATTTTGGAGAGAGAGGGCTGTAATTTTAGGAGTGTCACTTCTGATAATTTTGGTTGTGTTGCTTATCTCTTTTGAGAAATGTCATATACAAAACAGTGCAGTTTTAAGAAATGGCTTCATTACAGTGACAGAAGTATAGGATGGGGTGATTTTCTGGATATCGTCTAGGAATAGCTATGATCTCTCAAATGGGAGCTCAAGGCATCCTTTCACTGATGCAAAGGAAAAAGCTATTCGTTAAAGCTCTCATCCCATCAGGAAGCTTCTCTTGGGATTTTTTTATCAAGCCTGTTGTCAATTCCTGATCTGTATTTAATTTGTATTAATGTGAGCCAGTAAAATTGAAGATGGGGACAGAGCTGCCTTTCTGTGTGTGAACACTACTGCTCAGAGAGTGCACAGCTGTAAAAAAATAATCAGCCTTTTAAGAAGATAGAATCAGGTGATCGATTTATCAAGCAGGGTCTGATGGTTGCCATGGGGATGAAGCTTCAGACAGGCTTTGAAGAGAGCATCATTATGCCTCCTCATTTGCAGAACTCATTGATGAGTTAAAACTGTACCGGGAGCTTTGGTTGCCAAGCAACAGACAACTGGGGAACAAATGTTGTTTACTCTGCTTACCAACAGACAAAGTATTCCTTTGTCCTTGGCCAGGGGTTGGAGGAAAGCTGCCTTTCCACTTTCCCTGCAGTCACAGGCAACCACGAGCTGATTATACAAGCAATAGATTTTACTCTAAATGAACTACACAGTTTAATTTCTGGTTCTTCGGAAACTGTTTAAACAAATGGCTTCTTCTGATCCTAGCTAAGTGTTGCTCCTCCACTCAGTTGTAATTCTCCATATAGAGATGGTGCAGTTTAACCCTGATGCAAATAAAGCCACAGCCCTTTATCCAGCTGCTACCTTGAACAGGCTGCCTGGGAAATAGACTTTGCAAGAAGGACTTCAGTTACAAATATTCCATGTGGAGAACATGCCTTGTTCCAACCTGTGTCATGCCTCAGGTTTGCCTGTGGCACAGATAGGGGAGCATGAAAGACTGTTTAGCCCCATACACTGCTCAGGGAGCAATGCATCACCTTTCACAATTGCTACTGGGATGGTGGGTTTTATTCCCTTTGCTGGGATACTTTGAGTATACTTCTGTGTTTTGCAGGCTAAATCTATGTGACACAACCTAAGCATTGACAAAACCACCCTTCACATCAGGTTTAGGGGGAAATTTTACAGCATATTCCCATTTCTCATTGTTTTCTTTCCTAATTCAGTTTTTCAGGTTTTTATAACGGGTCATTTCAGAGTCATCAAACTTGCAGCCTTTTTACCTGGAATACAGCACTGGGGGAGAAACTTTGAATCTGTGTATTTCATATAGTGTGGCATATGCTGACACAGGCTGGTCTGCAGTTGCCAAGTGCCTCCAACATTGGCCTGTGGTGCTGTTAGCAAACGAGCTCTTGCCAGTTTGAGCTCTAGATCCATGTGTTGATCTAAGCCCAGCCTTGACACCTGCTCCCTGTTTCCAAGCATGTGAGATGGAGCAGAGTTCATGTGATTCCAATTGGTGTCAGTGTTCAATGCACATGTTTTAATCCTTTGCTAGTTCCATACCTGCCGTGGAGGCACAGGGCAGAAATCCAACAAAGCACGTGACACATGCGCTTCACTTGAGCACTCAGGGGTCCCACTGGTCAGTTTTGCTGCTGTTCCCTAAGGCTTTTCTGGACTGTGGCCTTGGACCCATCTGTTCAGAATGTGGTGGTACCTAGCTGGAGATGGGAATGACCTGTCATGCATGTTTGCATGCTGTTTTGCAGAGTTGATAATAGAAGTGGCTTTTAATAAAAAACAAAACTCCAACTTGTTCTTGTGATGATTCTCAAATGCCTGAGAATGTAGTGCATGAAAACACTCTTAATTTTTATAGAATCCCCATATCTCAGAAATAAGCAGGTCACGAAGGTGTGTTTCTAATACAGAGTGGAGACATTCAAAATGTGTATTCAACAGACAAAAAACAAAAAAAGGATTGCCAGCGTTCCTGCCTCAACCCCAGGATTTCACACCTTCTCTTACCATGTGATTCTCATTCCTCTGACTCCCTTTCACTTGCTTCTTTTCTGACAGATTGTCTCCTGATAGCTAGTGACTCTATATAGGGTAGGTCAGGCTAGTTGTACTCTGCTGGGAGAAAAGAAACATCAGGAACAAAAAGTTTGGGGCGTTTTATTGCAAAAAGATTGGCTGTGAATGACATATCATGCCTTTGAAATCTGAAATTTCTAGATTCTCATTTTTTAAGCTCACTACAGATATCTTGCTTTTGTATGCACTAAGTTCTACAATACTTAGGAAATTCCATGTTAAAATCCATTGGGAAATTAATAGGGCATGAAAATTATAGTGAGGGCTTAAAAGAGTGCTTTTCTCTAGAACACCTTGGCAAAGAATGCCCATAATTGTAACTTTTACTTATATAGCAATCATTTTAATTAGCTTAAAGGGCTAACTAACTTAGCTGCCTTGCCTGATTTTTCTTAAGTAAGGCCTGATATGTGCAAATGTAAACCATTCCTAAATGTGAATTACTAATATCAAAACAGCAGATGCTCAAGGGTTGTCTGTTTCCTGCTGAACAAATTATTCAGTTAGCACAGGTACTGGAGGCTTATCTTCAGATCACAGTTTAAGAAAGCAACCCCATCCAAGAAAACACTTAGCAGCATGTACTGGAGTCCTCTGGGGAGCTGAAAGCTAAATATCCAGGTATGTGTCTTCAATAATGCTTTCCTCAGTTAGGTACCTTAGTCCCAAAGGGTCAGTTCTTTATGCAGAAAGCCGAGTATCTAAGAAGGCCTAAGGAATCTGATGGCTAACATTTCTACTGCTGCTTTTTGGAACAGGGTGTCCTTGGTGATTCCACCATGCCAGAAGTCTCGCTATGCTACGTACTTTGATGTGGCTGTGCTGCGCTGCCTGCTGCAGCCACACTGGTCCGAGGAGGGCACACAGTGGTCACTGATGTACTACCTGCAGAGGCTGAGGCACATGCTACAGGAAAAACCAGAGAAGCCACCGGAGCCAGAGATCACCCCTCTGCCAAGGCCTCGCAGCAGCTCCATGGTGGCTGCTGCACCCTCTCTGGTGAACACCCACAAAACCCAGGTGAGCAGTTGCCATCAGTAAGAAAGTAACTACTGTTGTGCTGATGCTGTGAAGTGATTGCTGAACAAATAGTGATAGTCATGGCTTTGGTAGTGGCTCACTTGCACGGAGGTCCGGTACTTGTATGGATTCAAAAAGAGACCCTGAGATGAGTATTTTGAAGGCAGAATCTGATGCACAGGGTCAGAGCTGGTGACTGCTGAAAGCTGGAGTGTTGATTTGGCATAATTAATCTAGGGTGAGCTGGGATAACATTATTTTTTCAATGTGAGAATGTACTAAGGTAGTTGTCAGAAGAAATTGTTACCAGTGCCTTTGCATTACAGTATAATGGTCAGGACCCATAGAACTGCTTTGGTGTACTCCCTCAAATGAGAGAAAAGGAACTGCATTTAGTACAGGACTGCACATGTTAGGCAAACACTTGTGTTAAAATATTGAATTAGATTTGGCAAACAGTGGCTGTGAGCAAAACTCTCCATGTTGTTAATTCTTCTGCTGTTACTCTTATTGCATAACTTTTGTATTTGCCAAAAATTCTTAGTAGAGAAACTGTCCTAATAGGTGTCAAGCTTTGCTCACTTTCTGCTGGACAATGAATCCTGTACTCCTGACCTTGGTGCAGTAAAGATCTTTGTGTTTGAGCTTAAATATATTTTTTCTTTTGTGTTGCTCACCTGTTTCAGGGATAAAAAGGGAATGTTGTTGCTGTTTCAGTTAATCTCCTTGTGGATTTGTGCTACTTTTAGGTTGTGGCCTCTTTTCCTGTCATGTGGGCTTTTAGCAGCAAATGCTGATTTACTTAGTTGATGGAACTGCCTAACAAAACTTAGCAGAGGTTCTATTTTTGCCATCCAATTTTATGACTCACTCGAGTAAAAGATCTGTTCATTTCGCTATCAAATATCTTTTTTTGAGTTGGAAATCCCAGAATTCTTGGTGTTTTTCCTAAAATCACTGCTTTCAGGTCTCTGACAGATTTTGACTGGAAGGAAGGTGAAATATCTTTTCTCCAGAAATACCTTTTTTGAGCACCTCTCAGATGCTCAAAATCAAGAAGACAAGCATAAATGATATGAATATTACTACTGTTAGTTTTAGATCTCAGGACTTTATAGACATTCTTACCATTATTATGAGAGTTGGTGGCTACTTGTGGTTTAAGGGCTCAGCAGGAGCAGTATTGTTTAAATTGTATTATACTTCCGTGTCATTTCTATAACATATTTCATCCCTGTAAAAGCTTGACATAGCTCGATTAAGGCCAGGTGGTGAGAATCACCATTCCATCTTAATCTGCCTGTGCGTGGAGATTCTATAGGATTGCTGTGCGTGTACAGAAAACCCTCCTTAATATAATCTCCTGGAGGGAAAATTGAAATATATTGCTGCTGATGTGTTTCACTATTTCCATGCATGTACTGTCCCTTTGCTCTTGCTCATAACAACCTGGTTGTTTTGCATATTAGCAAGTTTAGCTCCCAGGGTAACAGTCAGCAGTTTACAGAGGCAGTATGAATGAGATTATCTTCCACAGGCACTGGTTGCTCTAGTGTTGCCTGGGTTGTTCTCTTTATGCTGTAAAACACTTCCTTTCACATGCTTGGCTATGTCTTGCTTTTCTAGGCTGTTTCACTTGCAGAAGACTGCTTTGCAGAAGACTCCATTGTTCTTCTCTAATATTTTTCTGTTAAATCCATTTGGCAATTCCACTGGGTACATTATAGCTGTTAATGTGAGGACTCTGTCTAGAGCATGCTTCTCTCCAGGGCTGAGTTTGATTGCTATTGGTAACCTCTGTGTCAGTCCAGTGTATTTTTGCTGTACTTAGTCAAAATAGGACCCTGTTCCAGGGTTCCAATTTGTTAAGCAGAACAGCTGTGATGGAGGAAGTGAAATGGTCTTCCAGGCAGCAAAACTTTCAACTCATGTCCCTCTTCTTTACAACTTTGAGGACTGAAGCACGTGCAACACACAGAAGCAGTTGGGCTCCAGTTCATCCTAGCCAACTGTAGGAACTTTACTGCTGTTCTTATATTAAGTCTCATCAGACAAGGCACTCCACTAGTTCGGAGTGGAGAATGCCACCTCTCAAAGCAGGGATTTGTCCTTTCTGTTAACACAAGGGGTTGTATGCTGAGCCTTCACAAGCTTGTCTGACACAGGGCTATGCTTAAAGCCTGTTTCTTCAGTCTAGATCTGAAATTCCTAACACAGTGTCATCATTTCTATTCAAAGGTTGATCAATAACTTCTCAAAAACCCTGCCACTCTGTGTTTCAGCAGGATAGATGTAAAGTGGCAGGCAAAAACTGAGTAAAGAAAGACACATCTGCCTGCAAATCACATCAAGGAGCAGTAGATTTTTGTGGCAAATCAACATTGTTTCTGTTGTTCTGCAGTTTATCAGGATAATTGGTAAACTGATGATCCTGCACCTCCCTGAGCCTCAGCAAAACTCTCACACTTCCTGTTGGGTCTCTGTGTGTAAAATCATATCTCGGATATAAGCTTGGCCTAAAGCAGTGGGTATTGAGAGGACATGGGACACATCCTCCATGTATTGCCTAGTAAGCTGAATAGCAAAGTAAGAAAAGCTTCAGTGCAGCATTCCAGCACTCCTTGTTGCATGGGAAAAAGGGGGATGGATGGATGGATGGATGGATGGATGGAGTGTAAATAAAATGAATGCTGTCTGCCTCTAAAAAGCAACTTTGGTGTAAACATGATTCAGACCGAGCAACATGTGATAAAGAAAACTTGTATTGCACTTGTATGCAGTGAATTCACTACTAGAGCAGGTGTAGGACTCGGAACCTTCAGACGTTTGTTCACAAGCTACTTAAGTCTTGCATTTTCCCACTTTGCAGTGGAAAGAGACAAAACTTAAATTAATGATAGCACCAATGCAGATGTAGTATCCTGAGAGCTGAGAGAAGTGCTAATGAGCTGGTGCACATACAGTCATGTAGGAGGAAGACAATAGAAACAACAAAATCTAGGGGAGCAGCCCCCAAACCCAAACTATTTTTCTCTTATCAATCTCATGCTTACTGTAATTGCCATATAGTCTACTGCACAGAATAGCCATGTTTTTAATCACTCTTTGACAGGATTGATTCATTAAAATGCATCATATTCCACACTGTACATTTAAAGTAATTCTGTAATTTGCTTCTCAGGTGTTTGCTTGATACCTACCCTGAGCAGACTTCAAAGCTGGGTCTGTGTCTGCATGTTTGCATGGCTTGTGCCTCTGTAGGCCCTAATCCTTACTCTGTCTTTTGGTGGTCATAAACCACCTACTGGAACACTGATTTACTAACCAATGGACAAAGATGCTTAATCCAAAATAAATTCATACAATGCTTTATAGCCAGAAGAGGCCAGAGAGCTATAAAAGCTAAGAAAAAAGCTGTGTGGAGTACTTGCTGGCCTCACTGTTGAGAGCGGCTAGGGTTGAATCCTGATTTACTGTGTATTGGATTTTATACATGACTCCTCCTCTGAATCTTTAGTCATATATGCCAAGTGGTAGGTAAGTGTACCTGTACTACAAACAGAGGTAAAGGTGAGCCTTGCTGCTGTGTGTCTCCCACATTCTGCTGATAAAGTTAAGAGGGAGGATTCAAGGCTAGTCTTTGATTAGTCTGAAAAGTCTGAAAAATGTGTGATCCTCAATATTTGGTACTGCAAATACTGTAACTGGTGTTAGACTTCAGCTGCAAAGACTATCACGGGTTCTGCTGAACCATTTTGTGCATAAAACTGTACAATTGTATACTGCAGAAGCTGGCTGGCTCTGCAATTTGCAGTCTGGCTAGGCAGCAGTCACTTCAGCTATCCCTGACATATGGCTATCTCTGCATTGAATGCAAAAAGGTGTTTTAACATGACTCACTTGTTCAGCAGAGTATTTCTAGTGGGACAGCAAAGAAAAAGATCATTCCATTGGAAACAAGCTGATATTTAGGCAGAAGAAAATTTCCCTGAGGGAATTCGGTCAGGTCAGCTGCACAAACATCTCATGGAAGATGGCATCAGGTCTTTACTGAGAGCAGATGGCTGGAAGCTGAGTTTGTGCCGATTTCCTTCTTTGCAGCAGGCAGGTATAGCATGTGTAGTTTGATGCAGAGGTGAGTTGAGTGAACTCTATGGAGAGGTGAGAGAGCCTCATGGGTTTTGCTGTTGCGGGGCATTCTGTGATATAGGAAGGGGGGAGGTTTCATATGAAAAGTGATGGACGTGGAGCCAGGTTATTACAAGCAAAACATGTTTACTGATTTAGAAGTCTTAGATATCTTTGGTGAGTGAATAAATTTTCTGAAAATTAAGTTTCTTGAAGGAACAGTGCTGCTTACTGCAGTTTAGTTCCAAAATACATATTTAAATGTGTATGTTTTTAAGGGCATAGGTCTTAAATGAAACACTTTGCAAAGGGTAGCTGTTGTGATTGCTCATCAGTGTAAACCAAGACCTCAAAGACATCATCAGTTACTGAGAGTCGTACCTGGGATCAGAATCAAACTAGAGAGGAACATGTTCTTCAATGTCACCAGACCAGGCTGACAGCAACGCCTGAGGCATTCCATGGTGTGGTGTATTTTTTCCTTCGGTGACTGAAAGGTTAGACAAAGTAAATAATTTTGGAAGTTTCTAAATTTTGTTTGTTCATTTATTTTTCTTTTAATGTGTAAACATTTTTCTGTAATGAATTGGAGGTCTTTTTCCTCTACAGTGTTCCTATGACAGCTTTAGGAAGCAGCTACTTTTTTAAAGCTGATTATCCTTTATTTCTCTTTGTGCTTGTCTTCTTTTGGGAGCTGCAGGATCTTACAATAAAATGTAATGAGGAAGAAAAATCGCTAAGCACAGAAGCATTTTCCAAGGTTTCACTGACCAACTTACGTAGACCAGCAGTTCCAGATCTCTCCACAGACCTGGGGATGAACATCTTCAAAAAGGTGAGTGAAAGAAAACTGCACTTAATTTTACCTATGATTCAGCACCTCAGTGTCCTAAGTAGCTGCTGAAGGTCTGCTTGGAATATATATTCATGCCATATGTGAGATTATCATCCCTTTTCTTTGGAATTGATTCTGTATGTTATTACATTGGTTTTTGTATGTGCATCCCGAACATAATACTGAAGTCTTTATTCAAGTAATTGTCCTGATTAAACTGCCTGAGAGGAGGCTACTCAAACAGTGCTGAATTTTAACTGCCAGTGCTTAATGTAGTTCCAGCTAATTCAGTGAGTTCTTCTGATTTTTTTACCTTGTCTTAGCTCTGGGTTTGCAACCATCCATTCCATGCTCAAGGTCAAAGAATGTCATAAAGTTATCCAAGGGCATCCATCCAAGCCTAGGGCAAGACTGAAATCCTTCAAATGCTCACAGGATCCCAGCATGCAATTAGATTCTGTCACAGGAAATGGCCGTGATAAAATGCTCAGAGTGGAAAGTTATACTTGGGAAATACATCTGTGTTATCTTTTTCCCTCAAGTGGTTGTTATCCATGCCTCAAAGCTTCTTAACTGCTCCTCTATCTGCTCCTCTTCCTTCAGTTTAAGAGCCGCAAAGAGGACAGGGAGCGTGAGCGCAAAGGGTCAATTCCATTCCACCATACTGGGAAGAAGCGGCAGCGACGGATGGGGGTGCCCTTCCTCCTCCATGAGGATCACTTGGATGTCTCGCCCACTCGCAGCACTTTCTCCTTCGGCAGCTTCTCTGGAATTGGAGAGGACCGGCGTGGCATTGAGAGAGGAGGATGGCAAACCACCATATTAGGTGAGATGTTGCTGTCTGCGCCTCAGGTTCCGTGTCATTCCTGTCATGAACATTCAGAGAACAGCCGGGGCTATTTCTTCATCCAGTCCTTTTGTCACCCTATGTCCTTGGTTCTGTTTGCGGCGTCACACATCTGTCGGTAACTGCTCACAGCAGACCTTGAATGACTTACGCTTCAGTTCCCTCTTTCTCTGAAAACTACCATCTTTACTGGAATGATAGCTACTGTAGTGATCTCTGTTCCACTGGAGTACACTTACCTGTGTGGTAGCAAGCATTGCACAAGCGCAGCTTCAAATAGATTCAAGTAATGTTTGCATTCACTTCTTTAAAAGAGAAATATTCAGAGAGGCATCAGTATCATTAGTATGACAGTTATTAGCAGCAGTGTCATTGGTATCATTAACAACGTCATTAGTATGCGAAAAAGTTCTGTTCACAGTTTTCCTGGAGTGCATATTGGATACAATACAGATAGGATATTTTCTCAGTGAGGCTTATACTGTCTTGATACTGCAGAGATACAGTGTTTGAACCTAAAAATGCACTACTCCAAGTTTCTAAGTTCACTGAACAATATCTAGGCATTGTTTCTGTTTCACAGATTTAATCCCGATGTCATAGGTTTTCATCCTGTCACCCTTTCTTAGAGATGATAGGCAGAAAAATGAGCTGTCATGTGAGCACTGTCATTTTCACAATCTCAGATTGCATCATTTTGGTAAGCTGTCCATTGTAAACATGCCAGTCTCTGAAACACAGGACAGTGGTCAAGTAAATTCTTAAAGATTTTTGTTAATATACAAATACCTACAGATTTGCACAAGAATAACAAACTTCTTATTCACATCCTCCTTTTCATACTTTTATTACTTTGAGAAGTTAGTTAAAGTTTGGGGTCAGGGGCTTCAGATTCTTCTTGTGGCTTAACCTACAGTGTTTTGCTTTCTGATATCTTAGTGAAATAAAGCATTTCCTATCCAATGGGCAACAGATCCTGACAATTTCAGAGAAAGTCCACCTCTTTCAGCAGGGTTTTTTGATTTGTATTTTGTTTTATTCTTGAAGATTCATTTCCTTTGCCTTAGCACTCCTCATCCTAATACACTTATTTTTGGGGGCAAGAGAAGAAAGTAAATTCCTATAACATGCCCCAAAGAGTGGAGTCATATAGTGCTGACCTGTCTTATTTTCTTGAAGGTGCCGGTGGTTAAGGATGCAGGTGTTAGCTAAACCAGTATGTGCTGAGAGGAAGAGCCTTGCAGAGAGTTTGGACCATTTCGTCTCTATGCTAATAAACCCTCATGAGGGATCCCACCATAATGTTTGGTTCTACTTCACAGCGTGATGAAAGGCCTTGATTTCTACAGATTCCAGTCTTTCAATTTTTAACCTCAACTGCGGTTGCCAGCCACCCATGGGATAACTAAACAAAATATCCATTTATTGTCGCCGCCCTAGGAAAGTTTACCAGAAGGGGGAGCTCTGACACAGCGACGGAGATGGAGGGTCTGAGCACCCGGCACTCGCACTCTCATCACACGCTAGTCTCTGATCTGCCAGACCCCTCAAACAGCCATGGAGACAACACAGTCAAAGAAGGTAAATTTAACACATCAGGACAGATGTTTCACTGAAATATCAACCCCAAAAAGTGGAAGGAAGTGTTACTGTTTCTATATATGAGTATGTGACTAACTGGTTTCTCCATTTTTTGTTTCCATATGTCTTGAGGGGTCTTTTGTGCTATGAAGAAAAATGTTTCAAAGTGTACATGTTTATCTGGTGCAGTTGTTAAAAAAATTGGTGGCCATCAGCAGGGAGAAGGCATGGTTTGGGGCTTTCTTGCCTTACCACAACACAACATAAAAGTGTGAACAGAAATTTGGTATTGCTATCTTTAATGCTTTCATGGAGAATTTTGTGGTATTTAACTCCTCTTTGCAGTCCACAGCTGCTGGATTTTGCTGGAAATCATATGGTTTTTGATTTAATTCTCCTCATTCCAGTTGGAGGTCTGGCTTGAAATTTACTTGAAGTCTCCCTGAGTCCCCTGTGTCTTGGGGACCTATGCAGAAATGGCAATACCACTGTGACTGCGATAGCAGAGGCAAGAGACAGGACTCATGATAGGGAGGAATCCTTCTCTTCTCTCTGCCTGGGTTGAACACGGGGACTTAAGGGATGGGGTCAATGGCACAAGTCGCTGCCTGGTGCAGCAGGCATGTCTGGTCTGTGACTGCCCTGCCTTTCCAGGTGCATGACAAGGTGTGGGGCTCTGCGAGTGGGGATGAGCAAGGATCAGGTTCATCCACCATGGAGATATTGCTGAGGTTAAGTTGGCCCATGGCCTGTGTCAAAGCTGCTTCTGTAAAGAAAACCATATGGGTCACTGTCATTGGAGATTTCCTTCTTAAGGAACAGAAAGACCAGTATGGAGACCAGACCCATTACTTAGGGAGTTCTACTGCCTCCCTGGGGCCCAGGTTAAAGATGTGAAGAGAAAGCTTTCTGTTATCCGTTACTGATTTTTCTAGTAGGTAGCAATGAAATTACAAAAAGTCCCAGGGTAATCAAGAGAGACTTCAGGGTTTGGGGATGACTGGTTAAGGTAAGAGGGGCAAAAATGTGTTCCAGTTTTAGGAAATGATGAGGGAAGACAGGAGGAGCCAACAGATCAACACCTGGCTCTGAGCCTGATGACACTGGCAGAACTTTGGGGATTTTGATTATGGGTTGGTTTACATGACACCAAGCCTGTTGGTGGCAGACAGGCTACTCTTGACCCAAAGTGGGAAAAGGATCTTTGCACAGGGGTTATCAATGCTTTACTGAAAGAACTTTAAACTGGGTTTGAAGAGGGAAATGGTCAGTCTTGATGATTTGAGAGGTCTTTTCCAACCTGAATTATTCTGTGTTTCTGTGTAGGATTTGGATATGGATTTTTGTTACCCATTTCAAAACAAACTAAGCAAAAAATCAGTGAAAGAAAAGAAATCTGCCCTTGGATAATCATCAGGTTTAATAGCTCAGGACCAAAATATCCTAATCAATCTTTATTTTTATCTTCACAATACAAATTTCAGTGAATGCCATTAAAAAGTCACACTTGCCAGAAAGAAATTCTCTGATACAGGCAGCTAATTCCTGCCCTGATCATTGACCAAATTGTGGCCTAGTTCATGGTACTGCTGTTTGCCTTAGAATGTTTTTCCTAATTATTAGTACCAGTTCAGTGCTAGCAGGGTTGCACAAGCTGTCAGGATATGTGATTGCCACTCTAGGGAGTTGCTGTAACCAGTCCATTGCTGAGTCATTGCTTATTAAAAGTATTAGATGTAATTAGTTTATTAATTAGAATATATTTAATAGCCTTAGGAAGAAGTTCTTTGTTATTCTCTAGCCCTGTTACTGTACTGCCTGGCAGATGGTGGTCTAAACAACCTATGGGGCACCTTGTGTCTTTCTACACTAGAATATATATAAATCTACTTAAAAAGCCATAGGTGTGGGAAATTACTAACACTCTTGCCTGGAAATCAGCATGAGTTTTAAAAACATGAGGCATCCTTGGTAAAGATTTGCACTTATAGCACTAGCCTGAGCAATTCAAAGTTCCTGTCTCTGAACACTGTGAACTTAAGCACTGCAGTACCTTTCTTATGAGGCAGCTTTGCACTTTGGAGATGGTTTAGACTGTCACAGGTACTGTTTTTTTCAACTGGTGTGATGAAATTTTCCAAATTGATGTGACTTGGAAAGCTGTTTCAAATTTGTGCTGCAGTTCCACTACCTTCACCCCTGCCTTTCAGCTGCAGAGTCCTTTCTTTTTGCCTTGCAGGGGCACTGCTGCTTTTAAAATGAGGCACTGGATTAGTGCAGGAGCAAACCTAGCAAAATCCTTTTGGATTAGACTTAGGATGTCTGAGTTGCTTGATCTACTTGACTGCCCATTTAACTGATATCAGCTTAAGCTGCCAGAGAACTGAACTCCTAGAACAAGCTTGGGGTTCTAATTTACACCATCTTAAAAGAAGAAATGAATTTACCTTTGATCCCTTTATGCATGATGGGAATTAGGAACTTGTGGGTTTTTTTGGTATTACAAGCCACTTTAAAAGCTGCTCCCTTTAGACAAGCTCAGCCTCAATCTTCCATCCAGTAATTATGGAGATGGAAATTTACAGGTAGCTGTTTTCCTCCCTGCAGTGCGGTCCCAGATCTCCACCATCACTGTGGCAACCTTCAACACTACCCTGGCCTCATTCAATGTAGGATATGCTGATTTCTTCAGTGAGCACATGAGGAAGCTTTGCAACCAGGTGCCCATCCCTGAGATGCCCCATGAGCCACTTGCATGTGCCAACCTCCCACGGAGCCTGACAGACTCCTGCATCAATTACAGTTGCTTGGAGGATACGGACCACATTGACGGAACCAACAGCTTTGTCCACAAGAATGGCATGCTGGATCTCTCGGTAATTGGCAAGGAACGAGGAAAGCCAGGTCCCTCTTCTGTCAATATAGTTGTACCATTGAGATCAGGGGTTTGATGGACTTTTCCTCCACCTCTTTATATGACTTCCCTCAGCAGTATATAAAGGTCAGTCAGATACATTTGTGCATATCCTAAAAGTCTCCTCTGAGAAACTGCAACTCCTATTACTCCTTGCAAGGAGCGCATGTGCATGTGGAATGCACACATCAAATCTTAAGTGGTAGTACATAATAGCTGTGTTCCTGGGCATGCATCAAATTCCCAAAAAACAGTATAAGACTGAGTAGCACCTTTCTTCTAGCACCTTAAACCTCACTTTTTTGCTTTCCCCTTATGCCAGCTCTCGGTGCACTGAAGCAGTGTTCTCAGGCTCACAGATGTCATCTCATGGCTTCCTTTTCAGCCTGACTGTGTCCAGCCTGTGGTTTCTTGTCTGACATTCTAGATTGTAGGCTTTTGGTATTTAGGGTTGTGTATCCTTTGTTCAGAGTTTGTACTGTGCCAACTGAAATGAGTCTCTGGAGTCTAGAATTTCCAGGCACTAAATGTTACTAGGAGAGAAAGTAATTCTGGCTTATTTTAAATATGATGTTTGAATCTCTCAGGTGGTCCTGAAGGCTGTTTACTTGGTTCTGAACCACGACATCAGTTCCCGGATTTGTGATGTGGCACTGAATATTGTGGAATGCTTACTGCAGCTTGGTGTGGTGCCCTGTGTGGACAAAGTTCGGAGGAAGAGTGAGAACAAAGAAAATGAGGCCCCTGAAAAGAGACCAAGTGAAGGATCCTTCCAGCTTAAAGGGGTGGCTTCTGGTTCAGCTTGTGGGTTTGGGCCACCTCCAATTAGTGGAGCTGGAGATGGAGAAGAAGAAGGAGGTGGTGGAGGAGGTGGAGGTGGTGGAGGTGGAGGTGATGGAGGTGGTGGAGGAGGAGGAGGGCCATATGAGAAGAATGACAAAAGCCAAGAAAAGGTTTGTCTTGCTTCTCCCTTTATACAGTTCCAAATATACTGTAATGTCTGCTAAGATTGAGTATGCATGTGTATGCAACTGCCCTTCTGTTTTCCTCTGGTGCTCACTTGGGGTTCTGCTGAGGAAACATGATTAGCAATTCAAGCAGTGTAACTACTCCAGAGAAGCAGCTGCCAGAAACAGAGTTTGTGAGCCTGGCATGGACATTTTCAGTATCTTGACAAAGTGAAACTCTCAATTGCAATGAATTTTTTTCAAGTTTATTATTCATAACTTGTAAAGGAAAAATTGAACCCAGTGTGGGAGCACAGCTTCTTTTATTTGATTACTAGAAGTCATAAATTTTTCAGTATTACTTTGAAAACTGGACAAGAGATGCTATATTACTGACCTCTGAAGTTACAACTTATAGCAGCATAATATCTAAGACATTTTGAAAAGAGGCTTGGTTTTCTACCCAACTCTGTTTTTCAGGGATAATTTATTGAAGTAAGTTCTGAATGGTGTGCATAGTGGCATGTAGGGACTTCACATTTATAGCATAACTTTTTGATGGGAGCTGCAAGGGAGGGGGCTGATCTCTAAACTTGAAAAATAACTAGATAAACACTTCAAGAATAGCAACTCCGTAATGTGAGGTGAGAAATGGAAAGCAGTTTGTCAAAAGTAAAATGCTAACAAAATGCCAGTGTTTGTGCGAGGGTTACACACCGTCTTTCCCTCTGTGACCCTCAGGATGCAGGCCCATCTGTTAGCACCCATAGGCTGGCACTCACAATGCTGATCAAAATTGTGAAGTCCTTGGGTTGTGCCTATGGTTGTGGAGAAGGACACCGAGGGCTCTCTGGAGATCGCCTGAGACACCAGGTATTCCGGGAGAATGTAAGAGAATTAAAGCTCATTAAAGTGTCCCCCCTTGTACTTTTGACATCAGCTGCTGAGATCGCTGCCTGCCCCCTCTGTAGCTTTCCCTGTATTGACAGTAAATGTGTTGCTTTTTGCCCCAGCTCACAGACTGTGTTGCAGCCCAGCTGTAGCAAATTTTCAGCTATAGTGTTACCTTCCAGCCCCTGGGGCTTTCTAGGAGAACATCTGGGGCCCAGGGTGCTTCTGACCATCCCAGCTGATGGGTTGGGACAATACATGGGAGCAAATTAATGTGTGAACTGGTGTTAGTAATTTTTCACATGACAGTACCCCAAAAGAGTATGCTGTTTACAAGAGGTGCAGCTATCTTGGGTTGCCTGTGTAAATCCAAATGTCTAAGGTGTAAGTGTGCTCACCTTTCCTAATGGTGATTATGACTGATTGCTGCTGGGCTGCTCCATCAGCTCCTGATAGTTGGAGTGCACTGTATTAGCACTATACTTGTTCTATTGTCCTGCAAGGCAGTAAAAGACTCACTTGTGCCCTGTTGAAAGATATGACGGGTAGTCTCTGTTGATTCCTAACATTTTTGGTTCTGCCCCAGTTAAGGCTGTGGAAAGTGCCCAGGATACAGCCCAGAAATCAGATTTAATCTGAAAGAGTTTGTCTCCTTGAGATCAGTCCAACTCCCTGTTAAATGGGAGCCTTTCAAATGCCTTCTCAGTGCATACCTCCTCCTCACCTTGTGTGCTTGCAGAAGGGAGCATTTTTCACTACTGTAATGAGAGTTTACTAATCCCATGGGATGCGTGTGAAGCAGATTATTCTCCATGGCTTTGGTTGTCTTGAACCATGCCAACAGAGCTATAATTAGGTCCTGGGCTCTGAGATTGATTTCTCAGAGGTTGAAGTGTTCTTGTGTTAGCTAGATTTCCAGGTGCTGGCAGGAGTGGATACAATTGGACAAGATGGGGTGAGAGGGTCCCAGTGGTAACAGTAGAAAGGTTCTGCACAGAGCATTGGTTGAACAGGTACCATATTCATCACAATTAGACTTTTCTGTTGGAGCTGAGCCAGCAAAGCATTTAGACCTATACAAAACATTCAGTTATGTAGCATTCAGTTATGTAGCATTCAGTTATGTAACATTCAGTATAATCTCTTGGAACCAAGGTTCTTATCAGGCCCATTGAATTGAGGAAAAATTTTTCCTACATGTGTAAGTCTGCTGCATTTTCTGTGTGTTTGTCTGGCCAAACTGCTTTGCATGCACCATTTGTGTTGACTATGTGGACAGTCATGTCTGAGTTTACTGGAAAATTAAACACCCTATTGTAGATAGCAGGAGAGTTCATATTTCCTAGAGAGATGATGTTTTAGATTATTTTAACTCCAGCCTACATGGGGTACCTGCAGTAGGGTAGATAGTTTTGTGATAAAAAGTTGACAATTAATAGCTTTTAGGTAAAAAGTTAGTGTTTTGTATGATGTAGATTGATCAGTGGGTATAGGTGCATTGAGTAGGTTGGGTCTGAGCTGGAGTGTGAAAATCAGATGCCTAAGGCTAAAACCTGTTCCACCAAGACACTGAGCATTGACAGAGGTGGTACATTCCCAGTTTGTTTACATCCCATGAGATTTTACTTTGGGCTTGGATAGAGGAAGTGAGTACTTAAGATACAGCTGGTAGTGGCTTTATCACCACCTCAAACAGTGGTGCACATACTGGCGCACTCTCTTTTATGCTGAATTTCTTGTTGGCTCCAGAGGTGAACCTGTCTTGTTATGGGACCATTCAGAGACAGCAGATCACTGGCTATAAGCAAAATTACCTTGCTCTTGCTAGCAAAACTCGAACACGTACTTTGATGTGATATGATTTGATGGACATTGTTGCAGGCCCAGAACTGCCTCACGAAACTGTACAAACTGGATAAGATGCAGTTCCGGCAGACTGTGAGAGATTATGTGAACAAGGATTCTCTCAATAATGTGGTAGATTTCCTGCATGCTTTACTGGGATTCTGCATGGAGCCAGTCACTGATAGTAAGTATACCTGTCACCAGAAACTCACTTGTGTATTCTTTAACTGTACCATCAGAAAGAAGCCACATTCTTGTCCTTTAAAAACTACCAGATGGGATTTGCTATTCTCAGAATATATAAACTGTACCCTTAGCCCGTGGGGGTCAAGAAAGTTGGACCACTTTGGGTCTGACCACCCAGTGATCTTGCCTCGAGATCCTATAGCACACAGTGCACCTGAAATTGAAGAGCTCCCTTTTGTTTATCCTACCTCTTGTTCATGGCTCTTCACAGAAGAGATTTTCATTAAATGATACCTCAGGCAGGAAGTTTTCTGCTTCATCACATGACAAGGCACCAGGTGGAATGGCCTGTTTAATACATGGTTTATTCTGAATGGAGATATAGTTGAGCTTTAAAACCCTCTGTGGTGCCTCAGATGAGGCAGTAAGCAGCAAGAATGGCTTGACTGAACGAATATGGGCACAGAGATGCATATGCCTACAGTTACAAATGTGCATGCATGTGTGCATGTAGGGGGGCTTGAGGATTTTTTTTAGTCAGGAAAATTATGTTCTAATATGTGCTATATTAGAACAATCAAACATTTATGCTTGGTCACTGCATGAAACAACTGTTAAGAGTGACTGTTTACAGAATAGACATAGCTCCTCTGAAACACTCCAGGAGTCTGACTAATTAATTAGCCTGTCTTTGATGCCAGGAATTCCAAAAAAGCATCAAAGAACATTATATAGGCAGTTTTCATGAAGAAGATGCCCATACAACATTTCACTGAGTATTAATCAATTATTGACTGGCTCATGCTTTGAAGCATGGCAGCTCATGCAGCTCTTGAAAGTCTTTTCTTTCTGCTCAGGAAACTGTGATGTTTTTTGTATTTCATGTAAATGTGTAATTTTTCTTTGAGTCTTTCTGAAAGCTTGGTATCCTTGTGCATCTTCCAGGAAAAGCACTCCCATAGTTCAGAAGATGTTCATTTCATGGATGTTTTTACTTTGCTGCTTAATTAAACATCTCTTATGCCTTAGAATAGTAACTAGAAAAGCTGTAGTTATTGTTCAAATTTTAAGTCTTATTCTACCCTTCTCTAAATGAGAGAGTAGAGAAATGTGGATGAAACGAAGCTAGAATTGTCCTAATATTTTCAATCCTTTTTCATAATACAGCTATTTCTGGGAAGCTTTCATACTTATCAGTTACTTTTCCTTTCGCTTCTGCTTTGTTTTTGTGGGGTGCGATTGTGAGAACTGAGCATACGATACTAGGTGGGGACATGTCCTCGTTTCATGTATCATAATCTCTTTATATGTGTCTTTATGCCCTCTCTTTTAAACTGTTCCCAACAAGATGGCTTGCTTCTACTTGAATTTTACAGATAAGGCTGGTTTTGGGAATAACTTCACCACAGTGGACAACAAGTCTACAGCCCAGAGTGTAGAAGGTATTATTGTGAGTGCCATGTTCAAGTCATTGATCACTCGCTGTGCATCCACTACACATGAGCTCCACAGCCCAGAAAACCTGGTAAGCACTTGATACCATGTTAACAAAGTTACTTTTTCAGTTGGGTGTCACCAGTGAGACTTCACAGTGAATAATTTATTCAGTTTAGCCAAAACCTTTGAGTATAGCAAGTGATGCAGTCACAGCTGAAAAATTCTATAAATGTGATATCCTTTTTGCATATCTGGCTTGGAACCTGGGGACTTAGGAAAAATGTTGTGCAGTCTGATTGAAAATTTCTTCTCTGTTCAATCAGTTTCCATCTTGTTCCAAATGGATAAGTAGCATAGTCTGGAAGGATTAATGAACAAGAAGAGAAACAGCATTCTGGTTTGTATCAGCAATAGTGTGGCCAGTAGGTTCAGGGCAGTGATTGTCTGCCTGTACGGGGCACTGGTGAAGCTGCATCTCAGAATCTGGGGTCCATTCTGGGCCACTCACTAAAGAAGGACACTGAGGTGCTGCAGCATGTCCAGAGAAGAGAAATGGAGCTGGGAAAGGGTCTGAAGCACACATCTTATGAGGAGCAGCTGAGGGAAATGGAGTTGCTTAGCCTGGAGGAAAGGGGTCTCAGGGGAGACCTTCTTGCTCTCTACAGCTTCCTGACAGGAGGTTGTAGCAAGGTGTGGGTCAGTCACTTGTCCCAAGTGAAAGTGACAGGACAAAAAGAAATGGCCTCAAGATGTATCAGAGGAGGTTTACATTAGATATTAGGAAAAATTTCTTCACTGAAAGGGTAGGTTAGGTATTGGAACAGGCTGCTCAAGAAAGTGGTGAAATCACTATCCCTGAAGGGATTTAGAAGGTATGTAAATGTGGAACCAGGGACATGGTTTTTTGGTGGACTTGACAGTGCTGTGTTAATGGTTGGATTCAAGGATCTTTGTGGCCTTTTCCAACCTCAATTATTCTATGATTCTAAGACCATAGCTGCCATGAATCAACTTTCAGCAAAGTCAAAGGCAGTTGACTTGGTTAACCACATGGCCCACCTGTGCCAGATGATGTGAATTACAGAACAGCAGCTTGGTAGATCTTCCCAAGGTTTAGACAAACATTCAATTTACTGAACACATGGAGGAAAGGAAGGTGTTGCTTTTTGCTACGTATATGCTGTCTTCCCAGAGCAGTCAGTAGACTGGATGACATGAGCTCTCTTCTTCCAAATTGATGTACTCTAGCAGCTAGTCTCAGGCCACCTGCTTTATTATCAGAAATTAGGATTTTTCATGGAAGCAAACAAGAAACATTCTTGTATTCCATTGTTGCAGCAGAGACACTACAGTGCCCAGCTAAAGGGGCAGTAGTGCTCTGTGTAGTGAAGGGAGAAAGAGAAGGAAAGCCACATTAATGCCTTAAACCAGCAGAGTAGTCTACTTATGTCCAAACCCTCTAGCTCTTATGGATATTCCTCCTTTGGAATGTTTCTCGTAAGAGATTATTTGGTGGCATAAAGAAAAACTTGCCCCATTATTGGTCCTAGATTAGGAGCACGATGTGTAAATTTTTGTTATAAATTGTGTATCTTTCTAGATACTAGAAATCTGTTTTAGTATGTAAGGTGAAACTTATCACTAAGGCTAACACTGTTAATTGTGCCTGTATGGAGAATGCAGCACTTAGAGCACGTGTGCAGATTTCTAGTTGTTTTGTCATTCTTTAAAGTCAATCTTGTGGTCAATATCTTACTTTAAAAAAAGCCTTAATCAAGATACAGGTGCAATTATGAGCTTGTTTGGTTGTTGGGGTTTTTTGGGGGTTTTGTTTGTTTGTTTTAGGGGTTGGGTTTTTGTTTGTTTGTTTGTTTTTGTTGGTTTTTGTTTGTTTGTTTGGGTGGTTTTTGTTTTGTTTTGTTTTGTTTTGTTTTTTGTATTGTTGTTGTCCTTTGTTCCTTGCTGGGAATTTTCAGAATAATCCAAGGTCTTTCAGGAAAGCTCACAGATAAAAAAATCAAGCCCTGTTCCCTCCATCCCCTTGCCTTCAGATATAAGGTGATTTGCACATTACAGATGTGTATGAATGTTCACAAGGAAAAAGGGCCTTGAGTGTGGGAGGTAGTTTAGGGAATGAGTGAGTCATTCCTCTCTCTTCATATGATTTGAAGGTCTAAAATAAAGAAAAAAAAATTCCAAGACACCCACTGGTTCTGAAAAAAGCATGCCATTGTTTGTACTCTACATCCTCTCACATACATCTGAGATACTTCTGCCTTTTGAGATTGTGGTCTAGGTGAATGGCATAAAACAAACTGTAAGTCATCTTTGTAGCTCCCTCATTTTGCAGGTCTTCTAGTCTCTGATACCTCTCCATCTGCTGTATCCTATTGCAGATCATGTTCCATAATAATGTTCTTCATTGTCTGCTTCTTCTGAGTGGACTAAATGAGTTTCCAGCCAAAAACCACAAACCATAACTTGAAGAGTAGATCACACAACAGCCAGAGGAGAAGTAATGGCCTGGTGAAGTACCTCAGAAAGTATTGATTTTTACTGCTTCTTTGGAAACTGCAGACTGAATTTGTTCTTTTTTCATGGTGTCTTGCTACTCAGGGCTTGTATTGTGATATCCGACAGCTGGTCCAGTTTATCAAGGAGGCTCATGGGAATGTATTTCGGAGAGTGGCGCTCAGTGCCCTCTTGGACAGTGCTGAAAAGTTAATACCAGGAAAAAAGACAGAGGAAACAGAGCAAGAGCCAAAACCTTCTGGGAGCAAAAGGTGGGTATCAGGAAGGAGAAGGAAGAAAGATTAACTTGCATATGACTCTGACTATCTATGCTGAATACAAATGTAGGAAGTCAAGGGATTGTTTTTATCTATTTATAGCATGTCAGTTCTTGATGTACAGACTTGTGCTGTGGCAGCAGCCTCCTTTAAAATTTAATGATCTGAGACTGCAACAAATTTACAGAGAAAGGTATTGTCAGTCTCATACAAGAGGCATAAGAGAACAGTGCAAAGGAAACACTGGGATAAGGAAAGATGAAGAGAACTAAGAAGCATAGCGTCTCTCCCAAAACACTCTGTGGATATACTTTTTAATGTACCTGTTTTTCTGACAGGTAAACCCTAGTATGCAAAACAAGTCCCAGAAGAAATCTAATACTGACATGCTTCTTTATCAAAAAGAAATTTCCTCTGGTGCTTTGAGGTATTTGTCTTATTAAAATGTTGGGAAAAAGGATTAAGAAAATTGAAAGTCCTGAAAACCTTGGCTTTGCTGCTAAGAACTGATGCCTTTTTTGGGAATAATATGTATATAGAAACAGTAAGTTGCTAAGGAGAGGGTACATCTCCAAAGTTACTTTGCAGGTTTCCATATCCAGATCTGTGTGATGACCATCAGATGGGCCATCCAATTCCTTTGGCTGATGATTTATCTTGTCTGTATAGATCTGAGGTAGGAAGTGTCGTCATTGACAAAGGCCAGGCCTCAGCTGCCCCTGATGAATGCCGGAGTTATGTCTCAAGCCGCCCAATGCAAACTCCAGAACAGTAAGTAAATATTGAATTGTTCAATGTGTTAGTGCCAGCAGCTTCCTTCTGGGGTTAGTACAAATGTATAGGACAGCAAAGACTTACCTGTTTGGATGGTACAAGAAACTGTTGAGTGCCTGTGAGTGTAAGTTAGTGTAAGTCCATGTAAGTCCTGGGCGCAGACAAAGGAATGCAGACCTTGTGGCCAGGAGCCGTGGTGGCCAAAGCAAAAGTGAAACTTTATTCCAAAAAGCTCCCTTTATCAGGGCAGTGTTCAAAAGTCTGTGCCTTACCATCTCATTGGCTGAGTTATGACCTGGACAACTCCTTCCAGGAGTGACGTGTGCAGTGTCTGATTAGTAGAGGTTTTGGTAGACAAGCCAGACAGAGGCTGAATTCCAGCTTTGCACAGTAACAAATGTCTACACAGGAGCTACTGCAAAGAACCAGGTAATACCTGTTTTCAGTGCTGGCAACTGGGCCCATCCTGGTTTTGATAGGGAAACAGCAGAGATTTTCAAATGCCAGTGCAGTACATTTGTCAGTATCGTGTACCATACTACCATAGTGGTGAATAGCATGTTAATTCCTTGGAGAATTAACCACAACTGTTCTCCAAGCTTTGTTTGTACTCCTGGGGGATGATTTTATTAATTTTCAACTTCCAAGTTGTTGCTAAGGGTCATTAATGCTTCAGTGAGATCCAGCCAATTCCTGGCCAATTAGGCACGTAGTCTCTCAAGATTGCTGTAGTTCCCTCTTCAGCACAGGGAATCAGCCTACTGTTGGCATTGTACAACTAAAATCTATGTCCAAAGAATTCTGCCCTTTACTATTGAATTAAACAATACTCTTAAGAATTTTAGAAAATTCTACAAATGGCCACTGGTCCCTAAGTACTTTTGGGCAAGCAATTTAACTTCTCTGAATACATGTCTGTCTTGTTAAAGAGCTTTGAGATGCACTGCATGAAGACATTACTTGCACAAGGGCCCAGAGCTCTATGTCCCATATTCTCCTGCCTTAATTGACCCCACAAAGTCTCACTGTTGCTGAGACAGAAAGGATAACACGAAGCCTTTTACTGCTCTGCAGGATTGCAGCAAGTTGTTCCTCTCTGAGCCCTAACATAGCCATGGGAGATCTCAAGAATATAGTAAAAAACGTTGTCTCAATTCCAGTACTTAATAAGGAGGTTCACAAATGGCTGTCATGATGTCCTAAAACTTTCTGGTACAAATGCTTGTAGAAATTAATATGATCTCATAAATATAGTTCATTTTGACATAAAGAAGATTATTTACTTTCATGTGTGGAAACTAAAAATTGGAATGACCTGTTCAATGGATTTTATGAATGGAGAGGAGAGCTTGAAGAAGTCCTGCCTTTGATTCAGATTTCTGGCAGTAACTCTTTTTCAGAGTGGCCTGCAGCCCAGATCGCTTTCACACCTCAGGTTCTTAATAATGGCCAATTAGGTCTATTTAAAAATGAATTATTTATTTAACAGACACGAATTTAACTGTCATAAGACTAACAGATTACTTACTACAGAGGATAAACAAAAGAAACACTACCTAGTAGATGAACAATTCAGTGCACCATAGTAATAAGGTACCTATATTACAACTATGGAAGAAATAGTATAGATTAGGATTCAATGGATCTTACCATCCAATTGCTGATGGGACATACATAGGATCCTTCACTCTCAATTTCCAGAAAAATAACCATGAAGATGCGTCCAAGCTTTGGGGAGGAGCCCTGCACATTTCCAGGGAGCATTTAGAGATTTCTGCCTCCATGAAAATTTGTGTAGCTTTTATAGCTGTAAAGTGTCTTTCAGTCAATGATTCCTGCCTTATCTCTCCACATCTTGCTCTCAAGGTGAGGGATGTTCGTTGTCAGATGGGGGTCTCACCTCTTTGGCATGAGAGATAACTCCCTTTTGGGCATCTGTCCGTCCAGGGTTATCTCAACTATACGCACCAGCTGTTGGACGGAGCAGATAAGCTTACTGCTTGAGGCAGGGGACGACGTCCTGCCACAGTGGACAAGCGCCTGAGGGTAGAAAAGATGGTTATTTTGTGTCTTGAACAATATTGAATGTGTTGTCAAGCTTATGTCCCACTAAGAACAGTATGTTTGGAATTCAAAATGAAACAACCTCAAGTAATAGAGAGCTTAGGAGGGGGCAGCAGAAAGGAGGTCTCATTTCCCTGAGCATTCAAACTTCACTGAAATGCAGTTCATGCTTTGCATACCTTCTGTTCCAGTGATGAGCAAATCCAAGGGGCCAATCTGGGACGCAAGGACTTCTGGCGAAAGATGTTTAAGTCACAGAGTGCAGCAAGTGATACCAGTAGTCAATCTGAGCAGGACACATCCGAGTGCACCACTGCTCACTCTGGAACCACCACAGACAGGCGGTCCCGCTCTCGCTCCCGACGAATCTCTCTTCGAAAGAAACTGAAACTTCCCATAGGTAAATGTATGTCTCTTTCTATTCTATATACATATTGCATGTGCAGAGAAATAGAGCTAGATATAGATGTCTAAAGAAATATTTCAACCCAGTTCCTTACTGTCTGTATGTTCTCCCAAAAGAAGCTGTGATTTTCTGCTCTCTCCATTTTATAGATGTGGAACTGAGGCAAAGGGAAATGTAAGCAATTTGCCAAAGATATGGGGATATTTTTGTCAAAATAGGATATTGAAACTTTTCCCCCAAAGTAGTAGACTAGTACTGCAATCTCACAGGCATTGTTCCTGTCTCTAGAAGAGAAGTATTCCAAATTAACATTTGTTAGACAGAGAATATAAGTTTCTTTACAATTCCCAGGCCTTGCATGCTAGATAATATATGTTACATGAAAATGTTACCTTATGCTTTTCTCCCATTTTCCCATGCCTTAGTGTGGCCACTGTGGAGAAACATACTGCAATTGCTAAGAAATAGATTCTTCTAGAAAGAATTTTTAGATTTGTACTTAATGGCTTATTCTGTAACAGGGAATTGGCTAAAGCGCTCCTCCCTCTCTGGCCTGGCTGATGGAGTGGAGGACCTCCTAGATATCAGCTCTGTTGACCGTCTCTCCTTCATCAGACAGAGCTCCAAGGTAAATGTCTCAGGCTGGATTACAGAGAGCTTGAAAAGGCAGGATCTGGCTGGTTCTAGCTGCATGTGGGAACATTTTATTTAATATGGACTTTGCAGCTAAGGAGACTCTCACAAAAGTCTCCAGAGTAGAGCCATGAGAATTTGACACTGGACTTTTTTACCTCATGGTGAAGCCTTCGTTAAACTTTCACTGTACTGGTCAGTCTGCTCTGGTGCACTGAGAGGGAAGTGCAGGCTCTGTCAACACACTTAAGCTTTAATTTTTATTGGTCACACTTCTCCTTTCTTCTTTGTCCTTTCACAGCCTCTCAAGAAAGATCAATCCTTAAGCAGAAAGCTTAAAAGATGAAGTGCTTCAGCATATGTAAATCTGTGCATACCCCGCTGTGTTACTATGGTGACCCTTACAGCCCTTCTGTAGATGTTTATGTCTGACCAATGAGACCATGATCCTATGTTATGGCACAGGCTGACCAGCCCCTCTGTCCCTGCACAGGTGAAGTTTACCAGCGCAGTGAAGCTGTCTGAAGGAGGGGGGCCGGGAGGAGGCCTGGACAACGGGCGGGATGAAGAGGAGAATTTCTTCAAGCGTCTTGGTAAATGGCGCACCTGCCGAAGACACCCATCCAAGCTTCATCACACAGAAGAAAAAGATGGTTAGAAATCAGGGTTCTCGTCTCCTTTTTTCTTTCTTTTTATAATTTAAAAAATATATTTCTTTCTGTATTTTACCCTCTTCCCTTTTTTCCTGCTTTCTCCATGGTTTTTGTCTCCATTGTAGCCTTCTCCATTTTTTTAGTCTTTGTAACTGTTTTCTTTCCCTTCCTTCTTTCTTTTATTTTGATTTAGAGAAAAACCTCTGGTAAATTTTTTTTCTAAAAAAATCAGACTATCCAAATAAATTATACAATACAACATTTGGGCTTTTAAAATCAAATTAAATTTGGTCAATACACTTGAAAAATTAATGCTTGCTTCAAAGCACTTACTCAGTTCAAAATTAGGTGTGTAAATCTTCTGTTGTCCAATACAACAATTCCATCAGTTTTTTTGTTTAGTTTTGTTTTTTCAATTTGTAACTATTTGACAGTTTTGGCAAATATCAGCACAGAAATGGAAAACCCTACAAACCTTGTTGTAATTATCTCTTTTCTTCTGTGTTTGCATGTCTAGTCTCTGCATACCATTCGTTAGGGATGCTGTTCCTTTTTCTTAGCACACAACGTAATAATAAAAACACTCCTTTTCCACAGAAGCATATTTAATTGTTATGTATTTTCAATGTCAGCAGTGTCTGAAAAGTGCCTTTATGAATAGTACAAGGTTATGGTATAATCTGTTTTAAAATATCGTGCAGTCATTCACATGCTCATGTCCTCAGCTCAAAGCACATCCTTCTTTTCAGGGGGACAGCCTTTTATCTTGAAGTTCTGTTACTTTTTTTTAAGACAACACAACCAGATTCCCAAAAACACACAAAAAGGAGTCAGTTTTCTTTTTTATCATGATTTCTGTAGTTTTACAATATGTGACATTTTCTGGCATTATGTTTGGTTTTCTTCTGGCATTACACTTGGACATTGCATTGTGTGTATTTTGCTGTCACCCGTCTCAGGCCTGCAGTGTAATTCATGTAAGGCATTTTTAAGGCAAGTGATACTTTCAAAATATGAGCATATCTTGTCACTGTAAACTGGTTATTATCTGCCACTGGTGAATGGTGGTGCTTTTCATTTAGCTCTTAGATGAAAAGTATTGTTGCTTTGTGAGAATGCATCAGTTCAGCACCTTTTTGTAGTCTGGTAGCATTCCCCAGCAATGGAAGGAATTAGTCTCTTCATCCACTGCTTTGTGCTGAAATAGGTATGAAATACTTCCACCATTTTTCCTCCCAGCTCTCACTGGTTAAAAATGGCCGAGGGACAGTAAGAACTTTACAGACTGCCACAGCTGTTTCTGCAGTGCACCTGTGAGATGACATCCATATTTTGTTGTCGGAAATAATTTTTTTTTTAATCTTGCTAATACAAGGGTAATAAAAGTTTATAAGGTAAAGTGTGACAGTTAAGGGTGTTAAATCACTATAACTACAAGGATCTCTGATACACAGTGAAAGCCATGCAGGTTTAGCAAAAATAGTTTTATCTGCCCTGTGTGTGTCTGTGCTTGCGTGTGCACAGTGATATCAATGTGAGGCCTGTTCATGGTGGGACAGTTTATAACCCAGCAGAACAGCAGCAGTACACCAAGCCTTCAAATTTCTGGTGCTTCTTTATCTTCCATACAGATGATCAGTTTTTCTGTGTTTAACAAGGAGAGAATAAAAGCCTTTTAATGGTGGATGGGCATACTGTTAAATCCCTCAGGATCTGATTCTAAAGCATTAAATTGGAACCTCTCTCTGCCTTCTCATTTTTGTCATTCATGGTGTTATGCTATTACTTTGCTCATGCTTTTTCCATGTGGTGTTTCCTCTTGTGTTTTTGGGTTTTTTAACAGTAGACCAAATTTAAGAGAAAATGAATAAAGGAAAACTAAATTACATAAAAAATAATAAAATGTAGAATAATTTGTGACATCATTTATGATCTGGAATCTTCATCATGATTTATCATGTAGACCACTGTAAATNTTTTAATGATCTTTTTACCTATACTAAGAACTGAGCGTATAGACATGTACACAGTTGCAGTGCATTTACATGAGACCCATAATGTTCCTTTGGGCACTCAATGAACATGCTGGGAGTGGACCACAGAAGTTGTCAGGGTGTTCAAGCACAGCAGCTCAAGCTTGCTCTGAAGATTGAGCTCATGGTCACAGAGGGAGCAAATGTGAGGCAGGAGCTTTTGTGTCCTCCTGCATTAGGAAATGGTCTCTGCTCTTTGAGGAGATTTTCTGCAGGCCTGAGTCTCATGAATTAGGTCAGAGAGGGCTGCCCTGATCAAAGCAAGGCTACTCCAGGATGAGCATAACAAGGGACAATCACCAGCTGCCTCTGAAGAATTGTCTTGTAAAGCTTCAACAAAATGCAAGGGATGCCACTGAGCTCAGATGGACAAGAGCTCTGCTAGCTCTCTATAGTGCAGGTTAGGGACATACCTTAGGCAAGTTTCTGTTCTTTATCTCATACAGGCACAGACTTAGCAGGGTCCTGAATAGGAAACATTTGTTTGTACCTTAAATGAGTTAGTGTTATGACAGTCATAGCAGGAAGGCTCAGCTAAGATAAAAAAGCTGTAAGGAAACAGGAGCAGTTGGAAGGGCGTTTGCAACTGCTCACATGTGTAACTGTTCTACCTGTTCTTTCTACTTTGTTTGACCCATTTCAGTGGAATATTTTCCCAACATAGGAATATTTTGTTTGCTGGTAACTAGGTACAGCTTCACTGGAGAGAAAAAAGCCAAGGAATTTGTAAAGAAGTCTCTTGAAATTTGCTATACCTCTCTTCAAGGGAGAAGTGAAGATCTACATTGTCATTTTCTGTTGTGACTTTTTTTATAGCGCATAAATGCTTTCCAAGAAATTCTAGGCAGTGTGCACCCAAAAGAACTTTGAGTTTCAGCCATTCTTCTTTCTTGAAGTACTCAAAATTTCCTCTAGAGTTGATGTTTTGACTTTTGTCTTTCAAATAATCTATGCTTAAAACCTATTTTGAATTCTCCACTCTCTCAAGAAGAGTTCTCTTCTTCAGTGCTTTATCCTTGAGCGTTCTTTAAACTTTTTACTTTCAGATGTAAACAGGGGGAGCATTATGGGCAAAGACAAAAAGCCCAGAAGTTGACTATCCTTTTTTTAGCCAGACACTTTGGCCTTGAAACAGCTTTCCTTATTTCTAATCTGTGTCTTTCTACCATTCTCTCAACTATGGATACCAACTGCATAATGATCTTCTGCACTAGAAGTGCTAATTTGGATTAGTTGATTTATGATGTGAACTCTACATATAGACTTTAAAATTGTCCCTGAAGTGGGATGCCATCTTCATTTTTGAACAGAACTCTTTTCCATCCCAAAGAGTATAAGACCCTTCAAGGGAGAGAGGCTGGAATTATACCTGTGAGTTGAGGCCAGTCTCACTTTCCTCTTTACTCTTGAGGTAATTGCAGATGTATACCTGAAAGAAGGACAGTGCTTGATTTCCACATAGACTACACATCCATTACTTATTTTTCTGTCCTAGTAGATGATATATTACTAAATTGATCCATGAGGAATAAGGGTTATGCATGCTCTGCTTTTAAGTAAACTTAAAGGCAATAGAGAAGTAAGATAGGAGATTATTAGGGAGAAAAAGACTGTAAGCAAGATGATCTGTGTTAAAGAGGTGGGCAGGAAGGACAACATCCTAGCTGACCTGTGTTGGAGTATGTCCTGGGCTTCCACACTGAGTATGGTGGAAGTGTTCTGGACAGATATCAGTATGACCAATACTATAATCTGACTAATCTGACTAGCTGTGTATCTGTTTCATGGAAGTCATGATTATTGTAGAAATGCACCTGTTATCTTCAAGATAACACAAGGAGAGAAAGGGATTTATGCTAAGACTGTACTCATCAAGATTTTTGTTCCCCATTTTTTACTGGTGAGAGACTGTGTTCCCTTTTCTCTACCCTTCCCTGCATCCCCTGTGTACTCTCTACCTCTTTAGGTTGCCATAGCTTTGATGATCACTTGACCTCCAAACAAGAAGGAGGAAAATCCAGGAATGTTGTGAACCTGGGAGCAATCCGCCAAGGCATGAAGCGCTTTCAGTTTCTGCTGAACTGCTGTGAACCAGGCACTATCCCTGATGCCTCCATTTTGGCAGCAGCTCTAGATCTTGTAAGTCATTATTTGTCTGTTGTTACCTGCTGAGAGCATGTGCATATCTGGTGGTCCACCATCATTCACTAATGCTCTTCATGCCCCACAGAAAGAATGTAAAGCATCACAGCAATGGCAGCTGCTGGTGGTAGTATTAGCTGGAGCTTTAGCATCTGTGAGTGGATGAGTTTGTGGACAAAATGGATCCATTTTTAATTACATGGCTCCCCATAACTACATTATTACCAGTGCAAGGCTTGTATTGTTGTCTTCATACTTTGCTCACAGACACTCTGTTTCTGCTCCTAGTGTCAATCTACAGAATAAGGATTGAAGATTGGATTACTACTTGGAGAGGCACAGGAATTCCACTCTCGAGTTCTGACAGAGTTTTAAGTACATTTAGGCAACACTGAACTATTAGTCACCAGAGCAAATCAGTGGAAAAAAAAATGTATCAGAATATAATGTGCTTTTAAATGTGGATATTGCTGATTTGCCAATGCAAATCAAAGAAGTGACACAATTAAATCCTTTATTCCTGATATTCTGTATCTCCTTCCTTCTTATCCTCGCAATTATGTTTTTTTAATAATCTGTCCCATTTCTAAAGCTGTGGCCTTCAGCCTGTGATTCATGAGCCAGTGGGGCTCTGTGAGGTGTTCATGTGACAAGCAAGGAGTGTGACAAATACAACTATGAAAAACCAGCCAAATATTAGCAATTTCCCTGCATGCTGCTTTTGTACTTCCTTCTGTATTTGACTGTGTGCAAGCTGAAGATTGAAAGCCACTGCTCTCAGAGCATCCACATGCTCTCTATCCCTTTTCTTCCCACACCCCACCTCTCACCTGTGTGACTGTTGTGCCATTTGTGCTCCAATTCAGTTTTTTTGCTCACTGCTGGAGGTGCCAGGCTCATGGACTCTCCCTTACTAGTAGTGCTGTGCCCCGACCTTTGCTGCATTGCCTGTTCTGTGGCTGTAGGGATGTTATACTCTGTGCACCCCTCCTTTGCATCTTCATCTTAACCTTGCATGCTTGGTCTACAGATTCAAGCACGTCTGCATTAGTGTTGTTCTGGAGCTGCTGTTGTTGTCAGTTCCCATATAGCTCTACAGTTCAGAGTGGTCCTCATCCATCTTCCAACAGACACATGTTTCATTCACTATTTCCCACACTTCTTGCCAGAGATTGTTGTTCCTCTGGCTGGAAGCTGTGGATGCAGTGGCTGATAGTGTAGCCTACCTCATGCTCTCACAGTCAGAGATGGCTCTTACCAGTCAGGGTTGCAGTGAGCTCAGAAGGTGCCTTGCAACCTGCTGAGTGTGCGACACCCAACTTAAGGCTTCCAGGCTGTCACCCTGTTGCAAATTCTAAACTAACAGAGTTAGTAAGGCGTAAGGTGCACGGGCAGGAAAGAGCTCATTCCTAGCAAGTTTGTCACCAGGATCTTTCTGAAGATGCACTATTCTGTGTTCTAATAAATCAGATTATAAAACAGGGGTTTGGCAATTATGTCTGTAAATGTCTTACTTAATTTTTAAATTTCCCAAGTGTGCAAGTTACAGACCAACTTACTCTGTGCCCATGCATGAAGTCAGCTGGAAACTACCAGAGTACTGTTTGAAGATGTCTGACTTCCAGAGCTGACTTTTACAAACTTAAACGTAACAGCTCTCTGTTCCACGGAATAATGCAGACGATTTTGGTATTAGAATTTCTCAAAGGTCTGCTGCTAAAGATGAATGAAGCCTTGCTCTAATTCTAGCCTTGGGAGACTCCAAGTACCTGTTCAGTTGGCAGTTTGTATACAAAGTATTGGAGATATATAGAAGTTAGGCAATCACATGCAGTGTATATTTTAAAAGGTGACAGCATGTGGTTTCAATGTATTGGTTAATGGTGATGGAAAATTCCCACATTATATGTCAGTAGGGTACACCCAAAAAGAAACATTCTGAGTTTTTTAACTTCTGTTTTCAGGCTTTTGAAGTAATAGTTTGAATCAGGTTTGATGCAAATGAAAGCTTTTTAAGTCATTTTATCCAGCCTATTTGCTAAGGCAACCTTTAAAAATGAAAGGCAAACAGTTCCAGTTTCAGTTCTTCCATAATCTTTCTGAGCATGCTTTTTCATGCAGGTTTTCAAAATTATATTCTTACAACAGCTTTGAAATCTTTGATCATGCTGGATGTTTGTACTAGTTTGCCACACTGATTTAAAGAAACTAGAACAGTGAAACAAATGATGCATCCTTGTGGAGCTAATAATTTTTTGGGCATTAAAATGAGTATTGCCTTAGGTTTAGCGGTTATGCAGTTAACATATTTTCCTAGAAGCAGCATCCATACTTTACTAAATTTTTACAACTACAATCAATATGTGTCTGTGCAAATATTCAGTGATAATTGATACATTGCAGACAGCCTCATCTTTATGTCCCCAGCTTAAATCCAGACTTTGCAATAGTAAAATTGATTTACTTTGGGATATTTCAGCCTATGCTTAAGTTTGTGTTGAGGTTTCCAATAAACTGCTGTCTAGGATTGTGTTATGATGTTACCTAAAGTATCCCAATTAGACTGGTGTAAAATTACTCAGGTGGGGAGATACCAGGTTTTCCTTGACCAATATGACAGTGTGTGACACCTGTCAGCATTACATTTCTCCAATAGGATGTGTGAGCTCATTTGTTGTAACATGTAAATCTTTTATCCCTGTTGAAATGCAATAGTTATACTATTTTCTGGTATGATTGTGTTTGAGATGACCTACTAAATATGGGGACAGTAGAAGCAAATTCTAAACTGCAAGGATAGTTGTCAATATCCCAACTCCATGTCCCCCTGGGTCTTAGGCAGGCTCTATTGTTCTCATATCCCTGTTTCCATGGCAGAAATATATCTTTGTAGAAGTGCTTATGATTGGGAAAGAAGTCAGAAATTGCTACAAACAGGTCCCAGAGTAAAAGACTGGGAACAAAAACAAAGAACTGTGTCACAGATTGTACTTGACGATTTTTAGATATAATCAGAGAGGTCTGAACTAACTGAAACAGGCAACTCTCCAAGACACTAATTAATAATTTACTCACAACCTATCTTCATATACCTGCTAAGACAGCTTTCATGTCAGACTTACTTTTGCTTAGACAAAGCAGAGCTACCCAGCCAGCATCTTTTGAGAGTACTCGAATTTACTTTGTCTTCTGTTAAAAGTATATTGTTGGGATTATGTGCCTTTCTTTTCTGTCTTGAAGAGACCAAAGGAAGTGAATTTTTGCTTAGGGTGCCATGTGGACTTTAAGAAGGGACTCGAGGAAAATTACCACTGGTTGATTAGTGTCGTAAAAGTCATTATTCTTGAAAACAAAACTGGACATAAATACTCTGTAGTCATAAAACTGCAGAATCAGGTTTACATGAACAATAATGTGATGCTGTGAAATTCCAAATCCATTCTGTATTTGGTTCCTTCCACCCAGGTCATTTGCTCTTTAGAACAAATCAGGTAATCTGTTGAAAAAATTCAGTGGGATGACTTGAATTGTTAACAAACTGGTGAATTAATGTCAATTTATAAAGTACAAGAACAGTTTTCAAGGCGCAAAACAGTATAGTAGGTCTAATGTTATAACTGGACTTGTGAACAGTTGCATAGGCATGGACAGACTTATGAGAGTATTGCTGCTGTGTCAGGTATTGACAGTGACCACGGTAACTTGTGTTCTTTTCAGCTAAACATCAGCTGCCTGATTCATTTCTCTCCATTTGTGATGTGTTTCTCTGTTGTGTGAATCCATCTCTATTCATTCTGTCACATCTTCATCTTTCTCTTGCTGCTGCTGCTTCAGGTTTCTCAGAGCCTCAGGTAAGCAATCATAGGGTGCCCTATGATGTTCAGAAAGTCCTCTGTGCAGGAGGTCTTTTCAGTGATTTTTAAATAATATAGTGATTTTTAATTAATCCTGCTCCTCCCCTTTGTCCCCAATTCTAAACATCCTCCTTTTATTGTGGTAGTTGCGTGCTTTCTTAATGTTTACAACATATTTCTTTACAGGATTCCAGTATGCTAAGAAATTTTGGCTTTACTGCTAGTGAACTAAACCAGTAGTAGACTAAGGCTGGGGCTTTATCCCTTCACGTATGTCTCCATGGTTAAGGTTCTACTTTGTGAGAATAAAAGAATAAAATCCTCACCTTTTATGTGTTCCATATTGCATGGGATCAACAAGTAGTTAGTAATGTTTTTCCAGGTGCTAGATATTTGTTTTGCTTCTGATTGTTAGTGAGTATCTGCCTTCAGATTTCTGCCTTCTTCATCAGAACATCATGGCAGCTTAAATCTTCCTATTCAAGAGAATCACCTTTTTTCCCCCGCTGTTTGTAAAAATGTGAGCAAAAGCTTCAAATGGATATTGTATCAATAATTTCTTAAATCAAACTTTAGGAGCATTTGTCAAAATTTCTTGCTTTCAATTTTTGATTAAAACGCTCTTGGAGGTTCTATTTAATAATGTTCAACAGACCACCTTACAGGGTCTCAGGGCCTGTCTATTTACAGACCACATTTGACTTGCCCTTTTTCATAAGTAGATGCTGATCTGTTTAAAATAATTCATTAAAGCTGTCAGCATCTAAAAGTGTGTACCACATGTTTGTGCTCTGAGAAATCCCTGTTATTGAACCTTTTAAAGCCAGCTGGTAAACTGTAGGTATTTTTGTATTCTTAGTTTTGCAGACTGCTGATCACAGAAGTTTAGGTTGTGAAAATTCAGGAAGAAAGGAAAAAATTAAATGGAAATTAGGAGAACTATTTGCTTTTTAGTCACTTTCCCTGTCTGTACAGATGTTATTTTGGCAGTTTAGACTGCTGTGAAAAAAGCTACTCCTGAGTCTAAGCTCCCCTTTAGGAAACAAAATTACTGTGTCCATTTTTTGAGCATTTCAGAAAGTCTCAGAAACATTCTTTATTGGTTTAACATGTATCCTGCTGGGTTATTTAATACCAACTAAGATACACTCAGTATAATTTCTCCCATTAAAGTGATTCTTCCAAGACAAGGGCAGGAGGATTTTCCTCTGGAACTTAGTAATTCCTTTCAAAACTCAGCTGCCTGTTGTTATTTCAGTACTGAATTGATTGACACTTGCTAAGGCAATTGAAATTCAGCCAGTGAAATTTTGTTAACTTACGCCAGAGTAATATATTTCTGTCTCCACAGATATTAATCATAACTGCAAAATAGTGCATTTCCTAGTTTTAACAAGCCTCCATTTATGCTTTCATCCCCAAGATTCAGAAGCAGAACCTAAAGTGACAAATGCTAGGATTTGTGTGGCTGTGATGTCATTTGCTCCTGCAATACTTGCAACCTTAGTAGCAAAGGTGAAACTAAAACTTGACTTGTTTGTGCAGTAGCAGTGCTAGATGCACACCTCTGCTTCTGCAGTTAGATGGTTTCTGAAGGAGAACATTACAGAGGGGTATAATGTTTTTTTTAACTTTCTGCTGTGTTTCTTTCAGCTTCCCTAGTGTTTGGACTGAGCAAGACTGTTCAGTGTTTATGAGCTTGCTTTTAGTAGCTCAGGAGGTGAGACTTATGCGAAGAGACTCTAGTGTCAGCTTTTTAAGGAGAGATTGCTCATACTGTGTGACTCCTTGGCAAGCTTGCAAAGCAGTTTGTTAAGTGCAGAAAACTCTAATGTTTGAGGAGTTTTTCCAGAGTATTTTTGCTTTTAAGGTGATTTTTGCAAACATTTCAGGAAGCTCCTGTAGTGGCGCGAGCAGCCCTGTTCCTTGAGTGCGCACGCTTCGTTCACCGCTGTAATCGTGGCAACTGGCCTGAGTGGATGAAGGGCCACCATGTGAACATTACTAAGAAAGGCCTGTCCCGTGGCCGTTCTCCTATTGTGGGCAACAAAAGGAACCAGAAGCTGCAGTGGAATGCAGCTAAGCTCTTCTACCAGTGGGGAGATGTAAGTGTTTGTTTCTCTTCTACTTACATTAAAAAATATGGCAAAATGTAAAGGTAATTGGATCCTATTTCAGTCCTTGTAAGATGGGGACTCAGAAGCCTTCCTTCCAGCTTGCACTTCACAGCCTGCCAGGATCACCCCTTCTCCTAATGGAAGTGACTTTGCTAGGACATGTTCTCTCCAAGAATATGTTTGGCCCCTTCTCATTTTTCCAGTGTTTGTCATATGTGAATGACTAAGGAAGTGGGAAAATGTGGTGTGTGATACTACTTTCTATTTTTCTTGCTTCCAAATATATTTAGCCTAGGGCTCCTTGAACTAGGTGTGGTGCTGTGTATTTAGTAATGGGTTTCTCTTTGCCATACTTATTCAATTTCTCTTTGCTCTCATACAGACTCTTAGGACTTAAAATTCTTTGGCAAGGAATTCTGCAGAGCTACTATGAGTCATGTAAAGAATTGTCTCTTTGTTTGGTGCTTGAATCCTTCAAGCTTTATTTGACTGGGATTTCTTACCATACAGGAACAAGGCATTTGCCTTATCTGGCCCTGTGAATGCCACTTGCAATTTCCTTGTAAAGCCCCCAGGATAAAATTGCTGAATGTCTGACATGTATACAATGAACTCCAAATAGTGGGAGAAGTTCCTTTGACCAGTTATAGATGTCTTTCTGGAAGTGAGCTTTGTGCTTCTCACCTCTTCTAAAAACCAATGATTTTCACAGTCAGCATCATGATTCCCGTCCTCCCTACCCTCACCCCCGAAAAAAAGAAGACATAAAATCCACCACTTAGGGGAATTTAAAAATCATGTTCTGCCTTGCTGACCTGTATTCTTGTAGGGTAAACCAAAACATTCTTCTCAGTGGAACACATTGTAGGGAACCTCAAAATAAAGCTGACCATATCAATACATTCCCACCACAGAAAAGCCCAGGGGGAGAATCCAGCTTGGGTCTGAGAACCCAAGCTTAGTATCTTTGCAGGTCTCCTCCTTCCATTCCTAAGGCTAACTCATAAAATGCTACCTGGTCATCCTACTCTCTGATAAGGTCTCAAACACAGGAGATTATCTTAATAACAGCAAAAATACCAAAGTTCCTTGAAGAAGTAAATAGGGTGAAGGTATTTGCTTCTATCTTCCATTAGGTCATTGCCTTAGCCTGACCCGTTTGAGAGCTCCTTCTAAGTGGAGAGCATAGGATTTCACAGTCACTGAATTTTTGCGTGCTTTCAGACAGCCAGAAATATCCATCTCTGTTTGTAAATGCTAAACATTCCCTCTAGACATTCCCTTTTCTCAGATTCTAAGAAAATGAAAACAAGAAAGACAGTAACTATTAGAAGCCAGTTAGATTCCCCCTCAGCTATCATTTTTAGTAACTGATATACCTGACCTGGAAAGGTTTTCTTTTCATAATGTCAAAAGTACTTCTGTGTGATTCAAGGTCATAAGAAAGGAGCCAGGGAAATCTGGTCATTGGCAACTAAGCATTATTGTCTTCTCCTTAACTTTAATGGCATCATAAGAAATATCTGGATGCATTCTCCATTCTGAGACTAGCATGTGTTTGCTGCTGCTTAAGAAACTTTTCAGATGGGAAAAGCCTTAAATTTATGTAAATGTAAGGCAGGGTAAGATTTCAAGAGTAGTTCTAAATTGCGAATTTTTTCTTTTTCCTGCAAGGCGTCTTGCTGTTCATTCTTATTTCTGATTCTTCTCACTGAAGGCCAGGAGAATTTATTTACACACAGCATCACTGGCCCTGCAAAAGACTCAGGCTTTGAGACTGGCCTGCACCTAGCACTACTCCTTTATATGGAATGTGTAGCAAGGCTGGTCCTCTGGCACTGCTCTTCCTCCCAGAAGTTCTTTCAGATGCAAGGATGAGCAGCAACCACCAGTCAAGCCTGGAAGGCTGGGCCTCTGAAAGGTCCTCACCCAGCTCCTTTTGTGGCTCTGAGCAGATTTCAACCACATAGTCTGAATTATGGGGAGAATTGGCTTCCTGTGGCTGTAGTACAGGCACCTGCTGTAGAAGACTCTGCTGTTTCTCTGTTAAATCTTGGACAATGAGAAAAGAAAGGATTCTCTTGAAAAAAGTGAAAAGAATATTCAGGAAGGACTCTGTGGCCTTTTTCTAGTTTTTTCTTGCAGTAAATAAGGCTGGAAATTTGTGCTAATTATGAATTCTTGCTTGTGGATTCTTGCTTATGGATTCATTGCTTAATAATTGTGATATACAGTGCTATTTTCAAAGTTTAGTCAGGCCAAGAAAGAAGGTAAATCTTTGTTTCTACCCTAACTCCTTTAATTTGGCCTCCCTATATAGCCATTAGAGAATCACAGTGGTGAACTCTTTGCAGAAGAAATGAGATTTGGACTGCCCGTAGTAGTGATGAACCTTTTGAATCAAAAGACCAAACTCGTTCTGCTGTCTTTTGAAATAATGCAGTGTTAAATCTATTCTGATCGGGTTAGTCTGTCACTTCTTTTGACTGCTTCTGTAAAGAGGGCTTTTGGTTTTCCTTCTCTGTTTGCTAGAAAACTAAAAATACAGAAAACATGTATCAGGAATTCAGTGCTCATTAGATGGGAAGCTGTGGGATTATGTCTTATTGCTTTAACATTAGGGTGGACTACACAGCATAAGTAGCGTGCGATAAACTACTGTTGTATGGATAGGCATGCAGAACGTTTCTTCCTTTAAATGCCTGAAGTATGAAAGGTGAAAAATTGTCAGACGTGTGCAGTTCCTTTAGAAATGTAGAGGATCAGAAATAGCTGAGATTGACAACTATTTGTATCAGCATGTATGCAAACCACAACAGTATCACCTTATTCTCTTTATGTAGCAGAATCTACCCTTTCCCCTGTAGCTGGATTTCAGAGGAAGTGTTTAACTGCAAGAACAGGTATAATACATGACCATTTATGTATTTCTGTGTCACTTCAGCCACGGAAGGAAAATTACATAGTGCTGGCATGACCATCAGTTCTGACTTGTAAAATATTTAGAAAACCTCCTTAGTATCTTCATCTGAAACTATACCATACCCAAAAAGGCCAAATGGCCAGTGCTGATGAAAACTCTGTAATTTAAAACATCTCTTCCCTCACAAAGTGACGATATCACAAGACAAAATTTTACATACTTCTCTGTGTTCTACTCATGTACGTGCAGCAAAGAAAATCAAGAGAATTCTTAAGAGCTCTCAAGTGTCTCAGGACAAAAGCAGTCTCCTTGCTAACGCACCCTTACCTGTAGTTTGCTGACAACACCCTGAGGGCTGTTTACATGCTGATAGTGATGCTGGCAAAGAGCCACAATAAACAATTAATGCCTTTCTGGAGAATGTAAGATGGAAATCTGACTGACTGCTCTTTCCACGGATCCTCTGTACACCATTACCCTTGCACCTTCCCAGCTTCTATAAGCATACTCTCAGCTCATTTTTGGAAATTGCATCAGGGAGTTTGTCCTTTAAAGATGGAAGGAGGCTTTGCTGTGGGCATTTAACAGCCTTGTGGAGGAAATAAGGACTGTTACTGGGTTCCTAATTCACAGAATAATTTCTTAAACAGAAGACCTACATTCTCAGGGGAAAGACGTAGCAAAAATCTGGAATAAATATATCAAAGGAAAAAAGAAAAGTGGAAGAAATTAATACTTAATAATGACCTAATCTCCTTCTGCCTGTTATGTGCCAGCTTGGGGGGATTTGTTGTTTAGCTAAATCTGCTAAAAGTTTTCATCCTGAAATTTGACACTGTGTGATTTTTATTGAAAAAAAGGGGGAAATAAATTACGGTTTTGATGGCAATTAGTCTTCTATCACCCCTTTCTCCTCTTTAGACAATAAAAATAAAGCCAAGGCATTCTGGTTGGGCTGAAATTCTCACCTCCTGTGCTTCTCTTTCTCCATCTGCAGGCAATTGGTGTCCGCCTCAATGAGCTGTGCCACGCTGAGAGCGAGAGCCCTGCCAACCTGCTTGGCCTCATTTATGATGAGGAGACCAAGAGGCGCCTGAGAAAGGAGGATGAGGAAGAAGACTTTTTAGATGACAGTAAGGAGACTCCCTTTACTACAAGAACCCCCGCTTGTAAGAACCTCTGCTTTAGGAGCACTTAATATTTTTTCTCTTTTCATTTTCTTGCCACCCAGCTGTATTTTTCAGTCCCTCACTTTCACCCCAGCTTCCTCCCCTGTTCTTTTTGTGCCTGAATGTAAAACATGACAGATGTGTAGAGGTACTTAATGACTTGGATGGAAAAGGGAAGGGGAAACCAGGCAGTGAGCTGCAATTCCTGTACACAGAAACTGCAGCTGTAAGCAGGGTCATAATTTATTTCTTGAACCTTGCTGTCACCTGGTTGTCAGAAGCGGTTCAGGCTCCATTCCTCATGGTTACTTCTGCCAAAATATTTGTGTAAGATCAGCCGCTTTTCCGTTTCTGAACACTGAAGGGTCAACTCACCTGACATGAATTGGCACAGCTCTGCTAAGGGCTTTTAATCTTGACTTCGGTATAGTGCTTGATTTTCAGGCAGAAATAAAAAAAAAATTCATTAAAAATCTGTATAACAACAAGATGATGAAACCACACACATTTGTTCCTGTGTGTACATAAGGGTGGAAGAACTGTAACAGATCACTGATTCTGAAAGTCTGTATAGGCATGCAAGTTATAGCAAACCCTGTGAACCTAAATAAATTGTCAAAACACATTCTGTTGTAGATGTAGGTGAAGCTGCTAACAAACATTATGTGCTCTTTAGACACCATTTGTGTATGCGTGTGTGCTGCAATTTACTGGTGCTTGTCTATGTGTACTGTTGTTCCCCATTGGATGTAGTGTGCCGGCACTGTTTATCTCCTGCTTTCTCTTCCCATGGTTCTGGACTTGTTCTTACCACTGCATAAAGGCCTGCTTTGGAGTAGAGAGAAGCTGGTGGGAAGATCTTGAGGTGGTAGGGCAGAGATGGGACCACTTTTTTATGGTTTTAAAGCTTGATTTATTGTTTCTTTCTCATGATGGTGTAAGAATGCCTTCACAGAGGCTTGCAGAAGTCAGCCATGTCCGGAATGGTCACAAGATTGCAGGTTACAAGGTCTCTTAAAGGTTAACTGGCTAATAGATAATTGCTACATACACGTTTTTCAGATTTCTTCACCAATAGATAATTAAACTTGTATTACACATCTGCTGCATTGCAGAAGTTTTCATCCAATCGTGTGTTGATTTACAGTTCTCTATTACTCTATTACTACATTTTAAACTTTTTACTTTATTCTATAACTACTTCTATATCTAAACTTCAAACTTCAGAACTTTCTGATCCTGGGATTCTGACAGGAAGAGTGACATGGCATTTATAAGAAGTGAGCTCAAGAGAAGGTCTGGGCCCTAAGCTAGACCTTCCCATGTGCCACTGTGTGGTGTACCAGCGCTGGCAGCACTGGACATGGGTAGCTCTGGATCATCACTTTAGGGGATATGGCCAAAGCAGGAGGAGGTTGCATACCAAAGATTCCTTCTCCTGCACCACAAATGAACAACTGCATACCCATGACTGAGTGACAGGACAGGCTTTTTTTTTCCCTATTCAGCCACTCATACCAGGCACTCAAGAGGATGTGGAGCTGCTTTAAAAGGGTGCCCTGAGACAAACAAACAAAGATTAGGTTCTGGTCTAGAAAGCTATTTAAAAGCTCAAGTGGTCTCCTGAAAACCAGTGTCTGAAAACAGGTGATCAGCAGCCTTGCTGTAGGCAGGGAGTTTTCAAAAGCTGCTTTATATGCTCTAGGAAGTAGACCGAAGAGCATTAAATATGCAGTTGGATATTCCATTACACTGTATGTCTCATTTGCATTTGATAGTTCAGATTATTTTAATCTTTAAAAAGTCCACAATTCGTTACTGGTGATGTGTACAGGGGATCTGGCAAGCATCACAGAATTAATCTGGTTTTATCTTATCCCTGCAGTGTCTTCTCACTTGTTTGGTTAAGTCTTTTTCTTTGCAAAAGCAATTAGATCATACACAAGAAAAGCAAGTAAAAACACTAATCTCTCTGAAGTGTATGTAAATGGTAATATCAGGAATAACTTAAAAAATGATGTGGTTAATTGTTGTCCCAATTAACTTTTTAATTTACTTTTTTTGCTGTCTGTTATCCTAAAAACTACTTCTCAAAATGATCAAGCACTGAAGAATCCTTCAGACTTTTAGGCTTTGAATTGTATCAGATGGGTTACAAAGGGTATGGTTTTAAATCTGATTATTTAGACTCAGCTGATACAAAACTTCAAGTACTTTGATAGTCCCTCTTCCCTTTCCCTCTTAGTTTTAGGTTAAGAATTTGAATGATTAAGTAGTTTGATCTTTTTCCTCTTGATTATCTCTATATAGCACGTGGATTGCTTGCACCATTATAGAAGCCTGACTTCAAAGAAGGCTATCTGTTCCCGTTATCAGGGTACTAACTGATAGTAATAGGAAAAGTATCTCTTTAACAGCTAGTCATAACTCCATTATTTTGAGATCATTTTCTATGTTTGAAAGCAGTTCTTTTCCACAACTGCAAAAGATTTGACTGAATGCAAAACTGAAAAGGAAAATAAGATTATCTACTTCTTAACCTATATTAGCCTTAAATGATGTGTATACAAAATGTTGTAAGCTTGTGGTTAGTTTAGTAGGTACTTCAACATAATATACTATAGTATATGCTATAGTCAACTATTGTGTTACTTCAATGTAATGCAATCTAATATTATAAATATAATAAAGTAGATAAAATAATAATATAATATAAATATAAATACAAAGTTAATATAATATATAATTACTATAATATACTATAATGTAATATATAATTAATATAATGTAGTATGATATAATCAATATAATATAAATGTTAGTATTATTTCATGTGCTGATAAATACATGGCTTGCTATTTGATTGATTCTGTTTCTTTTAGTATAGGAAAAGCAGCACAGAAGTGTGGGGTTTCCTGTTTTTCAGTGCAGCTTGCATGGTGCACCATATGTGACAATGTCCATCACCTCTTGGTTCCAGATCTTGTATTAACTCCTTGTTCATGATAGAAATATTCTTTCCTAGGCACTGTGAATCCTACCAAATGTTGTTGTCCTTTTGCACTAAAAATGGCGGCCTGTCAGCTTCTCCTAGAGATAACCACATTCCTTCGAGAGACCTTTCCCTACATGCCCAGACCACGGACTGAGCCTCTTGTGGTAAGTGGACCACACACATTGGAGATGACTTTGCCCACAGAATTACTGGATTCCAGGCTCTGATGAGAAGTAGAGTGGGGTAAAAACTCCAGTGGATCTCTGCAGGGAGTGATGCCTTATCAGTTTGACCTGGAACAGAGGCCAGACAAAATGAGAGGAATAAAGCAGGGATTTATTGCAAGGCCTTCCAAGGCCCCACCCTGGCAATGCAAGAGCCCGGCTGCAGCCCTGACAGGATGGGCCTCAGGATGGACACAGAAAAGGGGCTTTGGGCACAGGGTTTCACACTTTTATAAGTTATGTAAGTTTATAAGTCCTTTTGCATATTGAGGTTAACTGTACAATTAATAACTTTGAATTATGAAGTTCCATCCATCTCCTTGTTTGCCCTCCTCTTTTTACATTGTTTGTGCTTTTGGGCCTGAGGTTCAGAATGATTGTTCTTGAATCTTGAGCTGGAGAGAATTGTTGTGTCTGACTAACCTGTGAAGAGAACTTAGTAACACTTAATATGAAGCTAAGAGCTACACAGTGAAACAGAACAGAAAAAATCTTAAAACTTAAGGCATCAGGAGAAAGGAGCCATTGTGGTGAATAGGAGATGGTCAGGGTGCATGAAATAGGTTGATTTAGAAGGTAAGACCATGGAAGCACAACATGTGCTGGTGGAAGTTAAAGAAAGTTTCCAAACAGAGAAGCAGGATTGAGGAACCAAGGGTGGGGGACCTGGGAAGTGTGGGATGTGGACTGTGGGAAGTGACAAGCTCAAATGCTCACTAGCTGATTAGCAGGGCCAGTGGTGAGGGACTGGGACAAGGCAGTTAGGGGAAGGGAACAGAATGGGTTGCAGAGAATTTGCCAGAGCTTTAAAGCTGCAGATTGGTTTGGGTTAGACCAAGAGATTTGCAGGGAGAATGGGAAGAGAGGAAAGAGATGGGGACAGAGAAGCAAAAAAAGAAAAATCCTACATGAGATTCAGAGAGGCACAGGAAAATCCTGGCATAAACAGTAAGCTAAACAACTGATTAGGTGACAACTAATGCTGCAAATAGCAGAATATTAAGAAGACTTAATAGATTAAGTCTTCTGTGGATTTTCTTATGTCTAATACTGTGGTTTAACATTAACTTTAGCCTGTTGTTTCAAATCATACACATGCACACAGTCATCTTTTGACAAACTGAGTTGATGGTGACCCTCAGCTTCAGAGAGTTAGCATGGAATGAGATGAGAATTGAATGGCTGACATGGTTTCAGCTTTTAAGCCAAATTTCTTTAAGAAATCAGGATAAAAATTATAAAGAAAAAGAGAGTAGTTAATTTTTCATGAAGGACTTAGCCCTACTCTCCTGTTTTTTGTTAATGACAGATCAAATTTTAGTCATGGCAATTATGCTTGACAGGCTGATTTATCTGGGTATTACTATAATTAGGTTCTGAAAATTATTCCAAAGGCTGTCAATGACCTCTGATAAAGGTCCAAGATGTGCAGGAAGGACAATTTTAAAAACCAATAAATTCAGCAAAATCCTCCTCAAACACACTGTTAATATTACAACATAATAAATGACTGCATCCAAAAGCAGGATAATACCATGGTTCAGAATTCATATCATTAAGTAATTAGACTTGGAACTCAGAATATGTTGGATAATGAAGGTCAACAGAAATTAGTGCTTTTATGTGAGCTAGAAGTGCAACTGGTTAATCGCTTTCTAGACTTGTATGTTGGAGACGAGGAGGAATAATTCTGTGAGTTATAGGTGAAAGAAACCTTAAGGGAACTTTATGCAAGAGTCTGTAAGATAAAATGGCCATAGAGTGCTGCTTCTAACTTCATACAGAGGGGAAAAAAAAGAGGCAACAATAATCCAGATTAAAATATTAAATCTTTATTTTTGGAGTGATTCTTCCTTTCCAAGAAAATCAGGTACATAATGTTATGATCCCTATAGCTGGAATTTTAGTAGAGCAAATCACACTTCTGGTGTTTGTAGACATACCTGTTCCATAAATAGGAGCACAGCCTTGGAAGCCTTGAAGAACTGAAACATTTGCAACTGAACTAGTTTTGGTGAACTAGCTTAACTACCAAGACAGCATGGAGACTTTCCAGCATTGTGGGCGGAATGAGGTTGATGGTCCTGACTGAAGTTTCACCCAAAGCCTTTTACTGATCATGGAGCAGATACAAGCTCATTTTGCTCACAACTGGAGACATTCCAAACCCACCTGGATTTATTTTTGTGTCACTCGCTCTGAGTGACCCTGACTTGGCAGGGGGGTTGGACTAGATGATCTCCAGAGGTCCCTTCCGATCCTAATAATTCTGTGATTCTGTGATTTATCTTTCCCCTCCTGAGCCTGCAGCCAGAGTGTTAATGCACTGAGGAATGTTAATCAGCAATGTGTGTTAGCACCTGGTAACTCTTCCATCCTGGCAGGTGGCTCAGCCTGCTGCAAGGCCAAGGAGCAGTTGGCGTATGTGTGATTAAAACAACCACTATCTGAAGCAGTTCTTCCTGAAGCTTCTCTAGTTGCAGTGGGAGCTCATACTGCTGGCACATCTGTGTGGTCTACATTCTGTTACAGGATCTGGAGAGCTGCAGGCTGCGTCTGGATCCTGAGATGGACCGACACAGGTATGAGAGAAAGATCAGCTTTGCTGGGGTTCTGGATGAAAATGAAGATTCAAAGGATTCCCTACACAGCAGCAGCCACACCCTCAAATCTGAGGCTGGCTTCGAGGAGAAAAAAGGTTTGTCAGAACAATAAAGCTTTTGTATTCTCAGGGCTTGTGAAGTGGTGCTTGGTTTTGTGTTTTCATTTGCATAGACTGTGTTAAAAAGCAGGCAGCCATGGAGTCACATGGCTTTAAATCATTTCCCAGATGCTTCTGGCCTTCAGGGTTCAATATAATGAATGTGAGAAGCAAAGATGTTAAATTTGATAAAACAGTGCTATGACTGAAATAGATCGAAAGCTTTGCACAATTACGAAAAAGGAGCAAGCCTTGTTTGAAACTGTCTCTTAGTGGGATGCTGAGAAAAGCATCACTATTTGATTCACTGTAAAAACAAAGATCAAAAATGCTATTTGTTTTTTTCTAATCACAGTTTTTCATTCGGGGGAAATCACAGATAGAAGGGAAGACTGGTATTTTTCTGTGGAAAATCTGTACCAGTTTGGAAGTCATAGCATCAAAACAAATTAGTGTGATTGGGCTCTTGAATTCTTTGCTACCACATGAAAAATACACTGTGTGGCTTTTGATGGCTAGCAGATTGATGTTACCAACATACTCTATAGTGTACAAGCAAACTTCAAGCTCACTGTGTTTGCTGAAAATAGCAGATCGTTTCCATTTTTGAGCCATCTCATGCAAGACTCACATTCTATCTGATGGTACAAGTGTTGCAATACAATATAGTCATTGTGTGTATTTGCAATTAGAGACTAAACTGCCAGATACCTCTAGATGACCCTCTAAGAAGTTTCCTAGAACATTCTGCCTTATAGTAGTAATTTAAAGGTGTAGGAATTTGAATGATAACTTTGATGATTGCTTGAAAAGGATAAATGTTTAGTGATTGTTTCACAACAGTGAGGTCTGTGGCTGGTTTTCCTCTTGGAACTGTAATGTCTATTAATTATTTGAAGGAGCTCTTATTGACATCTACCGGCTTTGGATAAAGTTTATGTTGTCTTCAGCTGTGACCTTGCCACAATTACTGGAGAAAATATTAGAAATGCTTCCAAGACTTGCGTGATATAAAACTTTCTCCAAAACTGTGTGTCCAGTGAGCCAGTTGCTTCTGTGCAGATAGATGGGTACTCACCTAAGCAAGGTGAGCTGGATAAATTGATGCTCAACCTCATTTTGTCTACTCTTGGTATATTGGAAGCCCAAAAAACCACACAGCCTTATAGCCTGTCTGATAGTGTAAGATGTGTTGGATCAGATGTCTCTACCTATTTAGATGACTTTGGTTTTGGTTTGGGGTTTTTTTGAGGATAGTTATGACAATTTCTTAAAACCATTTTTAAGCTTTTCAGTGAACAGTCCTGCCCACTGGGATGTTACCAGATTGGGAGAATACCTTCAAGCAGGCAGTCCTGCTGGAAAATGCCAGTGGAAAGTCTCTAACTATCCTCTTTTTCTTGGAGACAGTGCTGATTTAGCTTTTCCTTTGCATGTTATTGTGCTACAGGAGTAATCTCTTTTTGCAAAGATATTATTGACTTTCTGCATCCCTTTCTCCGTTAAAGTACAATTGCCTTCAGTTTTATTTGAGTTTTCTTTCCATTATCCCTCTTCCCTAAGCTGTCATGTTGTTTTCCTTTACTAAAGCTGCCTCTTTACAGCATCTTAGACGTGGGGAAAGTGATTAATGGTAGGAAGGTTGAATCCTAATATAACTTAGCAAAAATGTAATTCCAGTATTTTAGAAGCTTAATAAATGCAAGGTAATGTTATATTTTAAAATTACAATAAATTCTGTTCTTTTCTTTGGCCACAGCATATTCTTCTTGGAATCCACCTGGGCCAAACACTACAGATGCAGAGGCATCTTTCATTATCTACACTTTTCTAGATACGAAAATGTTGTTGTGTGAATGTAACTAAATTTTGCTTGCCTGCAGTGAGAGGTTTCTTTATCTCAAACTCTTTGATGAGTACTAATCTGTTTCCGTTCATTTTTCTGGAGTGTTAAAAACTTTGCTCTCATTGCTCCCCCCAGGCATGGCTTAGCAGCTATCCAAAAGCCACGGGTTTACTGTATAGAATCTCCTGCAGGTAGGTCTGAAATACAGACACTACAGCTAGGCAGATGCAGGCTCTCAGATGATCATATGTACTCTTTGGGTGCTGAAATGGGATTCTGCAGACTTTATGAAATGCAGTTACAAGTGCTTAAGCAGTTTGGGATTTGTGGAGCTGATCTGAACGTTATTCAAGCAGTAACAATTGCTAAGGAACTTAGCATGGTCACTTGGAGGGAATTTCTTTGGTCACTCAACAGTGGTTTGCCAACTGATTTGTGAGGACTGAGGGGTAGCTCTCAAAACGTATCCAGCTGTCTTCAACCAGGTTTTTGACCACTGGAAATGGGAGTGGGAATTCCATTCTGGAGGAACTGGGGGCAATCTCAGGAGTAAAGGTGTGTTTGCTTTATCCTAAAGCCAAATACAATTCTATTTAAATATTTTGCTTACCCATGACATCCAAAAAGCTCTATGCTTTCTATGCATTCCCAACTACACACCAAAAGGTAATTGATCACACATGGCCTTGCCTGATTAGATCTGCAGTAAAATGACTGAGTGTTGCAACATTTGGACTGACATACTGCCTGCCATGTACTGCCTTTGAACTAAGAGGAGAATGAAAGTGCAAACAGTTGGTGCTTTGAACATTGAACCATTCCATGTTTGTGCTCATCAAAAATGCAGTGTCAATGGATGTTGTTAATGCCTGAAAGCTGCTGATTTGTCTGAAGGAGAAGATCTACGTGCTTCTGTTTCCTCTAAAGCATTCTAATGACGAAGAGTAACATGCAAAGACACGGATTTATGCAAATCCTACTTCAAAGAAGCCTTGCGTGCTAGCCTCATGAAGCTGACTCCCCTCTTGCAGTCACATATGTTGTATAAATAAATAATTGATCCTACTGCAGAGCTCAGTGAGGTTTACAGAACCCAGGCCCATGGCAAGATAGGTTTGTCCAAGGTGCCTTGTTCATGCTTGGGATTCAGCCAGCTATCCGTAGCAAGAGGTGATGCTGCACTAATGTAAACTCTAAGGAATGGCAAAAAAAACTGCAATTCATATCCATTGGGCAGATCCTGCTTCCTAGCAGGAGCTGGTTCAAATTGGTGTGAATTGTAGTATTTTCTTGTCCATGATTTGGGTTTCTGTTAGTGCAGATGACTCTACTTGCTGGTGGTTGAACAAAGGCTAATTCCAAATACAGACAAGGCCTGAGGTGATGTACCAGATCTCAAGGATACGAGGTGCTGAACACATTTTTGTGAACCATCTTTACTCCCTGACTGATAGAGCTGCATTGGCGTTGGCTTTGGAGGAAGCCTCTGATCCCACATTCCTTGGCAGAAGACGCTGCAATACAGGCTGGCAGCAAAGGGTCGGGAGGGGGGGGAGGGCCAGGACCTCTTTCTTTTTTAAATGGGGAAAATTTAAGGGGAAAAAAGTCCTCTTTTATTCTTTTAATACAGTTCCCAGCAGGAAGATCAGGATAGGAGGCTCCCGCTTGCTCCAGATTAAAGGAACCCGCAGTTTCCGGGTGAAGAAGGGGGGTTCCCTTTCCAGCATTCGCCGGGCCGGCAGCCTAAAGAGCACCAAGTTATCACGGCAGGACTCAGAGTCTGAGAATGAGGAGCTGCAGCTGTCCCACAGCAGGGACACTGTCACTGATATAGGTAACTTAGATGAGTGGGTGGAAAGGGAGGGGACAATAGGAAGGACCTAAACTCTTGATGTGATTGCAGCAGAGCTAGAAATGACAAGAGACCCCCACCTCTGCAGGCCAGGAAAAATCTAGAGCTCTCTTCAGGGACTGCCTGGACTAGGGCCTGTGAGGAACACGGTACAAATCCTGGGTGCAGTGTCAGCTCTGTGCACAGATTGTCAATTCACGACTGTGTTAGAGCATGAGCTCTTAGAATGCTGGCCTGCCAGCTTAATGCTTGCTGTCTTTAGGGTAGCACATGCACCTGTGTATGTGCACATACACACACCCCTAAATCATAGGATATAACGAACGCGTGAGGTCATATGTATACATGATATTTTATTGTCCATAGCAACAGATTGGCTATATGTGTGTGTATATATATATACATATATATATATATATATATATATATATAAACACATATCTATTTAGGCATGTACTTCATATTCTATGTTGGATATGATGTCATAAGCATGTCAGGTGACATGTAAAACATGTATTCCTATATGCAGAACATAACATTAACATGCTGCATACTATATTTTTATGTACTGGCATATACATCTATTTTTTGTGGTTTATGGCTGCTTTCCTTAGTCTTTATAAGATGGATGTCCATACATTTATCTTATGGAAACAAAATGTGCATCATACTCTGGGAAATCTCCATCTCAGTTGAACTAAAGGGCTTCCCTTCACTATTAGTTTTAACCAAAAAACTGTGGACACATTTGGAGCTGAAATAACCTCCCAAATTTAACAGTCATTTTTATGTTGCCCAAAAGATGCTTCAGTAGATGAACATGAAGAGTGGGATTGTCAATTCTGTAAATTTTGAGGAGTCACAGTTCACTTAAAGAAGAGAAAAGTAGTAAACCAGAAGTCATCTCCAGCCAACTCTTAATATCATTAGTATTAGTTTTATAGGAGGCCCATAGGATATGAAGTGGCTAGGGGAAATAGAGGGGTCAGTAAAATTCTCAGGGAAATCTCTCCCTTGGCTGAGTTCTAGTGTGCTAGAATCAGGATTTTTTTCCCCTTTCATCCCCATGAGATTAGCAGTTTCTATGGGCAATTAGAAGGGACTTTGCCCAATGGCATTTCCAGTTGGATGCCACTTCTGGTTGGATTTTTGTTGACGTTTTTAACCACAGAGCCCAGTCAATGCAGATCACTAAACCAACCATTTGCAGCATCTGAATGGTGCAAAGAATTTGTTTATGATGGTTTTTGATTATCCATTTCCCTTCCATTAAAGAAAAAAACCAGAGAGATAAATATCTGCTACTGACAGGATGACCTGTGGGTCAAATTCAGATAGTTCTTGTAAGTGTCAAGCCAGCACAGAACTGGGGAGGGATGTCCAAGTGCAGTCTTTCCAGTGTGATATATTCTGTGTACTCTCATCTGTTCCCACAAGGCTGGCCTGGCTTACAAGTGCTGTCCCTAGTCGTAAAGCACATAGGGAGCAATAAAAACAACAACCTTTTGGGTATTTTTCTTTTGAAGAAGGGAGCCCTTGGAGTGCAAGTGAACCCAGCATTGAACCTGAGGTACTGAGCAACACAGGCATGGAGGAGAACTATCATCGGAACATGTCGTGGCTGCACGTAAGTACAAGTTGCCAGCAGTGCTCTCAAGGATGGCACTTTCAATAGAAAACCTTTGTCTGACAATAACCTGATCACAGTTTGTGCTTTTTCCATATAGCATAAAGGATCTTAACTGTAAGTAAGCTGTGACCTTCAGAAATTTTGTGTTTGCCATTTCTAAAATGGATTTAAATCTCCTTCTCTCTAGTTCATATATTTAATTTTTTTTCTCCTTAGGTGTGCAGGGACAGCCATACTATCTCAGCTGAAAAACACATTCGCTCAGTACCTTATCTCCAGCATGGCCAGTAGTGTGTATTTCAGGGAGAGTGACAGAATGGGCTACACTGAGAGCTGGGCCCCAGCTGGTGGCACCCTGGGAGGTGACATTTTAGAAGCTACTCGTGTAAGCCAACAGATCCTTGCATAGTTTTGACTCTGTCCAACAGATAGGGAGTACAACAGTGCAGATGTGGTTTAGTCATGTGGGGTCTAGGGCATCCCTTTGGGCAATCTCTGGGCCTGTGATTTAGACATGCCAGGAGTCAGTTGGGTGAGTCTACACTGCTCAATCCACTGGTGTCCAGGGACTGCACTGTGTGCCTTGCATCGTGACGTGCTATGATGGTCCAGTGTGGTCACTGTGTTGTGCACACGCCTTGGCTTGACTCACTGTGCAATGATTGATGGTGTCCTGCGTTTGTATGTGAGCACAGACACCCTTTGACTTTTGAGTTGCCTTTGGAAAAGACAGCTATCAATACTGACTTGGTATCTCCCCTTTTTCCCCAGGTATTTCACACAGATTGCTCTCAGCTGTCCCATTCCTGTGGGGTGGGGGCAAGAACAGGCTTAATCTAATACTTTGGTGTTAGTAACAGTTCTTGATAGTTGTGTTTTCTGGATGAGGCTGGCAAGGCAGGGATGTTGAATGCCATGTCTTCCAATCTAGCACCTCAGTCCCTGGACTACTAATTCTGCCAGTACACTTGGTAATCGCTACACCTCATTTAGAAATTCCAGTGTACTGAAGTGAGTATATTAGACATATGTGTATGTATTAGATACTTCATCACTAGAGGATAAGGGAATTTCCCTAGCCAGCAGCTTAAGGTAAAGCATGGTGCTGTTGCTCAGTGTGGGAGGGTGTATGAACTCACAAATTCTGAAAGAAATTTGAGATGTTTGTCTCACTTCACATGTGATTAGCTTGCATAGGAGAAAGGAAAATTTCAAAAATCACCTGGTACAGTTAATGACACACAAGTACCAGTATTATATGATAATGCTATTTTTTCATTTGTTAGAAAGAAGGTGTGGATAGGTGGTCACTAAAACTACAGGCGAAATAAAAGCCTGCTTTACTGAGTTGTCACAAGCAAACAACTCAAAAAAATCACTGGTTCCAGTTGCTGCTGTGAAGGCACCAACATTTCCTTTACCTGTCCTTCAGGGACCCTGGAGTGTGGTGTCCATACTCTGTGTCAGTGCACCATTACAGCAGTTTATAAGAGTGGACCAGAGGCTGGTAGAAGCTCGACAGTGCTGCTATACAGTTTGCACATTGATACAAATACTGAGTTATTCTTTATTCACCCCAAAATGATAGGAGGCCAGAACAAGGAGGCAAACACAGGAATCCCACAAACATTACACAGATTTGTTTTAGATTAAGCTCCTGACATTTTTAGAAGCTTAAGTATTTTAAGGTTGAGAATGATGTGGCAGCCTGGAGAGAGAGCCAGCAGACTGCAGCTGCACAGATATAGACACAGTGGATGGAAAATTGGGATAGCTTTTTTCTGGTAGTTCTGGGTACTTCTGCAGTGGGTTGTGGGGGGAAGAGAAAGATTCATAAAGGCCTCTTACAATCTACAGTGTGAATGGCTTGGAGATGCCTGTGTGTTTTCCTCAGAGTGCTGATAAGAGGCTGGGTTTGTCTGTAACATGAAGATTAATGTACAAAGAGCTGCTGGGCCAAGCTTTGCTCCTCTGTAAGAAACCATCTGAGCTACACCAGTGAGTGGTCACTCAAGTGTAGGCTTGCCAAGGCTATCTTTGATTAAGTAGATTAGAGACTAATATCAGTGTTTCTCCAGCAAAGCAGGGCTCAGAATAGCTAAATTCCAAAATATTTATCTGATTTTTAGGTAAGTTTTACTACTCCTTGCTGCCATATGGCAACATTAGTAGAAGTAGCAACTGAGCCAGCTACCACAGAGCTGGGCCTGTATGGGTCTACCCAGTGACAGTGAGGGAAACACTCAAAAAATATGTAGAGCAACTGACACAGCTTATTTCTGCTTGAGAGCACACTAAAATATTTCCCTTTGCACTTCTTGAAGAAACTAACCCCCAAACATGTTGGCTTTGCAGCTTTAATGACAATTGGCTAACTGATGGTTTCCAGTCCAAGTTCTCATCTTAGAGTGGTGATAAAATAGCTTTTCTGCAAACTGAGATGATGCTGTTTTCCTCAGCTTTAACCTTGCCACCAGCCAAATATACACATCTGTAGCAGCTCTGTTTCTTTGTTCTTTTTGCTTTGTGCTTTGTTAGCACTAATGTTTCTTTAACCATGCCCAGCTTGTTTGCAAACCCCTTGTAAGAATGAAGATCTGCACAGACACACATACCTTTTCAAAGCTGTGTTGAGCTTCACACCTCCATAGCTAGGCTGAGGAAAAGTTAGCTTGACTGACCCAATCACTGCATGTGTGACTCCATTTTTTTTATAGGTAACTATTTCCTTTTTTAATTTCCAGGTTATGATCCTATTATGCAACCAGCAAAGTTTCATATGTACGCACATTGACTACTGTCACCCACACTGCTACCTCCATCACAGCCGCTCCTGTGCTCGCCTGGTCCGGGCCATCAAACTGCTGTATGGAGACACAGTGGACTCCCTGCGAGAAAACAGCACATTGAACAATGTGGCAAGAGGCAAAAAACAAAAGGAAGTGAGTAAATGGAAAAAGCAGAATGTTTTAGGATTTGTCCAGACACGTCATAATTGCCTTCGAAAACTGCATAATGTACTCATACGGTTCTTTCATGACAAAATTAATACAGGTTTTTCTATGCTTAGCTTTGCTGTAATAAAACCCCAGCAATTAAGTCATTCAGCATTATGTAAGGAAAGTAATCTGTATTGATTGGGATGAATCTTAGTTGCTGGTAAGGTAATTTAAAAAGCTTATAACCTGACTTCAAATTTAGTGTTCTTTTGTGGCCTCTACTTACCACCCTGTGGATTTTGTCTCTCTTTGTTCATGTTTTTTCTTGTCTGTTAGTAAGAATCACTCTTGAAATCCTTGTAAAATCTTGTGTAATTTCCTTCTTTTAGGTCTGAGCTCTCAGCTGCTCCAAGAATTTTATACATTAGTCTTTAATGTTTGTCTCCTTTTAATGACCATTTCATCAGGATATTCATACAACTTTGTGCCTTTTTGTTTGTAAAAGTGTATTTTTAACCTTAGTGGAAATACATTTCTGCTTTCAGGAAAGTGCCCACCCAGGCACCAACTGAATTATGTCAACAGTTAAACCACAGCAGACAGACTACAGTTATCCTAAATAATTGTAATGGCAGAGCCATTCAACTACTTTGCAGTAACATTGAAAACAAAAGTGTTAATGAAACTGTCATGAAGCTTTCAGTTGGATAAAGAAGCTATCATCCCTGGCAGTGGCATGTGAAGGACAAAAATTCATGATGTTTCTTAATCAACCAGGAAATTTTTAGTTTCCTGTCAAGCTGGAAAATTGAAGGGTATTTTCATGGAAGAAAGCACAGAGCAGGTGAAACACAAGCTAATGTTTCTGCTTTCCTGAAAACTGTAAACCCCATATTTTCCCTCTTGCACAGAAAAAGCATGAGTTGTTTAGAAAGAGAAGCAGTCATTTCCTCTGCAGAAGGCAGGCAAGAGATGAGTAGCTGGTATGTTTCATGAAAGATAGCAAAAGAACTGTGCATTTCTGTGCCTTGTGTTGCCTCCAGCTTTGAATTGCAAGACAGGGATATGCATTTCATCATACATCAAACCATCAAAGTGTTTAAGAAGCAGCAGGAAAAAAGAATTTGGAAGGCAGTGAGGTTTCCTACAAACACGTGCAGGGTGTTTGCACAGACCTCACTTCCAGAGAGCAATTGACAATCTTTGCTTTTTTCATAATCCAAGAAAGACATGGAAGTGTCATGGAAGTCTAGAGAAGGGAACAGAGGTGTGGAAGGGGCTGGAGCACCAGGAGTAGCTGAGGGAGTTGGGGGAGCTCAATGTGGAGAAAAGGAGGCTCAAGGGAGACTTTCTCAGTCTGTACAACTCTCTGACAGGAGGGTGCAGCTTAGGTGGATGTTGAGCTTTGCTCCCAGGGAACAAGGGATGGCCTCAAGTTGCACCAGGGGAGATTTAGATTGAATACTGGGGAAAACTTCTCTGAAAGGTTTATCCAGCCCTGGCACAGGCTGCCAGTGAAGTGGTGGAGTCATCATCCCCAGAGGGCTTAAAAAACCATAAGGATATGGCACCTGGGGACATGATTTAGTGGTTGACTTGGCAGCATTAGACTGCTGGTTCAACTCGATGATCCTAGAGGTCTTTTCCCACATCAGTGGTTCTATGACTCTGTGAGAGGAATCATTCAGTATACTGAACACTTCCATTGATAATTTTTTAGAGGGAAGCTGTAGACTTTTTGCCTCTAACCTGCTTAACTAAATACATGAGTGTGCCACTGGTGAAGATTACACAGAGAACATTCACATTCTTCATTTGATTTACTGTCTTCTGCCTTACGATTTCATAGGGAAAAGCATTGTTAAAAACAGAAGGAAATTGGATGAGGTGTGTTGTCTCACTGATACTAGGCCTGTTTCCAACAAGGAAGAAGGTTTTGTGCCAGAGCTCTGGTACCAAAAGGTTTCTAGTATATGGAAATTCCTCTTGTACGTAATCTCCTTTTCCACATTTTGAGAGATATAAATGTGAACTCCACTTTCTTTTTATTTCCTTCCAGTGCTCAGACAAGTCATGCTTGAGAACTCCTTCTCTTAAAAAGAGAGTGATTGATGTCAACTTGGAAGGGAAGAAGGACTCTGGAATGCTAAAATACATCAGGAATCAGGTACTGATTAGGGCATATGCTAGTTAGGGAGGCAGATATATAGGTGCCAGTTTAAAATGCAATGAGAGGGAAAATATATATGGATTTCCAAGCCCATGTGAGGAACTGTTGCTGAATATCAATCAGTTCAGCCCTACATCTTTTCCCCATCTGAGCAATACTAAATTTAAAACTCTTAAGGAAACATAGTCAAAGAATCCTATAAACATTTACTCAATTAAATCACAGTCTGCATCTCTGGCTTTCCATAGTGACATATGCATCAAAGCTGGGTATACAAAAAAACAATGAATTCACAGATATGTTTAACTGCAGCCTGTCAGTTTACAGTATTAGTTTTCTTTGTTCTTATTTGTTTAAGGTTCCTGAAGAAGCAAAAGACTCTTAATAAGCCTGTTCTTAGTGAGATTTTAATGGGCCTGTATCACTGTTTGTACACCACTTTGGGAGAATTTGATTTCTGTCCTTCTGTCCTCTTTTTTGGTTTTTTGGTAAAGTGAGGGACAAGCAAAAGACTCTAGGAATTAGCTTGGAAACACTGCCTTTTTAGTATAGGCTGAAAGCCACGTCCCTCTATGGAGCATTTTCTGAAATGGATGAACTAGAGGTCCTTGGTGGGTAATTTGCAGACCAAAACCAGGGTAAAATTACTGTGTGTGTTCTTTCCTGTGGATAGTTTGCACAGCTCAACCCTGAGGTGTGGCCTGATTTGTTGCAGGTAATGAGCCTCTCCCCTGCCCCTTTGTCACTGCTCATCAAGGCAGCTCCTATCCTCACAGAGGAGATGTACGGGGACATCCAGCCAGCAGCGTGGGAGCTCCTGCTCAGTGTGGATGAGCACATGGCTGGAGCAGCAGGTAAGAGAACCAAACCACTTAGGATGGCTGCTGTGGCTGCACAACTCCCAGTCAATCACAGGAGTTCGCAGTTTTGTAGTGGAGGAATCTGAGTGCCACCAAGGGTTTCTTGGGGGCTGTTTGGTTTTGACAGACCTTTGTGTGCTCTGTGGAAAAGAGGTGGTCAGAAGGATCAGGAGGGCACTCTGTCTGTGGCACTGAATGTGTTGGATGTTTGGAGAATATCAGATTTGGTATTTGTATTCAATTGGGTTTGTAGGCAGAGGAAACATAGTGATTCAGTCTATCCAGAGTCTACTGAAGCATTCTGTATGTTGCCTCATGGAAATGTTATTACCAGTTGAGAGCTCATACAAAAACTGAAGCAGAGAATTAGAGTGAAACTGTCATAGCTCCTGTTATGCTGAAAGGAAAATTCTCATGTTGCATGAAGACAGTAGCATTGCTCATTAAGTACTGTTATTGTATGGTGCTATCTAAATTTTCCATTTCCACTTGGTTTTAAAGTGTACAGATGACACATAATTGGGAGGCAACTTTAAGGCAGATGATTAGGACATCATATACCTGTAAAAGTAGTACTTTGAAATTCTGCACATGGGATGAAATTTATTACAATAAAATATAAAGTTATGTTGTTGCAAAGTAATAATAATAATAATTTTTTGCTATGAGCTTGACTTTTCTCCCATAGAAATGATCTAGGTTCAGAGTTTATCCTTCAGCCAAAAGATGACTGACCTAATGACCAGCTGTGAAAAAATAAACACAGTCAGGGTGTGTCAGAAGAGGTATTTCATTAGCAATTCAAAGTATTAATGCTGCTATAAAGCATGATGTACAATTACCTAGAACACAGCACTTTCAATGCACAAATTTGGTCACAGAAGCAAGATATTTATGTGTAACAAATGCTGCTGGGACAGCAGGAACAATGAAGAGCCTATATGATAAAGAAATTTCTTTAATGGGATTCAGATGAAGACTGAGAGGTCATATCTTTACTCTCCATAATGACAGAAGACCAGAAAAAGAGAAAACATCAATTAATTATTATTTAAATAAGTATTATTTATTAAATATTTAAGAATAATTTGTTAGAGTAGAATGAAGATGAGTAATAACTTTTCATGACTTCTTTCATGTGGAAAACAGATTTTGAACCACCAGAAAAGAAAGCAAAAGGCCTTTAGTTTAAGAGCTTGTGAAAAGGATTTGATGACTCGGGAGGTCCTCTCTAGTCTTACTGTACTGTCCAAACACACCTAGCCAGTGTGTGTTAATGTGAGATGAACAGAAATCATGAGCCACAGCCTTAGAAACTGTGAACATCCTTCACACACAATACACAGTTTACTTAAATAAAGCGTAAATTAATTGAATTTGTGTGTAAACCTATCTTGTACAACTTTCAAATTCTACCTTTCTCCTCCCCCAGCATGCAAGGAAATGGCTGAAAGGTTTCCTCCTTTCACAGATTTGCATACCTGTCAGGGCAGTCCCAGGTGTTCTTTCACTGAAGATTAAGTTACAGACGTTTTTATCAAAAGCTCTTCACAATGCAAGAGTTTTGAAGTGCTCCTCGAACATCACTCCCTTTCCATCACATTTCAATCCCGTACACCAGGCCGTTATTTAACACAGCTAGCAGTGAATTCTGCCCTCAAGTACATTGTTTGAGCCCCTCCCCCTGCACCCTCTTTCTCACGTTCTTCAGGTTTCTCTCACTTCTATCTACACCACTGCACAGACCACGTCATCTCACAGGTCTTTCACTGCTCCCTTTGACCTTTGCCTTTCCCAGGTCAAATGTGTAGACAGGAACAGAAAGGAGCAAAATAAAGAGAAATAAACTGCCTGATGCAGGTGCTCCTTTCCTCCCTTCAAGCCCCTTTCTGAGGGAATAATTTTGGATACTTTTTAAACTCTGTGATCTTAGAGGTCCTTTTCAACCTTAATGATTCTATGATTCTAATAAAAAATCTGCCTGGGTCATGGGGAATGGGATGAAGTTTTGCTGCTCTTCCTGAGGAATGCTAGCTGGCTGCTCCTCCAAAGCAGCATCTAAAATCCTTCTTCTCCTTTCCTGAAGGGAGGATTAAAATCTATTTTAATGTTGTAGCTTTTTTTAGTAGCAGGTGAATACAGCCCAAGCATAAATTGCATTCATCGAGGTCAAACTCTGAAAACCCCCAGTGTTGCTATACATAAGCTGGATAAGAAGAATGCCTTGTTAATGTACTACAGCACCATCTGCTGACCTCTCCCAAGGCTCTATTTCTGTTCTTGGTTGCTTCAGCATGAACGCACACTTTTACATCAGTCCTACTAAGACTTGTTATAGTTTGGGAAGATTAGAGAGCAGAAGGTTCTCTGAGCTGGTGAAACTTCAAGGTCCCCACAGATTTTGTGCAGCACCAAGAGCCCAGGCAGTCAGAGAGTAGCCTTGTTTTCCTGCACTGGTCACACTGCCTCCCATGAGCACTGCTCTGGGCCTGGCACCTGCTGAATAAGCATTGAAGAAAACACAATGGCAAATGTCTTCTTGCTACTGTCGAGGAACAGCCACCAAATGTAGAGAAATTGTCTGCAGTGCTCTGCAGTGCGCTAGTGGTCAAAGAAGCCGTGGATTCTCTAACACCACTGAACTCCCACAGCAACAAAAATCCCTCTGCTTTTGTCTCCTGCAGTGTTCCTCAGGCACCACCTGCATTGATTGGCCTCCATCGGTCTGTATTTTAATTAATGTCTGTTTATATTCAAATATGATCCATCAAAACAACTATGGGTTAGCTCAGCTACTGTTACAAATGGAGAAGGCAGCTTATCTAAGTCCCTGCCTTTTGCCCAGGCCTCTGGCAGCAGGCAGTACCTTTAGTGAGGTGGCCAGCACCCCAAAACCCACTCTTGTTCGCAAGTTCTTTAATAATGGTCGATTAGGTGTATTACAAAATGGATTATTTATTTGACAGATGCAAAATTAACAGCCACGGGGTTTTAAACATAATATTTACTACACAGGAATAAAACAGAAAGAACCACTAGTAGATAGCATACAGTGCACGATAGAGGTACCTGTATTACAGCTGGCAAAGAAACAGTGCAGCCTAAAATCCAATGTACTTACCGCCTTGTTGATGATGGGGTGCACATAGAATCTTTCCTCTCAATTCCCAGGGAAAGTATCTGCAGAATCACATCTGACCTTGTGGGAGAAGATCCCCTGTATGTTTCAGGGAGTGTGTAGGAGGCTTCTGTCTCTGTAGAAATTTGTGTAGCTTTTATAGATTGTAAAGCTGTCTCTCAGTCAGGAATTTCTAGCTTATTTCCTCACATCTGGTTTTACACTTCGTTGTTTACTTGGAGTTCCACTCCTGGCACCAGAGATAACTCATGACTTGGCCTTTGTCTGGCCTGAGTCATCTCATTACTTCATGGGGTGGGGGGTGGTGGAGAGAAAGAATGTCCGGAGCTGTGCAGCAGGTGGTGGACAGACCAGACAAGCTTTTCCATGGTAGGGAGAGTGTCCTGCCACAGCTACCACTATGCTATTTTGCATGGTCCTTTGTTTTCCCTTGGAGGCAGATTGGGATCATTGCATGGAGCCCACTTAACTAAAAACTGGTTTTACCCATGAAAATAGCCAAGTGTCTTCTGCTGTAGCACTGTCTCCTGTTCCAGAGCTTCTGTTAAAGGCAGAGTTTCTACTAAATCAGCCTTGGTTAATCAACACAGAAATCACTTAGAAGTGGAACCTTTGAAAACCAAACTCAGTTATTCCCTTTACTTCAAGAGATGTTTCTTATTTTAAACAAGTCATGGCTGAGAAGATCAAAGGTGTACTTTATTTTAAAAAGCAGGTTTTCTGGAAGAATTTACAAGCTTTAGCCGTAATGCTGTGTAGCTTCAAAAGGCGGAATCAAATGCGCTTGGTTTCATGAAGCAATGCAGTTTTCTCTAGGCCTGGTAGATTGGTGATCCTATTTATGGAGCCAAGATGGGGTTTCTTTTAGTGTGGGTTTGTACACCTGCAGTTTTTCTTTCCCAAATAAACACATTATTGAGAAACACAGGTGATCAGATGTTCTTTCCCTGCAGCTGCCATGTTCCTGCTGTGTGCTGTGAAAGTGCCAGAGGCTGTTTCTGACATGCTGATGTCCGAATTTCATCACCCAGAAACAGTGCAAAGACTGAATGCCATTCTTAAATTTCACACACTCTGGAGGTTCAGATATCAAGTGTGGCCAAGGATGGAAGAGGGAGCACAGCAGATCTTCAAGGTAGATAAGACACATGAAGATTAATGATGATATTCATAGCTTGCCTTGTGGGATAGATGTGTAATGACAGACTGCCATTAAATTTCCTGAAATCTGTTTAGGGAAAAAAAATGATTGTATAAGCCTCACTAGAGGGAGAGGTGATATGAAGAAGTCCTGTATAAAATTGGGAGAATAAAATGGAGGAGATATATCAGAGAAGATGTGTGTCATACATGGTGTTACAGTCCAGTGAAATATGGGAAAAATTGGCAGTTAATTTATGTCTTGGGTACTTGTGCTCGTGTTTAATTAACAATACTGACAATAATAGTTTGCTGTAACAAAATGGCATTCCTGGTTCTGTTTAGATTCCCCCTCCAAGTATAAACTTCACTCTGCCTTCTCCTGTGCTGGGGATGCCATCTGTGCCAATGTTTGACCCTCCCTGGGTCCCTCAGTGCAGCGGGAGTGTGCAGGATCCTATAAATGAAGATCAGTCGGTAAGCAGACATCCTGAGAGTAAGCACTGTTTTTTCTCTGTAGAGGTGTGCAGAAATTTAAGCCAAAAGATGCGGATTAACCTCTGTGATTGTCTTTCCCAGCTGGGAAAAAATCTAGTATAACCTGTGTAGGGGACAGAATTTTCTACACAGGCATCAAGCTTTTCTCTTTGTTCACTGAGGTGCTGTACTGCACCTCACATCCCTCTGAGAGACACTAACTTAGATCTTAGGAACACACAGCTGCTCTCTCTCCAAGAGAAGATTTTTTCAATAGAACTGCCTGAGAGATGATTTTGTCTGCACTGGTTCATACAATGTCTCCTGGGACAATTTGCACTAAAGCTTATTGTAGGCTTATCACCAGTAAGTCTCCTGGTGAATCTCTGTTCAGCTGGCACTAGTCTGACTTACGTTTAGAAACTGCATTGCTGAGTGTCACTGAGGTGAAGCCTTTGTCAGAAAATCTGTGTGCATCTTAACTAACAGCTTCAGGCTGTGTTCTCTCTTTCTCCCAACAGAAGTCATTTTCCGCCCGAGCTGTGTCTCGTTCCCATCAGCGAGCTGAGCATATCCTGAAGAACCTGCAGCAGGAGGAAGAGAAGAAACGCCTGGGCCGGGAAGCCAGTCTTATCACTGCCATCCCCATCACTCAGGAGGCCTGCTACGAGCCATCGTGTACACCAAGCTCTGAGCAGGAAGAAGAAGGTGTGCTCTGGGAGCAGGAACTGCATTCCAGGAACCTGAGAACATCTCCCACAAACATAGAGCACTGCTTAGGGCAGTGATGTCCAGGAAAATTGATTTTTAGTGTTAGAAAAGTCCCAGCCACATCCATTTATTGAAGAGTTCAAGTCATTGAGAAAAAGTGTATTTGAAAATTAGTGCAAAAACAAGGCAAAACCTTGGATATATTGAGTTCTTACTGGATAATAAAAACCCTGACCCCATCTGCCCCAACTTCAGTGGAACTTGCCAGCATTTAGCATGTCAAAGCTCCCAGTTTCTTGAAGGAGTTAACGCAAAAGAATATGCAACACTCGGAATGAAATCTGTCTTCCCTAACTTCAATAATTAAAGCGTGGGAGGAATTGCTCTTTGGCAGCATTTGTCTTAAGAAACGGAACTTAGGATATACTGAATTCCCCCTGGGGCATTCTACCTTTATGGTATAGTGGGGGAGCCCAGATGACCAGATCAAGCTCAGTACCAAACTTTCAGACCACCAAAATTACATGATATGAGTCACAATAAGCTTAGTCTGTGGGTGAGGAGTTTTACTGGCCCAGGTTAACAGAGCACAAAGTCTTCATTAAAGGCATTCAAAGGTATGTGTTACTCATTAGGTGAGTAGAGGTTGATGAGATCTAAGTGTACACTGGAAAATCTGTGAGCATAAGTCCTAGTTCTTAAGAAAAACTAAGCCCCAGCAACAATGATGGTTAACAGGGAGTTGATGAAAAGAAGTATAGTGCCAACACTGTTATAGTGTGATGCACCAGAGCACTAAAGACTCTTATGGATTAATGTTCTGTTTCCCAAAGCATGCGAAAATTACCTATCTGACTGATCTTTATAGCTTTTAAATTATGTCTTTTGAGTGTCACCTGGCTTGACTTTTTAGTGTTTTGATTTGGTTGTAATTGCTGTCCTTCAGAAAATTCCCTAAAGTCTGTTGGCTGGATCTGGATTGACATTTCATATTCTCCTTGTCAGTAGAAGAAGTTGCCAACCTGGCCTCCCGCCGTCTCTCTGTGAGTCCATCCTGCACCTCCAGTACTTCTCATAGGAACTATTCTTTCCGCCGTGGCTCCGTGTGGTCGGTGCGTTCAGCAGTCAGTGCAGAAGGTAGTGACTTCACTTTGGAGTATTCCCTCTTAGGATTTCATTCAGGAAGCCTTTCTGGTTGACCCATAAAGCTCTGGCATTTCCTTTTGCCAAATATATTCCCAAGCTTGAGCCACTTTATAGTTAGTTACTGCCCTTCATTATTTTATTCACCTCTGCTGTCACAAGACTTTCTCTTGCCTCTCATGTTCTATTTGAAGAGTAGTGCCACAAGGAGCACTCCAGCTGATAAAAGGGATTTTACCAAAAGGAACTGGGTTGCCTACAGGAAAAGAAATGTAAATTGAAGAATTGCATATTTACAATGAAAATTCTTGACCAAGAAGTTGGCTGGAGGCTACGTTTCTACTTGGAGATAGCATTAAACCTGTCATGCTTGCACAGTGAACAACGTTCTGATCTTTGTTCTGTGTGTAGAGTCACTAACATGAATGTTTATCTAACTTGCCTGGATAGTAGCACAGTGTATTCCCTAACTCCTCTTCTTACTGCTGCAGATGAAGAACACACTACTGAGCACACTCCGAACCATCACGTGCCCCAGCCACCTCAGGCTGTGTTTCCAGCGTGCATTTGTGCAGCAGTGCTCCCTATTGTCCATTTGATGGAAGATGGAGAAGTCCGGGAGGATGGAGTAGCTGGTATTGACCTTGATTAAATTTCAAGGGATTGTTGCTTAAGGATGGCAGAACCAGTTTCAAAACTATTTGAATGTAGATTTACAATAGAAATATATCTTTGTAGGGTTTTTCCTTTTTATTTTTTCCACAATTTGTGTTTGGCTTTGAGGGGCTTTTGCCCTTTCAGGACCCTAAAAAAGCCCCTAATTCAAAAGAAATATTGAGAAGCTAAAAAAAGATCAATTGGCGGGGATACAAGGACCGTAAGAGGCCAAACACAAGTGTTCTTTGAGGAGTAATTGTAGAAGCTGGGCTTCTGTGGTGTGATTCAAAGGAAATAGTTAGAAGAACACTGACTCATAGTTTATAACTTGGGAAGTTCAGTTTAGAAACTGGGGTGGAAGTTAATCACCAGGAGCATAATTTCTGTTGATTCTCCATGCAGAGGGGTTATTGAGCCCTGGCTAGTCATAGCTATGGTTAACATACCTGGTGTAGGTGACTGTCCTGCTCCAAGATCTATCGCCACTCACGCTTTTTGTTTCTATGACAAACAGAAAGCCGCCTATACACAGCTTGAACATTTTGGTTATGGTCTATGATGTCTTTGTAAATTAATAATGAATTTCCTTGTATTTGTTTTTTCAAAAGTGTTAATACATGGTGGACTGTTCCGCTTTCTTCATCTGTCGTTGCTCATCATGTCAAATAGTTGTGCATTCAGCTTCCTGTTACATTTTGTATTCAGTTTTAGGTGGATGGACTCAGCCCTCTAAACAATGTATGAGTGATTTTGTGATCAGGAGATGAATACTGAAAACAAAATAATGAATAATTCTATGTTGTTGATAACCTTCAAGATTGCAATTAATTGCACTTCAGGGAGTTGATCACCAACACAATTCCCTGCTGACTATCTAATACTGTTCACTAATACCGGATAAAATCAGTCAATGAATCACCATGAAGTTGAACTTATGTGCATGAACAAAAAAGTACATGAATTTTTATCTTTCAGTTGCTGGATTTTGTCCATCTGGAGTTATGAATCCAAACAGTTATTTCTTTATTATTCCTTAACAGTCATGAAGTGCTTCCTGTCATATCACCAGTAGTCAAGGAAGGTTCAAATATTAGACCTGTGATTATTATTACTGGGATCACTGCACTGGTTACCAAGAATTCTAGTGCATCAAATGGGGTCTTGGGTGTTTCAGTATGAAATATGACAGAGGAAGGAAGAAAACTAGGAATGTTTTGTTTAAGTTCATGGCTCTTCCAAGAGAGGGTTCTGACCTGGTTTTCTTTCCCTCTTGCAGTAAGTGCTGTTGCTCAGCAGGTCCTGTGGAACTGCTTAATTGAAGACCCCTCTACAGTTCTGCGCCACTTCCTTGAGAAGCTCACAATCAGCAATCGACAGGTACCCTCTACCTCTCCCCAGCAGATGTAAGAACTCCTTAGAGCAGGGGAGCACAGCTGCCAGCAATCACTTTGTGGATATCACTGGAGAAGAACATTTGCTATTATAATGCAGCATGTACTCATTTGGCTTCAATCTTTGTCCACCGATGTAAACAGCTGATTTATCACCACTAAGTATCTGACCTGCTCCAAGCCAAGCTTTGAGCAGCTGTTTGGTGAACATGGCATAGGCAGTATTGTCCTCACTCACGCCACTCTGTTCAGGTTCTTTGAAAAACGGGGTGGTATTGCATCTCTATGGCTTATTAGACTGCTTCCAAGTGCATGGCTAAGATCTGTGGAAGAAAAGCATACTGGTTCTGACTGTGTAGAAGCCAGGGAGACCCTCCATATCACTTTCTCAACTGCATATTTGGTGTATGATATCAGTAGTATCACTGACCTCAGCTTTCAAGCCACTACCTAAAAACTGACTCTAAAATGAATATTAAACCTGAGAAATGTCAGGAAAGGCTGTCCTTTTGTTTCTTGAGCAAGCTGATGTCAGAGGACTTACCGTTCCTGAGATTTTTCAGCCATTGTCCACAAAGCTTTATTTAAGTTGAGAAGGTCACATCTGTTTCATAGAATTGTTTGGGTTGGAAGGGACCTTAAATATCATGTACATCCAGCCCCCCACCACAGGTAGGGCTACCTTCCACTACACCAGGCTGCTCAAACCCACTTTGAATCTACCCTTAAACACTTCCAGGGATGGAACATCCACAATATCTCTGGTCAGAGAGGTTGGTTGTTCAGTACCTTTAAGAAGAAGGCTGTAATCTGTCCAGCCTCGGAGGCCTCTGAACCATTGCAGCCTGCTGTTTCACCATCTCTTCATAGGCCTACTACAACCACAAGTACAGAACAGAGAGAACAGGTGTATTTCCCTGAAAGGTATCACCAAGTGTATCATGACATGGATTGGCCTGTGCATATCCACGACTACAAGACTGGCTCAAATCTGCTGTGGTGTTAGAGGATAAGGGAGGGCCATAGAAGACATTTGTGATACCATCAGTCTCTCTTCAGCTAACATTGAGATTCTGTCCCTTCTATAACTTGAGACAACCTTCACACTATGAGAAATGTCTTATTCTACATTTAAGGCAGGCAGTCTCCAAAGAAGGGAAGTTAGATTCTGCCCACACCTCCAACCCTGCAGCCACAGCTATTGAGCTGAGATGAACTATCATCTGGGTAGTGATCACAGGGATAATCACAGGGACAGGAATGCACAATCAGGATGTTACAGCCCGTACAATTTGCAACAGGAGGTACTGGCCTCTCTGAGATAAAATGAGAAAGATACTGGCCTGGGTGCTATGCCCTGAGCCTTATTTTGCAATATGTGGGAGTAGTAACAGGTGTATAGTTTTACTTTGTGCACTGAGAGAAAAAGCTGAAAAGGGGACTATGGAAAAATTAGAAGAAACAAAGCAAGGAAGGGAAAAAGAGAGAAATCTGTTCTTGTGTTTTGGTGGGAAGAAAAAACTTTTGATTTTCCTCCAGGATGAGCTGATGTATATGCTAAGGAAACTTCTGTTGAACATTGGAGACTTTCCTGCCCAGACATCTCATATCCTCTTTAACTACTTGGTGAGTAGCTTGTGGGCCCACTGTGTGGCCGAGAATCTCTTCTCTGCCTTCATGTGTGCAATAAATGCACTTAATTTTTCTTATATAGCTCATACTTGCTCCGGATTGTGGGTTGTCCTGGTTTAGGGTAAATCTGGGAGGAAACCTCTGAAGGAGTTCCTCCAGAAAGCAGATCCAAGTCACCTCTACCCCCAAATGGTTTGGGAAATAGATTTCCTCGGAGAAAAGTGTAAAAAACTATTTATTTCACAAACAAAACACCCAGAAGCATAAAGAATGAACAATACTACACAATAAACCCTTTTGCCATTCTGAAGAGGTGGCAAATTCAGAAAAGTCCTTTCCGTGGGTGTGTCCTCGGTTTTCTCTCAGTCTCTCAGTCTCAGTCTCTCCAAGGCCCAAGTCTCTCCCTCTCCCAGGCTTGGCCCGGTGTCCCAGCTGCAGTGCAGCTTTGGGGGGCGGCCCCCAGGTGATGGTCCTGGTGTCCCTGGATCAAACAACAGCAGAACAGTCCCAAAATCCTTTGGCCTCAGCTAATTAAAAATAAAAACCAACCAAACAGCAAAAAGAACAAAAGAGAGTTCTCCACTGTCTGTGCAGACAACACAGAGTCCAGGAGAAGGAATTCTGAAGGTGTTATCTCTATTTTTTGAAAACAACTGCCCCAGATGTTCCACCACTTGTTTTTTCTTCTACCCCCTTCACTCTCAGATCCAGTCTTAAAGGTGCAAAACTTATTTCTGGGCTAAACAGACAAATGGGGATAAAAGCATCATACAGTCAGCCTAGGACAGGTTGCAAGTCCCCAGGCTAATGCCAGCCTTCTTGGCCTTCTGGGGAGAGGAAAAGGAACCTTTCTCTTTTTACTAAACCCCTAAGCAACCAGTCATAGATTTCTGAACTGAACCTCAGCCAACGAGTTGAAGACAGTTATAAGGGTCCCAGCACCAGAAACCTTCAATTATTTTACTTAATTTGGGTTCAGAAAGTGCTTTGCTGATAAAGAGTCCTCTTGGAGCAAATCTAGAAGCTTCTTTCAAGATTGTAAACAAATGTTGTAGTTAGGAGGTGAAGCAGACAAGATGTGTGCTTCTCCAGGGAACATTCTGTTTGTGAGGTGTCTACATGGCAGCACTTCAGAGCAGAAAGAATAGGAAATCTCTAACTGCAGACATTCTCCCTTTTCCTCATCTGCAGTTGTGTTTAAGGCTATACTGCAAGAGTACATTTTGCCCCCAGTCCTCATGATCTTGAGAAAAAGGAAGAATATTACGGGCAGATTGTTCTTTAGTGCGTATAAAATTTCAGGTTGAAAGTTTAATGAGTTTATCCCTCTGAGTGAAAAAAGGTAGAACAATACTGTTATTCTGTGTTTATACAATGCTCTGCGCAGTTTAAAAAGTGTGTACAACCTGATAGTCCTTTTACTTATTACCTGCAGGTAGGATTGATCATGTATTTTGTACGGACTCCTTGTGAATGGGGCATGGATGCCATTTCTGCCACTCTGACCTTCCTTTGGGAAGTGGTGGGTTATGTTGAAGGACTCTTCTTCAAGGATCTCAAACAGACCATGAAGAAGGAACAATGTGAAGTGAAGCTGCTGGTGACTGCCTCAATGCCAGGTATAAGAAATAAATCTTTAGATCTTCTTCACTTCAAAGTTTATGGCCCACTCTACGAAAAAGAAAATGCATCAGAACTGGATCAGCAAAAGACCTGTTACAAGTGGCAGTATATTTTAAGGCAGTTTTCCTTCAGTTGAGTATTCAGTCAGTAAATTCTGCTGCTGATTCCTTGAGATTCAAAAAACCACTTTAAGACCTCTAAAAGAAGCAAACAGGAAGTGAATTAGTTCAACCCAGAGCTTTGTGCCAGTTGGGCTGTGAAAGGCTGGAAGGAGCATCATTCAGAGTCTGGGCCTCATGAGTAAGACAAGAGATATCTTGCTGATAAACAGGTTTGACCTTTTGTGTGTTTCCTCCTCAGAGCTGACAGTTGTTGCTAAAGTCAGCTCATCCTTTAAGAACAGATCAATTTCTCATTAAACTGTGGAAGTGTGAGAATATGTTAACCCTACTTAATGGTTCCAGACAGGACTCACATTGTCTGTCTGCCTGTCCAGGATTGAATTTCAAGTACTGCTCTTCCTCCATGGGCAGCCTCTTGAAATTGAGGTAATTAAAGAGGCCAGGGAGAATGTAACAACTTTTCTTCCTCTAGGCACAAAAACCCTTGTCGTGCACGGACAGAACGAGTGTGACATCCCAACGCAGTTACCAGTCCATGAGGACACACAGTTTGAGGCTCTCCTGAAGGTAGGAGTGAGTTTTTGAGCTGGACAAACTGCTTACATTTACCTGCCATACCTGTATGCCAGCAATCCATTCTGCCTGATCATCCTGTTCCTGTGTCAGGGAGGGAAATTCTGCTCACAGGCATGTCTATCTCCCTGTGAGGGCAACTTGGTTGCAGTAAACAGGATCACACATTTAAGGACAATAGAAGTGCTCTGGATTCACAGAAAGCCCAAACCCCACAAATGCAACTACATTTTGAGACACTGCAACTTGTTCAGTATTTGCTGTATATTTTTGATAAATACACTAATAATTTAAATGTTTGGTTTTATCAACACTAGAGACAGCAGATTGATCAAGATCAGAGTGAGAATGGTGGTTCAGGAGCCACAACAATATTCTGGGATTGAGGAGCTATGCAGTAACTTCCCCTTTCTGCCAAAGATTTCCTGGGTGGTTTTAACTGAGCCACATAGCAAACAGATTTGTAAAAGCCTTCAGTTTATCTGACTATGTTAAATTTTACTGGGAATCCCACCTTGGTTTTTTGCAAGGGTTAGAACTTCAGTGTCTCTGCATATCACCTATCAGGTCCATATGGCTCATACAGTCAGACAAATATGTATGATATGAAGACATCGAGATAAGTAATTCCATCTTCTGGATTGTGATGTCAGCATGCCCTGATTATCGCAAACATACTCAGGTACTTCATGATTGAAAAAGAAATAAATAATTAAATCCAGAACAGTGTGCCAGTCTGATTGAGGCATGTATGTTTGTGCCTTTATAGATTATTAGATGGATATTCTTCTTTTGGATGTTGTGATATTTGTACAAAACAACTAAGAAGTAACAGGATATTTTGACTTCTTTCTTCTCAGGAGTGTTTGGAGTTTTTTAACATACCTGAAACTCAGTCTTCTCATTATTTTTTAATGGATAAGCGTTGGAATCTCATTCATTACAACAAGGTAAGGCAAAGATCAGGTCTGTGTGACTTTGTTCTTGTGACTTTTCATCTTGCTCCTTTTTAAACATCAATTATCTAAAGGAGAACAAGCAGCCTAAAAATAGAGTTCTGTCCTGTGGGCGTCACGTCTGTAGTTGTATGTTGCGAAAGATTAGAATTTGAGAGAAGAGGGAAGAGGCAGAAGACAAAAATGTCTAGTTTTCTTAGAAAAGATCAAATTTCTCTTCTGTTTGTGCTCTTTCAGGATGCCTGATGCTGTCTGAAAGTCCCTGCCCTTCAGAAAGGGTTAAAGGGCCCTTTTTTCCAGTCTGTTGAGTGATGCCATACTGATTACATTTGTTTAAAATACACTTTTTTCCTTTCCTGGCAGACCTACGTCCGTGATATTTATCCTTTCCGGAGGTCAGTTTCTCCCCAGCTCAACCTGGTGCAGATGCATCCAGAAAAGGGTCAAGAGCTCATACAGAAACAGGTATCTTACAGTCACCAAACACCTCTTCCCAGAAACCAACCCTGAGTCTTTTTTTTCCTTTTAAAGGCTTTCCCTCATGCGGCATGCAGATCAAGAGCTTTCCCGGAGAAATACCAATCAGTGTGACATCAGCCTTGGGGCCATATATACTGTAAATTACTGCAGGAAGATTAAAGAGTGGGATGTGAATTCCCCCCTCCCTCACTCTGTCCAGCCAGTTTCCTTTAGGTGGATCATTTTGCATTCTCTTATACGTGGCCGGAAGAGCTTCAGTTGCCTCAGCTTTAGAAGTTGTTTATTCCTTTCTTTAACACGACCTCTGGCTGGGGAGCAGGAATTATCTACTCTACTTTTCTCTCTGTATGGAATGTTACCTGCCAGTCTTCCTTGTCCTGCTTTCAGGTGCCAGACTTTATCACAGTCACTCCAGAGGCACAGCATTATGTGTTTGGTCAGAGGAATATCTGCCCTCAGAAAAGCACTGTCCTTCCTATCTTCCAGCCTTGTGACCTGATGATCTGTCCTGCTGATGTTCTGCAGTTCTCAGGAGCTCTCCCTTAGGAACTGCACTCTAACTAAAGTGGCAATGCAGTGCCTTCAATGTGCTGCAAACGCCTACATCTCTCTAGTCAGTGAGTCAATAAAGACAAAGGGAGCCACATGTTCTCTTTTCCACAGAAGCAGAGTTGTCTCAGTAGCACAGAGCTAAGTATTTAGAGAAAATTGCTGTAACTCTATCTGCAGAGGATGGTAATAGGCAGAAAATTTTAAAAAGGATGTTTGGGAATGTGGTTAAACATTATGAATTTGGTTTTATCAATACTAGAGACAACAGATTGATCAAGATCAGCGTGAAAATGATGGTTCATTAGCCACAACAATATTTTGGGATCCAGGAGCTATGCAGTCACTTCCCCGTTCTGTGGTTAAGCATTACGCATTTGGTATTAGCAGTTGCATTTTTGTAGCCAAAAAACAGCTGTTGTAGTCGTGTTCTTACTGAGAGTAGGAAAATATCATCAGGAGTGGTTATAAAAGGCAGCTATAAAGCTGCTTAAGAGCTACTGGAAGCTAAAATAATGGAAAATATAGCCAATGCCATCTCTTATGTGTATGGCACAGAAGAGGACAATATGTCGTGCGCTGCATCTGTCAGTAGAAAGTAAGTAAAAATCTGAAATTATTTGGGATCAACTTGGTTGCTTCTTTAACAGAAATTACTCTGGTTCTAGGAGATGTCCCGCAAATAAAAGAGTTTAATACACCCTACATGATCCAAAAAAATATTTAAATGAGCTTCCCTTTTTTTGTCAGGGCATTATTTTGCTTTCTACATTTTTATATTTAGAGTACTTAGAGCCCGAAATATTTCTAAAGTAAAACTTGTATCACACATTTGCTAGCCTCTCTGTAGTCATGCAAGATGTTGCTGGAAAACATCCAACTTCAGCAAAGAAACAACACTGTAGTAACCACCCACAGAGCAGCAATCCATGGAAATGTACTTTCCTTTCTGTTGATTGATTGAGCACCCAATTCTGAGCTGAGCACACTTCAGAGCAAGGTTGGACCTGTGAAGCTGATCTTTGTCACACGTGAAACCACACGCTCCAGGTTTTGGTTTTGGCTTCACCCCAGTAGCTACAAGCTGTCTCAAAACTGCTTCCAAAGACAGTTGCTTCTGGAACTAAATATCACTCTGCCTTAATGGTTGCTTTTAGCATCAAAATACAAACAGAATATCTAGTCTGGTTCATCCTACCAGTCATAAGGTAAAAGGAGGCTGGTAGAATGGAATTCGGTTTCCCAACTGGTGTAAACCAGAAGTGATAGTCTGAAGTCAAGCAAGACTTCGCTCCTTTTCAGTAACACAGAATCTGGTCTGCTTTGTTTTATTGACTACTTTTCTTTTGCAGTTATACATATACTTTCTATGGCCAGATATCAGCCAGCCTCATCCCAGAAGGTAGATAGCACTTCTGACTTCTTGTTGACTAGAGTCTAAGACCTTGAAGAGAGGAAATACAAACATATGGCTTTCAGTTTGGAGTTGATTTCTCTGACCACCTTGGGGTTTACATTAATCTACAGAAAAACCCATAGCAAAGTTGAAAATTGTTCCACAACCGCTTAGGGTCTTCCAGAAGACTGAAATAGAAAATGTTGTTAGAACCATTTTTACAAACACAGTCCATTTTGCAGACCTGAGCTGGGGAACAGTGGTCATGTGAATTCTAGCGAGTGGGTGCAGCACTAGCCCTGTGAATTTCATCATGATTCTCTGAGCCATGAGTGCAGCATCCCCCTGATCAGAGAAAGCTGTAGAAATGAACCTGGTGAAGTGCATATACATTTTCAAGAGCTTTGGGATTAGGCTGATGTAGATCTTTGCCTCTTTCTCTGTCAGGTGTTCACCCGCAAGCTAGAGGAGGTGGGGCGGGTGCTGTTCCTGATCTCACTGACACAGAAGATCCCTCCAGCCCACAAGCAGTCTCATGTGTCCATGCTCCAGGAGGACCTCCTCCGCCTGCCTTCATTTCCCCGAAGTGCCATTGATGCTGAGTTCTCGCTCTTCAGTGATCCCCAAGGTATGATCCTCTGGCAGCTTTCCTGGAGGGCTGTACAAGGCCTAGGAGGTTCCAGTGAGTGCTTCATTTGCCTTAGAAACACACAGGCTTGCAGCTTTTCTGGAAGCTGATAAATCTCTTCCTAGGGAAACTGATACAGAGCTGTTGGTTTGTAAGCACAGCAGCAGAAAATGCTTCACTGTTAGAATTCTGCAGACAAGGCTACTTGCTTTGGACCCAAATGAGAATAAGTTTTAATTGAGTATTAAAATTACACATGAGACTACCTTAAAAGGATTGCTCCAAGTCCTTTGCCATCTGCTTTGAGGAAGCAATCAATATCCAATGAAGACAGGGCAAGTTCTGCAGCAGGGATAAAAAACCAGTCCACATAGAAACTTTGCTCTGAATGTACAGTAGGGTTTCCAGCCTGATGTTAAATAGGTTAAATAGGCCATTGTTGCACAGTGGTAAGCATTGACAAGTTCTGTAACAGCCCTAAAGGCATTTGATTTGAGAAGCATCATTGTAACTCTGCATCAGTCTCCTGTAATGTGGGACACCTGGAACATAAAAACTGAGCATAAATCTGCACAGCCTCTGTGTGAGGCATATGATGCATGTACAAGCTCAGATCTTCCACTTTTTAAGAGAAATGTGTCCAACCAGCAGATTAATGAATTGTGTGATATTTATCACTCTTCATCTTCATATTGATACTTTGAGTCTGTAAGTGCCCCTGTGGGCACTTATAGAAACACAGGATGGGTGAAATAATTTCAAAAAGGCAGAAGGATGGTCATTGTTGTGGGATGGTTCTTTGCAGTGAGGTGAGGTTGGCTGTGGTGGACAGAGCTGACTGCTGTTGCTGTTGATTGCTCTTCTCTGCAGCTGGGAAAGAGCTCTTTGGTCTAGATACCCTTCAGAAAAGCTTGTGGATTAAGCTGCTAGAAGAGATGTTCCTTGGCATGCCCAGTGAGTTCCCATGGGGTGATGAGATCATGCTGTTTCTGAACGTGTTCAACGGCGCCCTGATCCTGCACCCTGAGGACAGTGCCCTGCTGAGGCAGTATGCTGCCACAGTCATCAACACAGCCGTGCACTTCAACCACCTCTTCTCCCTCAGTGGGTACCAGTGGGTGCTGCCCAGCATGCTGCAGGTGAGCTGTGCCCAGGAGCAGTCCAAGGTAACACTGCCGAGTGAGCGCCGTGTCCTGCTGACAGACAGCAGCTTCAGGTCAGGCCTTAGGAAGAAATTCTTCCTGTGAGGATGGTGAGGCCCTGGCACAGGTTGCCCAGAGAAGCTGTGGCTGCCCCTGGATCCCTGTGAGTGTTCAAGGTCAGGTTAAACAGGACTTTAAGCAACTTGGTCTTGTGGAAGGTGTCCCTGCCCATGGCAGGGGCTGGAACTGGATGGGCTTTAAAGTCCCTTACAACCCAAACCATCCTGTGATTCCATGATGGAACTGACACTTAACAGGGAAGCTTTGACCTGCTGAGTCCTCATAAGAGAAGCTAGGCGCCCTAAGAAGGCAACAGTGGGATGGCCCAAATTAGCTTTCTGTTTTCTTCTTGAGTAAATTACTAAATTTTCTGTTCTCTTCTGTGTTAAGTAAATAAATGTCTGTTTTCCTTTCCCTGTACCTCCACACAGAAATGTGACATTTCTGGAGAATTTTTGGACCTTGGGCATCTCTCCGTGGTTTTTACTTCAGGGATGGCTGAAGTTTGGGGAATAGTTGAAATATCTGGATTTACTACTTGCTAATTGAAACCACATTATAGTCACTTTTTAAGTATGAAAATAACTGAAAATTTTCATGAAAAACTTCATGTTGTCTTTTCTTGTGAGTGATGACAAATATTGGAAGTGTCAGAGGTGTAGTTTCTCTTCACTTTGAGATGAACAAGTGGGCCTCTTTTCCTGTTGATTGTTGAAAAACAATCAGCTACTGAAAATAAAATCTAAAAAATAGTTCTTTTACAGATAGAAAGGATTATTTCTGTAGGGATTAAGGAAAGTACCTAAGTAGAGATTTAGTATTATAATGGAGATACAGAAAAGAAGCATCCCTATACATGTTCATTTTTACATAGTTAACAGAGAACAATAATTAGAATCAGTGATTACTTTAGCTATCTAAACAAGCTCTGTAGGAACTGGAAAGTCTGATACCCTGCCTTACATGATTAGATAAGTATGAATTGGATCCAGGTCAGCAGTGCATGGGTTTATTAATGAGAAAACATTTTGAAATAGAATAGCCTAATAATATTATTTGAAGTCCTCAAAAGGAACCATTCAGTCCTGCAAAGGATTTTTTCTTCATTTTCACTTCATATTGAGAGAAATTAGTTTGTAATTCTTTCCTATCCTCACCCTCAGTTACTGTCAACTACTGAATTATTAAAATACCATACCTGGGAGGTAAAAAAAGCAATTCCAAAAGAAAATCCAAGTGTTTCTGAGTATGTTTGGTTTTACAGACTTTCATTTCTCTGTGCAGGCACCCAAGATCAGTTGGTTTCTTTGTTTTACCAAACCAATTCTTTTACCGCTTCTTTTCTTGATCCAGCCACTAATTGAAGCTCAGCTCCTGATGCATACACGCACACAGCCCCACACGGCTATTTTTGTTGCAGGTTTTTCAACTTTCCTTGGTAAAGTGCATTTACAGTTAATTATTTCCCTTTCCTCAGGTAAATGAGATACTGCTGGTACTTGGCGGGCCTCATCCCCATGCTAGAGGGTTCTGGTTGTATGAAAGCCATACTAATTTCCTCAGCCTACCAGGGCACTGAGAAGTGTCTGCAGAGGTCTCACAAAGGGAAGTTGTTCCTAGGAATTTATACTGTTTACATAACTGAAAACCAAATCCCACATCTTTGGCTACATATTCTTTGCATGGTTCAATGGCCAGCCCTGAAGGAAATACCACTCTAAAAACCTTAAAATATTTTAAAAGTGGGTGGCACCATCACTGTGTTGGAGGACAGCATAGGAGCACAAATTATAATGACAAACTAGAGATGCAGTCTGGATAAAAAGGAGAAGCCCAAACCAACACACTATGTTGATCACCTTAGACCTTACTTTTGAATCATCAGCCACACATTATGGGAGGGAAAGTAACTAATTTAGTGGCGTCTCTGCAGGACAGAATGTTGGAGTTATAGATCTGAAGCCAAACATCAACCAACAGCATCTTTCTGCTGAAGGATAGAAGACAAAAATGCCAATCTTGGGTGACTATACAGATTTGTATCTTGTGAAAAAAAGAGAATAATTTTGCTTTCATCATCATTAGGTCCTGACTGGCTCTATCCAGCTCAGAGAAAGCATTAATTAAGAGACTGCAGGTAAAGAGGGATATTCATGTAGAAAACATGTCCTGTGAGAAAGGACTGGAAGATTTGATTAACTGAAAAATATGAAGATTCAGGAAGAACATGCTAACTGGTTTCTAACAAGTAAAGAGCTTCTAGGAAGGAGAGGGAAGGAATCGACCTTGATATGTAGGAGAAAACATCTTGGACTAGTAATGTAAAGAAGGTTCAAGCATGAAAAGCAAACCTTTTCCTAAGGATATTTTATCCATTAAATGCATTGCCAGGGAGGGTGGTCCAGTCTTCATCTTTAAAAGTGTTTTAGACAAACCCATCAGGAATGACAGTGCTGTAGTTGATTCAATCTCAGCTCAAGGGGTGAAGAGTTCCACTGGAGTAGTGCCTCCATGTCCTTTTCCATGTGCTCAGGTGTACTCTGACTACGAAAGCAACCCCCAGCTGCGCCAGGTGATCGAGTTTGCGTGCCGCCAGTTCTACGTCCTGCACCGCAAGCCCTTCATCCTGCAGCTGTTCGCCAGCGTGGCCCCTCTCCTGGAGTTCCCTGTGAGTAAGAGCCATTCTCTTGCCTCGGGGAGGGGGGGAAGCCTGTGCATGCAGCCTCCCTCCAACAGAGGTCACAAGTAGAGAACACTCGGTGCTGCACAGAACCAGGTCCTGACTTATTTTCTACACACTTACGTGCTTCACTTGATGGGGCAGGGTGCTGAGACAGCAGGCTACTGGTGTCCAGGCCAGTAAGTGTGGTCTCACTTTAAACTTCTGTGCATAAATATATTATAAAAGGACAATAATGACTTATAGCTCTAAGTACAGATCCATTCTTAGAATCCAGCAATAGTAATTAAAAGCTTAATGCCAAGGTTTAGTACATGTCAAGTCTGAGACTAGATGAGTCATGTTTTGAAATATTCATTAATTATGTTTTAACATGTTAGACAAGTTAATGAAATCTTAATTTGAAGTGGGGCACTGTCAGCACATCTTTGTCCTTCACAGGGCAGCAAAGATCTGTGTGCAGTTTTCAGATCGTGCTCCCACTGTACCATCAGTCTGCTGAGTCAGGCAAGGCTTACTCATTGAAAGCAATGAGCTCTTGCCATGTGGACCCTTTGTCAAAAACAAAGGTTGCCCACACCTCCAGATAAAGATTTCTGGGATGACATGAATGTCTCTTGTTGGAACAGGATGCTACAAACAATGGAACCAGCAAAGGAGTGTCAGCTCAGTGCCTGTTTGACCTGCTGCAGTCTTTGGAGGGAGATACTCCAGACATTTTGGACATCTTAGAGCTAGTGAAAGCAGAAAAGCCTCTCAAGTCATTAGGTAATATTAAGGCACCCTTTATTCAGTAATTCTGGTTTATTGTTTATTGATTCAACAGACATTTGATGCAGCAGAATTTCTTCAGAGCCCTTCTCTTCTTCAGGAATGTCCTATCTGTTTCTTATGCCTCATGAGGCTTTTAAGACTGGCTTTATCACCACTATACTTTTGATATTTTCTGTAGGAGGGGAATGATTATTTAATTTTATTCCAAAGCTACTTTTTCTACTTTAAGCCTTCTAGACTGAGACTAGCCTATGGCATTTTGAATTTCAACATGTGTGGGTGAAGAATAAAGATACCTAATAAACTGTATTATGCTGAGAAGGCCAGTGTCTCTCTCTTCTCAGCTCCAAATGGCCAGGAAACAAAAGCATCTTCTCCTGTGGGCAGACTGTGACTAGTAGATGACGATGGATACAATTCAGACATTCAGCAGTGCTGAACTCCTGGGTGGGGTATTGATTTATCATAAAGCAGAATATATGTGGCTACATGGTGTGCCCAGGACATTCTGTCTCTTTATAGTTATCCATGCAATGCTGCGTTTAAGAATTTGGCTGCTTTGTGATTTTTGCTGATTTTTATAAGGATCTTCAACTTCTTTTCCAAATTTGCACTTCTCTTAAATACTAGTTATCTTGATGCACTGTGAAGCCTGTATGGCCTTAGAGTTAAAGCTTTGTAATAAAGTGATATTTTATGATACTGCACAGTTATATAGAAAGTTTCAATATGGAGAGGTACAGAAACAGAAGATATTTCTTCCTCTGTGGATTGTACCAACGATTTGTATAAAATCTTGGACGTTCCTGTGGAGAGCTATTAAAAACATCTCTGAAAATTCTCAAGTATGAGTTGATGATGAGACTGTAGATGATTATGTTGTGTATCTGGTATCTTCCATATGAAGATCAAAATTATGTTTTACATGTTTTAGGACCTTAACTTTGACTTGGGCTCCTGCATGACAAAATCACTTCTGAAAACAGGACTATGATTCTATTAAAAATATTATTCTTTCACAAATATTATTATTTTTAGTTTCTTAGTGCCCGGAACTAATTATGCCCAAAGTGATATTTGTAGTATGGGACTTAAAATGCTTTGAAACCTTTTGCAAAATCACTAGCAAACAGAGTCACTTTTGTGCTGGCACCCATCTGGCTATTAGTATAAAAGGGGCTTGATTTTTGAGAAGTAAAACTATCTTCTGCCATCAGTGGTGCATCAGCATCACTTTTTGTGTGGTTGGAACATCTAAGAAAAAGCACAGGGAGCATAAAAATTACCATTAATTTGACACATGTCCTTGCCATGTATGAGCTTAAGACTTAGCTTTTGATGGGTGATGTTTGAAACAGGACTCTGTAGGCCTTTTGCTCAGCAATGAGTGACCTACTGAGAGCTGTTCCACCTACTGAGTGCTTGGGCAGTAGGGTTCAAGTAGAGTGCAGCGTATACTTCTTTAATAGAAACAGATTTTTATCTGCCCAAGAGCCTATTGGGCATTGTTAACATGAAAAGCAAGCAATAGGAGATGGGGAAAAGGAAGAAATGTGTTAGCTCCTTTCATGCTTTGTATGATTGTGTGATAGTCTTCTCATATTGCTTTCCTCCCTCAGACTTCTGCTATGGGAATGAAGACTTGACCTTTTCCATCAGTGAAGCCATCAAGCTGTGTGTGACTGTGGTGGCTTATGCTCCCGAGTCATTCAGAAGGTGATCATCTGTTTTCTTGATTTGTGCAGACTCAGAAAGGGCATAAAAGCTGCACATGGTATGTGAAAGCAAGGCTGGCAAATGGAGGCAGAAGATACAGAAATGCATTCCAAGTATGGGGCTTCTTTGAGGCCAAGCCTCTTCCTGTTACCCGTTCCTAGGGCACCAGCTCCAAATCCTACCAGCTGCTGGTGCAGCACTAAGTTGGATGGCAGCTAGAGCAGCAATGTGTAAGCCATGTTTCCCAGCAGGAATCACACCATATCCTGTTGGTTTCTCTCATCACAGGAGCAATGGAGAGAGAACTGGAGGGGGAGGCTGGAGAGAACAGGAAGATACCAGACAGAGCAGAGATTAACTTATTTAAGTACAAATGCTAGTTTGCTAGAGGGGATCAGAGAATAAAAGAGTCTTTGGAAAACACTTGTTAGCAAATGGGTGACATAGTTTGAAGATACCTGAAAGTTCAGGGGGTTTTATTATTATTATTATTACTGTTTCATGCATCATCTAGTTTCCCCCTATAGTTCCTAATCCAATTGCTTCTTTGGCTCAAGACTTCTACTGAGAAGCAATGAAATCATATGACAGATCCAGGGTCTTCAGATAGAAACCTAAACCTCTACCTAATGTGAGTTCAGGAATGACAAAATAAAACAGATCAAGTATTGTTATTTTTCCAGCCTCCAGATGCTGATGGTCTTGGAAGCCCTGGTTCCCTGTTACTTGCAAAAATTGAAGCGACAAACCTCTCAAGTGGACACTGGGACAGCAGCTCGTGAGGAGATTGCTTCTATGGGAGCCCTTGCCACCTCTTTGCAGGCCCTCTTGTACAGTGTAGAAGTTCTCACCAGGTAACATACATGGACGAGGGGCTGAGCCTGCATTTGGTTGTCCATGCAGGGAGAGGGAATGCACAGGAGGCCACAATATGCAGCTTAGCTTGAGTAAGGTTGAGTTTTAGACTTCGTAAAACTAGTGCCAGTTTTCAAAGCAAAAGCAGAATTTCTTTGTGCTTGTTAGATTTAATGTGTACTGTGCTCTTCACCTTCTCTTTGTCAGGCCTATGACAGCCCCACAGATGAGTCGATGTGACCAAGGCCATAAAGGAACCACTACAGCAAACCACACCATGTCAGCAGGTGTGAACACCAGGTAAAGCTTTTCTTTCTTTTTTTATTTATTTTTTGAAGCAATTTTGGGTTTCTTTTTTCAGTAAGGAAATATGTCACTGCTCAGAGTGCTTGGCCTCAGACAGCTGAGGGAGTGCTCTTGGTACTATCTTGTAGGAGAAAACAGTCACATCAAAAGAGCACATTCCACAGAAATGCATTTCTGATAGTAACCAAAATACCCAAGACTAGGATTTCTAGTTTAAAACAATGTATCTAAATAGAAGACCAGGGTATCAAAATGGAGGACAGACATCCTAAATTATTCATTCCTTTTTTTGCCCTCTGGAAGTATATTGCTGAAGCTCACTCATTCTCTGCTTTGCTTCCTGCTGAGTCCACTGTCAAAGTGACCAGTGGGCAGAGCATGCTTGGACAGCAGAAGGGTCAGATCCTTCTGGCCTTGTTCTAAGGGGCTGAACACAGGTACAAACACAATCTGCCTCTCACTTGAGGCTCGCAGAGACTGGCACCTCCTCTCTTTTCCTTTCGTTCCCTTTCCCATTTTGTTGTACATTCCCTATGGTCTCTTTCTATGATTTTTACCTCCACGTTGTTCTGGGGTTTTTGCAGTCACAGATAGCAGAGGAAGGGTAACTGACAATTTGAGAGAAATGAAAAGGATGCCTGAAAATATTCTTGTCCTTCTTAAAAAAAAAACAACCCCAAACCCCACCAAAACAAAACACCAAAGAACTTTCTCACATAAGGAAACAAAGAAGGACATGGCACCAGTGAATTGTAATTTTGCTTCTTTGGCCATTACATTTAGACTGCTGCAAATTAGATAAGGCCACTGACAATTTACTTGGTCATAGAAGAAGGGCTTAATCCACCCACAAGCATTTGGGTTTGTGAAATTTTTTCTTTGCAGCAGGCAGCTCTGCCTTCTCCTGGCCAGATTATGCCTTACTGTGCCAAAAATCTGAAATGTTTGCGCTGACCTGGAAGGGGAATTGTAACCTAGCAAAAGCTGGGGTAGCTGTTTTTCTGGAGTTTTCCAAGGTATTACCTGTCTTTTTTTTTCCCTCTTAATACAAGGGATCTAGACTTTCTGCATGGATTATCAAAAGGCTATTATGTCAGTTTATAAATGTGTACACATCTTGGTTAGTAATTCTTGGCATCAGTCTGGGTTTTTAAAAAATCTATTCAGTCATGGTTAAAAGAAGGCTTTGACTTTCAATCTCTGATCTGAGAAGCAGATAAACTCCAGACCTGACAAACCAGCAGATAAACCAGACATTCTCAAGTCTGAGGTAGATAGTTTACTTTATTTGTAAGAATGCTCACTCTAAGGAAAATAAGGTGTAATGGAAAGTAGTACTTTATTATCTATCAACTAATTTTGGAGAGCAGTTAACATGTATCTGCTGACAGACAACGTAGACATTCCCAGTGCAGTGTGACTCAGGCATCTTGACTTACATTTCCAGATTTTTCTAATTATCAGACAATCAGCCTCTGATCCAAAATATTTTTGCATTCCTCCAGGTTTCCTGCACTCGTTTCTTCTATTGTGTTATCATTGCAACAGACATCTGCTAGCAACAGCAGGAGTCTCATGATGTTAGAGTGATTGCTGTTTCAGCCTTGGACGTGTTAGTGAAGTGGTGCAGGGTCTATTAATGCTTTCTGAAAAAGAAGTAACAAGAGAAAATGACAATAAAACAAAAATACCACTCTGAGGTATTCTCTCCACTTGGTGAGCTCTGGTTTTATGAAACAGATTGAACACTGGAGTGAAAATCAGTAAGAGAAATCACTTGAAAGAGAGCTATGGTTTTTAAGCCTGAATTTTTCCTTTCAGAACAAGGTCAATAACTCTAGGAATATGTTTTTTGATGGAAGTTAAAAGGTAGGTAAAGGAAATTCAATGTGGTCAGTAACTATGTGTAGGCATCGTTCCAGTGACACAAGATACCATATTGACCATGGTGTGTAAACCTCTGGGCTAGAACAGTGTCACATTCTTATAGAAAGGCAAGTTTAGGCACTACTAAGTTGCTGCTTGCAACCTCACTGTTTCTGTTTTCCCAGGTACCCAGAACAGGGAGCCAAACTACATTTTATCAGGTACAGTAAAATTTTGTCCCAGTCTCCCCTGATGTGTGATGAACCGTTCCCACACATGGTTGCTGTGACTGGCAGCCTTTTTTGAGGGAGAATATCAAAGGATAGTTCATATAGAAAATATTTACATTTTTAGCAAGACTTGGCAGATTATAACTTCCCTTTTTTGTTTCTGAATTGCAGATGCAACTACCTTTCTTTCAATTGCAGAGGAAAGCATCTGTTGCACAAACAAGATGAAGAGGTTGTTGTAATCTATCCCTGATGATCTACTACATAAAATGCTTTCTACTGTGTCTTACTTTGTATCCTCCAGGGAGAACCTTCACTTAATGGAGGAGGGCCAGGGTCTTCCCAGAGAGGAGCTGGATGAACGAATTGCCAGAGAGGAGTTCAGGAGACCACGGGAGTCATTGCTGAATATCTGCACAGAGTTTTACAAACACTGTGGTCCGAGGCTGAAGATTTTGCAGAATCTGGCTGGTGAGCCCCGAGTGACTTCTCTGGAGCTGCTGGATGTGAAGTCCCACATGAGGTATTCCACAGGCATTCTGCTTTTACTTTTCATTTCAGTGGGGCTCCTTTCTTTCAGCTCTTTCTTTTCTGTAATAGCAGACAGAATCACATTTTGGTTGTGTAGTTACATGTTTTTGTCTGAAACACGCAGAGGTTGTTTTGGATGTTCCTTAGATTGTACTGATGCTGCTTGTGTATAAAGAAGGTTTCTTAAGCTTTCCTCTGGTCTCATTCAGACTCCCATCTGAAACAGCTCCATCTGATTTATCAGAACAAGTGGCAGGAAGAAGCAGAGCAGATAAGTCTGTCTTTGCAGGGCGAGGGGTGGGGAAGCTGCCTACCAGGTTGAATACAACATTTATCCTCTCCAGTGGCACTGTGCATCAGAGCCAGCAGCTCACAAGCAAGAAAGGCAGAACAACCTCTTTCTAACTGCTTGAAATACAGGGAGGGGTGGGACAGAGGGCATTTACAGGACCAGTATCTCAGCATATGATGCAGCAGGTGCACAAATCTATTCTTGAAGTGCTGCATTGAGTCCCTCTCTTGGGTTGGATGCTCACTGCGAACAGTTTCACATGGTGAAGAAGTTGGGGGTAGGGCCTCCTAGCACTTTGGACCTGATTCTCTGAGTTTGCTGTTCATGGTAAACACAAAATAATGTAAGTTGCTACTGAGAAGCAATAACTGGGACGAGAGGGAATGGATCTGGTTATTTTGTCAGTTTTTCATTTACACTAGCAGCTGGCAAATACTGCACTCTTTTGAAGAGAGAAGGTCTCTCATGGTCAGAGATTACAGCAGTAAAACTGACATTGATTTACAACAGGTAATGGCTTGTGCTCTGATTCCTTTAAGTCTCCTGGAAAGTGCTAGAAGTTCCTCTTTTGTCAGGGTTGAAACCTGAAATGCTTAATCATAGTTATCTCTAAATAAAAGCAACATATCTCGATCCTTACCTAAATTTGTAAATATCAGTGACATAACTGAGAGAATTTAACCCCTGTAGGACAAACTCAGTTCTACACAGAGAGCAGATTTATCAGAATGTGATGTGACAGTCATTGTCTTGGGGGGCTGACAGATACCATTTCAGAGGCTTCAGAAAACAGGATAATATGCTAATCACTTCAGACAGGATTCATCTCACCCAATTTTAGCTATTTAAAAGTCAAATGTTCAGTTTGAAAAAGGCATAAAGATCTGTTTGCACACAATGAAAAGGAAGATGCACATCCAACTGTTTATCCCAGTATTTCAGGAAGGTAAGAATTTCCCAGGTTGCTTATTTCTGCTAGGAAGGAGGTAGCAGATTAATTGAGATTGATGTTTCAAGTTGGATTAAATGGATCTCACACTTTATAATAAATAAGGAAGTTTTCATGTATCATTGCATGCAACTGGTATTGTATTGCTGGCAAGAAGCTTAATTATATGATAATTTAAATTTCACAGCATTTAAGAAAACAGACCTACTTCATAGTAGGACAAAGCAGTTTAAAAAAGGAATAATAAAGAAATACTGGATAAAAACCCCAATTTTATACCACTTTTGATTAATCTGAGGAAATTATTGCCCTGGATATTACTAGGCAGATTATAAAGAGAATAGAAATATGTTCCATTAGTTGAATGCATTTTAGAAAAAGCCCCCACAATATGGATAGGATTGTACTGTAATCATCCAATACAAAGTCTGTTGATGTTTCATGGACTACCACAGATTTCTATCCCTTTTATTAGTAGATGTGGCTTTGCTTACTACAAATATCCAAGTATTTCAGTAGATTTTCATCAAACTGCAAGTGTAAGTTAAATCCTGCCATGATATTTCACAGTCAATACAAAAAATGCCGTTGTCAAGGCCATCTGGGAAAGTTAGAAAAAGCAACAACAACATAATCTGTAGAGGTGTTAGGAGAAACAAATAAAAATTGTAGGGAGCTATCCTACAAAGGATATGTCATGTAAACCTATGGATGCATTATTTTTAAAATATAACACCTGAAAATTGCAGTGATACTTCCTAAAGTGGTAACGCTGAAAAACAAGCACAGAACAAAACCAAATCACTTACTGGCTGACAAAGAGGTGATGTCAGGTCTGTGTTTCACAGGCATTTGCAATGTTGTAGCCTTACTGCTAGTACAGGTACTTGGGTTTCAACTACACAAATCTGTGATTCCTGATGTTCCCTTGGTGCATTTAATGACAGCGTAAAAGTAATATTTAGACCGTTCATGTGTTCTTAAATATAAACAGTGATTCCAGTAAAACAGTCTTAAGAGACCAGAACTGTAGTATCAGATCTAAGAGTTTAAATAGTTGCACATTTGACTTTTGCACCATTTTCTTTTTACTAGGCTCCTGAATGTTTATATGCTAATTCATTGGCATGTGCGTAGAAATGCAAGTTGTATTTGTTTTTCTCTGAATGACCCACGGTTTCAGACTGGCTGAAATCGCACATTCCCTGCTGAAACTGGCTCCGTATGACACGCAGACGATGGAGAGCCGTGGGCTCCGGCGCTACATCATGGAGATGCTGCCCATCACTGACTGGACAGCTGAGGCGGTGAGACCTGCCCTGATCCTCATCTTAAAGAGATTGGATCGTATGTTCAATAAAATTCACAAGATGCCTACTTTGAGGTGAGCAGGTACTCTGGAAACCCTCTGGGGTCCCTTTCTGATGTTGCAAGCCTTGAAGTGTGGGTATGTCATCTACCTCAAGCTGTCATGTTGCAGTGAGCCTTTACAACATACCAGAAAATTACAGGTGTTTTTATCTCTGTAAGTGCATTTATGTTGATGTTTTTGCTGTGTCTTCTGGTAGCAGCATGGTTTTTTAAGAACTAAAGAAAGAACTTCCAGAAATGTCATTTTTCTTTCCCAAAAAGAAGTCTTCAGATTTTTTTCCATCTCATTGCCCTTTTAATTAACCTTTGCTGTGAGTTTTTTAATGGAGAGTTAAACTGTAGTAAGAGTATTTCTAGCATGACAATACTGTTGTGTCCTCTGTAAAGACAAAAATAGTCAGGAGCTATGCAGTAGATTCTGAGTGCTCCCTAGTAAAAGGCAAAGAACTGCATCAACTGCTTCAGATCCATGCCTAGTGGAAGCCTGGTGTATCACACAGTGGCAATGTGGTATGTACAGGCTTTGGCAACTTCAAGATTTATTGACTATGGAGCATCCCTGCTTGGAGGCAGTGGTACAAATTCAGTCTGGGTGGTATAAAAAAAATCACTTAGACCTGTGATTATTCCAGTGATCTGAGTAAAAAGAGTCATTGATCTTGGTCACCCTCATGGGCATATGTCCTCAACTGCTTGAATGGCATTTCATTGGCAGTCTCAGCTGAGAAGCCAAATCATGTTGGAGAACATCAGAATTATGTCCCAGTAGGAATCAAAGATGGAACAAATAATAGGGAGGTGATCTCTTCTTTCTGGCATCACTATCCATCACTTTGCTTTGGCTAACCTGCTTCAAGAAACTCCACCCTTGTAGAGAATTCAGAGGCAGAAATTTTGGTGCTTCTCTCTCCTGTTGGTTTGATTCTTTGCCTGCTTCTCATTCATTCCTTCTTTCCTCGCTCGTGATTTCTTCTGCCTCAAAGGCAGATAGGGGTTTCTGTTCCTGAAGCTCTTTCTTCCTTATGTAGGCTGAATGGATGTCCTTAAATTAAAATTCCTTTCATATTCTCTCTCTCTCTGTCTGTACCTATGCTTGGCTTAAATTACTCTCTTGTCCACAAAAGGACAGCAAAGCCACTGGATCAAATGCAGCAACTACATTTAAGCATCACTGAGTCAAGCACTCTCTTAGGGATGGGTCTGGGTGCAAGACCCCAGGAGCTATCCCTTGGGGTACTCACAACCAGAACCTTACACACTGCCTCCTGTGGGCATCCCACTCCAAACACAGCATCAGCTGGAATCAGTGGTTACGTAAGAGCAAGTACAACAACAAACCACTCTTCTGGAGATTCAGTTACAGTGGATGCACAAAGGTGAGATATATGTTGGTCTGAAGAAGAACTTGCATAGTGAACACTTGATTCCCCATGTGGCTCTGAGAGGTCACCTGAAGAGCTTGACTGGGATATTGTTTAAGGCTTGAGCTAACAAGCTGTGCCAGCCTTTTGTGTTTCTGCCCCAGTAAATGCAGTCAGATGCTGGCTTGTGAAATAGACTGATTGCAGAGTCAGGCCCTAGGATGAATAGTGTGAACCACTTTGATGTTACCTATGCTCTGTCTGCTTATGATTAGGAAGGGGAATCCATTCAGCATCTGTCACAATCTCTGAATGTTGTTTTGGTGAAAAAAGCGAAATGTCAGGGAAGAAAGGATCCTGGAGTGAAGGACTTTGGTGCTGATGTGCATCCCTCCTGTACAAGGTGGAGATGAAGATGGTACAGCTGGGCCAGTTTGCATTTAGGGCAGTCTAGGGAGTGACACTGGTGGAGCAGCCAAACTGCAGAGAAGCTCAGAGAGGGCACTCAGGCTGATGGGGTTTGTTCATGTCAGTGGGAACATCCACAAGCCACGAGACTGAGGGCGTAGTCTCGGTTGGGAGCTTGGCACAGCAGACCTTTCCCCACACAGGCACACCTGAGACCACTGTGTGGGCTCCCTCTTCTGTCGGAGGGAAGCATCAGGGAGTGAAGTGCAGCTTCTCCACCACTGCTGCTGGGAGGGTTTTGTGTCACTAGCAGCAGCCTGCTCTGCCGCCTTTCTCGTCTCTCAGACAAACACCCGCTGTGCTCTGTGGCTCTGTGCCTTCCTGAACTGCGTGGGTAAAGCGTTCTCTCTGTCGCGCACTCTGTGCTCCTCCTGGACACTGTTGCTGTCTGACACGTCTCCCGTGGGCCTCACTGTGTGTCGGTCGCCGTGTTTGGGCGTCTGGTGGGGGGCAGCAGCCCGCGGCTAACGGCACCTACTGTTGTATTGCAGGCGCCAAGTTGAGTGGGAGCCTGCCAGCAGTTTGATTGAAGGGGTTTGTTTGACACTTCAGAGGCAGCCAATCATATCCTTCCTGCCTCACCTTAGGTCTCTGATCAATGTCTGTGTCAATCTGGTGAGTAGCCGAGCGGCAACCCCATGAACCTTTGCTAAACCTTCCCCTGCTGTTGACTTCTCTGGACTGAAGATGACAGTTTATTCCCATTCCTGTCATTTTACTTGTCCCCTTTACCCCTCACAAGGGGGCTCTGCAAGTGACACTAGAGGTAGGAAGGTTCATTTTTGAAGTGGTGCATGGGGAGATACAGTGACCGATAGCAGCGGTCAAGCAATTTATTTTCCATTACTTCCCAGGCACCACTTTGAAGATCCACCTTTGCCAGACTGAGCTGAGAGCTGAGGGCTGCAAGTTGGAGAGTGGGGTGGTGGAGACTGCACACACCTGGTAGAGACGGGGAGAGGGTGGCACTGGGGATACCTACCGTCCCCAGTGGGGAAGGGCCCTGATTGCTCTGTCAGAGGCCGTTGGGTGCTGGATAGTTAGAAGGGTTTACAAGGTGAATTGACTCCACTATTTTTAATGTCCCTGGCTTGATCTAGTACAGGTTTGCACTGTACAATATTCAGATCCCTCTCTTAGTAAAGTTTATGCTGCTAAGTATGTTACAACAGATAAGTGATATGGACAGAGTTTGCCTGGTCATTCAGGGATAGACCATAGTGTTTCTGCAACTGTTACACCGGGGGCAAGCCCCCACTTTGATACCTGTGAAACTCCAGCCATTTTGGCAAACAAGCGTGCTTTCGTTCCATGTGCAAAAATATAAATTAGAGGGGAGAGGTTGCACTGGAATTTTCTTGGGTTTGGGTTTTAGAACATTTTCTCCTTAGAGCATAAAAGTTGTAACCTTATCTAGCAGTTTACAAAAAAACATTTCAGGGTTCACCAGTGCTCTGAGTGGCTTTAAAAACAATGATCATTAGCTAAAATGCAATATCACGTTTTGCCAGGTTCCTGTCCTTCAAGTCAATTCAGCACTCATTGCTGCAAGGGCAGGGAAGCTCCAATCTGTCAGAGTCCATCGGACTTCCTCATCCAAGCAGAGGTAGCAGCTACCTGGCACTAATGCAAATTTGGGCCCTCAGACTATATAAGAGCTGCTACATGAGGAGGTTGCTACACAGTTAGCTCAAACAGGAGTTTGGAAGGGACTTGCAGTTTGTCAAGTAGGCATGGCAAAGTGAAATCACCCCAGCAAGCTCTCCAAGGGGCCCACAATAAGAATTAGCCAATGCTCTGAAAATAGCAGAAAGCTCTGCAGTGCCCAAGTGCAGTCATCGTGCTTACATTCTGCTGGCTGGGAACACCACAGAGAGCTACCAGGAACACATACTCTTACTGCTACAAGTATCTAATTTCAGCTGTCAGAACTGGGTGCCCTATGAGCTGTGGGAGCACTGACTGCATGGTGTATCATGTGTAGACCATGAAGCCCAAAAATCGATCACCCAGGAAGGCAGGGAAATATCTCAATGATAATCCATAGTGATGTAAAGACGGGGCTCTGACTTTTTCCCTTCTAAATTGTCCTTTGGTTTTCTGGCAAAAAACTGGTTACTGCCTTCTTCCCCAGGCTGAATTTGGAAAAGAAGTATGCATTCATATCCCATAAGCTTAGGTGTCTGCCAGGTACCTTCTCCCTGTTCCTGTCATCTAGATGTGTCTGGTCATGGCAAGAAACAGGCATATACAGACCTGTGATTTAATTCCTCCTGAGGGACACATTCCAAACAGTACAAATAACTCTCCTCCAGAAGTGCTGTTTCCTTGTGGTGATTATTCAAGGAGTTTCAGACAACTAGGTCACATGCAGGTGACTCTGCTTCAGACATCTGGAGTCAGTCAGCTGAGAGGAATCAAAACAGACTGTGTTTGAGAGGAATCTGAACATTGTACAAAACCTGGCTTGGGTCAGACCTAGGACATTATTTTTCAAGCAAGGAAAGGGAAAAGATGTCCAGTTTCAATGCAGACTTTTTGCTTTGATGACAGATTTTTATTTGTTACAGTTGTCAAATGACATATCCTCCAACTCTAGCTGTTCCACTAGTCCAGTGCTGGTCATTCAGGGCTGGTACCAGGTACATTTATAAATGTACTGGGTTACCTGTGCCCTCCTCCCATCCATGCTGGTTCCCTCTTTTCCCCTCCCTTGCCCTGCTAGAACACTGTCTCCTCACTGGCCCCAGCTCTTGCAAGGATCACTGCGGGGGCTGGTTCTACTAGATCCAGCCCAACTCAGTGTTCAATGAAAAGCACCTCCATTTCACTGACGTTGGAGGATATGGCATGGATGAAACTGTAAGTAGCCAGTTGTGGTGATGTGCTCTGTTTGTATTGCAGGTGATGGGAGTGGTAGGACCCTCCAGTGTGGCTGACGGATTACCCCTTCTTCATCTCAGCCCTTATCTCTCGCCACCTCTGCCCTTCAGCACAGCTGTTGTCCGGCTTGTAGCATTGCAGATACAGGTGTGTCTGCCCTGGCCCATGGCCAGGCCTTTAGAGCTTCTGGTTGAGACACCAACTCATCAGTGCTCTGTTTTCTTCCTGCAAAAGCTGGGCAAAAACTGTGGAACATACACCAAAAATTAGGGAGAAGCAACATGTAATTTCTCCCTCCTTTTGAAGGCTTGAACTGAGCTCAGAATTCATCTGTTGGGGCCAAGTCCACAGCAAGCATCCATCAGCTTAACACTGCCATTGAAGTCCAGGGAGTTTGGCTGATGGATGCTGTTTAAGGCTCTGACAAGCAGGTTAGGATTCTCTGCAGGATCTAAGGAGTTAGCATGAGACTTCTGCCACAGGAAGATGGGCCCTGGCTTGGGTTACATCCGTGCAACCCTTTCTGTCTTCCTGTGGGACCATGTGTGTAACTGAGAGTGGAGTTTGTGCTCTTCTGCTCTTACCTGAGCTGGTCACACAGTGTGCCAGCACAAAAAGCAGGGCAACTTGGCTTTTCAGCTGCTGACTCAATGGTATCCTTGTTGCCAGAATTTAAAAAAAAAATGTTCCAGACTTTTTGGAGAATTTCACCACAATTCCTTTCTCATAGCAGCACTACAACTTTTTACAGAGTCTTTCTACCTCTGTGTCACTTTCCTTCCCCACTGGCATGAAATTAGTCTGAATGGTGACCAAAGAAGGGACAAATTTCCTAATCTAGCTCCAACTTGCATTTTAAAATATGCATTGGTACATCCAGTTGAATACTTAGGCAGATATTTCTGAGCTGCAGGGTGACTTGGCAAGGAAGGCTTACAGGGACCAACACACAAAGCTGTCCCTTTGCATGAGGCACAAAAGGACTTTTTGGTACAAATTGACATAGAAAGAGAACAGTTTTTTTTTCAGCTTTGAGGCAACGGTTCTTTAATCAAAGCAAAACAAACAAAAAAAAAGGCCGCTTTCACCTGCTGCAAAATATTATCTTTTAGAAAAAATACACTAGATACCAAATTAATATATATTTTTTAAATTATTGGTAACTTTTATTATCCTCTTCTCCCTGTTCACTTGTTTGTGGGCTTAAATGTAATGAAAACCGAATATGACAGGATGAACGAGTCATAATTCCCAATACTTCCAACAGAGTACAAAACAGAAGTTTTTCACACCCAATCAGAAAACATCTCCTAGAATTTCTCAGCTCAGGTCTGCAAGCTTGAGGAGCTGCAAGGTTCAGTTGCATTTCATAGCTAAGTCTGTAGCAACTGGGATGTTGTAAATGAGCAAAGGTTCTAGTGACAGCCATTTGAATTAACTCCTCTAAAAGAAGGTGAAAAACCTTTCAATTTAAGCTTGACTTTGTGCCAAGAAGTAAACATACATTTTGTTTATTTTTCAGGAGTTCATCCTTTGTGTTAGGGAGAATGACAGGGCAGCACTAAATGAGGCAGAACAAAAATATGTTTGGCAATAGCCTCCATGTTCAGACAGGAGAATATTTAGATAATGTCATTTGTGCAGTTTCCTCTGTTCCTTTTTTTATTCTCTATAGTCTGTGTCAGATCCTGATATCATTCACAGCAATGCAGATTAACACTCAGCTGACTCCTGTGGGATCCATCTGATTTTGTTAATGATAACTAGGAGTTAGGAGTCTAGGCTTCTTACATTTGGCTTTGACAAGAGCAGATGATCCCTGTGATACTCTGTGAATTCCCTTTACTCCTGAGGAAGTGGTCTGAGGGCATCTCATTCAATCAGGTCATCAACGCTAGTGTTGTACTGTGTGAACAGGGTGGCTGGGGCATCGTCATTCCCTGCAGTGACTTGTGTGCATGATCTGCTGATGAAATCATTTAATCCTTTTTTATTATTACTGCACAGGCTTTGAAAGAAGATTTCCCCCTAAGCCATGTCGTCTCCCCATTCACCAATCAGGAAAGAAGGGAAGGAATGCTTTTAAACCTACTGATTCCATTTGTGCTCACAGTAGGATCTGGAAGCAAAGGTCTGACTAATTTAACAAAAAGAATTTTTGTCCCCCTTTTCTGACAACTGGTGTTTGCACTTTCCCTGCTCTCTGTATTTTATTTTTTTTTTTTTTTTGNTTTTTTTTTAGTTTGGTTTTTTTGTCATTGGCAGTGTGTCAGCTAAGTGCCCTTTGGGTCCGAGACTGAAAAGAGCCCCATTGGGATTAGTTATTATTTCTTCTCTTTATTTCAGCTGTGCCTTGGTTCTTCAGTCAGGTCTTACACAGATGTGCTCCTGCTTTTGAAACCAGAGTGCAGGGCAAGAAAAATCTGTTGTAGCAGAAGTCAGAGGGGAGCAGAGGTCACAGAAATTATGTGCCCCTGTGGATCACAGTTTGCCCAACCCATGCCATTTGTCTTGCACAAGTCCTGCTCCTTGCTTTCTGCTATAGAGGGTCTTCACTGGTAAATCCCTAAATGTAAGCAAAGAATAAAGGGAGAGGGGAATGCCAAAAGGAAATGAGACCACTGAATGGGGCATTTCTTTGTGCTGTGTAGCTCTGTGTTTGTGTGTGTTTGTGTTGGTGCTAAAATAAACTTTGCCTTTGCTTGCAGGAGGAGAAGCAGCAGAACAAGGTGTGGGGGACAGAGTTTTGGCTTAGGGGACATTTGAGATGCCCCCCATTTTGGAACTGAACAGGGTCTGGATCTTTTGAGTGTCTATGATGGCCTGTAGCTTGATCATTTTCTCTCTTTCCCCTCCCAATGCATCTCAGACAGCCCCTGGCTGGAGCAGCCTGAGGTCCTGCTGCTGCTCCAGACTGTTATCAATATCCTCCTGCCACCTCGCATCATCAGCACTTCCCGCAGCAAGAATTTTATGCTGGAGAGCTCCCCCGCCCACTGCTCCACCCCAGGTGATGCAGGGAAGGACCTGCGGCGGGAAGGGCTTGCAGAATCCACCAGCCAGGCTGCCTACCTGGGTGAGTGATGGCTTCTGCTGACCACTGAGAAGAGACGGAGTTAAGGTGGAGTGCTCGAGACTGTAGAGACCACCAAAGAAAACCATCTCAGGCAGGAGCTAACTGACCTCTTTGGAGCTGCTTTAGGCCTTGTCCTGAACAGGGGGCCAGGCCAGAGCGTGAAGTCAGGAGTATCTCTGGAGTATATCGTGACATGAGCGGTCTCTGCACTGCAGCTGCAGGAAGAGCAGCAGAGGTAGAGGTTGCTCAGTTTTCATACTGCCAGACTACAGCAGAGAAGCCACAAAGGCTAGTCAGACTGCCCATCAACCCCTAACATCACGGCCTCACTGGCCCTCGGCTATCTGGGGTGAGAGGTGATGTAGTCTGTCTGGCTGCTGGCCCCACACACGGTCCTTACTGACTGGTATGCCCTCTGCTTGCTGTAGGGTGGTGCAAGGTAGTACTGTATTATCTCCCATCTGACCCACAGGTGAAAGGACAGAAAAAATAATTAAATTGGAGATGCAGCATCACTGCAGGCAGTCAGGCCTATATGGGGACGGTTTCATCTCGAAGCACCCCTTCAAAAACAGCTTCTCTGTTTCTGATTTTGTGAGAGCATTTATCTGAAGATTTATATTTGAGTCTCTATTAACCCATATCTGAGGAATGGAGTAAATCTGATGAAAAGTTGGCAGATCACCACTGATTTAGCCGCCCACCCAAACAACCTGTGATACAGATGTGTAATGGCTGAGAAGTCTTGGCCATCCCATTCAGAAAAATGGAGTAGTCAACTTTCCCCCAGCAATTCCCAGGCCTTCCTGTTTTTACCAGACCAGGGCAGCATGGAAAGGGGGTGATTCCTTGTCTCTCCTGAGAGCCAAGTGTTAATCACTGCCCACTTTAACACAGAGCATTGTTTTGAACTTCATTGCTGTTCATCCCCATTTGTAATGCCATGCTCTTGCTCTTGTGAATTACTGCCCTTGGCTTACTGGACCATATTTTTATTTAAATAGCAGTGTGGCCATGACTCATGCAGCTTCACTGCTAGAAAGATTCTTGTCATCACCCTATAGATCATCTGCAGATTATTGTGCTCACCAGGTTACTCTTTGTGTTGATATGCTTGGTCAAGATTTTTGGGGTTGTCTGATCAGCCAGGCCTGTATTCTTACTCTGAGATGTTTTCAAAATATTTGATTCTGAGAAGACAAAAGAATTCTGCAGGGAGAGAGAGAGAAAGCCAGAGCAAGAAAATACAGAGAAATTTAGGTATGAAGTAGAAAAATTTCTCTGGAAATGGGACTGCCAGTCCTGATCCTGAGGCCTTTACTACTAGAAAATTTCCCTGCCATGTTTGGAGACTGATAGAAAAGACAGTTGTGACTCTGAGGTGTGTGGGCGTGCATGTGCACGAACATGCAAAGCATGCCTGGGTAGGTTTGTGCTCACTGTGGCCCCCCCATCCTTTCCCCAGTGCTTGTGAGGGACACTGGTAACGTCTCTAACTCCCTTTCGCTGATGTGTGTTTCCCTGTAGCCCTGAAGGTGATCCTTGTTTGCTTTGAACGCCAGCTGGACAGCCAGTGGTACTGGCTGAGCTTGCAAGTCAAAGAGATGGCCCTGCGGAAGGTGGGAGGGCTGGCCCTGTGGGATTTCCTCGACTTTATCGTACGAACACGGATCCCTATCTTTGTGCTCCTTCGGCCCTTCATCCAGTGCAAGGTAACAGTTGCTTTGGCTCCTGATATATCAGTCCCTGAAGGCAAGATAGCCCTTATTCCCCATCTGAGACAGGAGGAACAGCACTTCTGGAAGAACTATATGTAGGGAGTGACCTTTCAGAAGTTAGTAGGCCTAAGAATCCTTTGAAACTAAATCACAGAGCTTCTTCCTAGCCAAAACTAAAGAGTATGCTAGTCATCCAGGAGCTCTGATCCATGGAGTACAGGTAGTCTTAGTTCCTCTGGATGGGGAAGGGCATGTGGACTTAATTCTACAATGGAGACATTCAAAGCACTTGGAAGGAGTGTGGATGTACTGAACCTGGGAGGGTGTGGGCAGAAATCTGGTAATCTCTCTTCTGCATGGAGCTGGGCAATACAGCTAACAGCTAGGAAGGACCACTCCCCTTTCCATCCCCTGGATGAAGGTTCTGACAGGACTTCTGTGGATGAACAGGCAGCTGCTAGGTTGTCCCTGAAAAACAGGTGGAAACCTCATGGATGGAGTCAAAACCTCTTGATTACAAAGCCTGCTGGCTGCAGATGCTATTCTGAAAACTAGTCCCAATTCCCTGGGCACCATCTCCCTGCAATGCTATTGCGTCCCAATTTTGCAGCTTCTGGCCCAGCCAGCTGAGAACCATGAGGAGCTGACTGCCCGACAGCACATCTCTGACCAGCTGGAGAGACGGTTCATCCCACGCCCGCTTTGCAAGAGCTCCCTCATCGCGGAGTTCAACAATGAGCTGAAGATCCTGAAGGAGGCTGTCCACAGCGGGTCTGGTAAGGAAGGCAGGGAGAGCTCAGGGTTATCAACCCACGCCAGACAGCTGCTTTCCCCTGCAGCAACTTGTGAGACACACCTGGCCTCTGCCTAAAAGGGGGCAATCCCCACACATCCTGCCAGCCTGCCCCTGGGGCTTATGCTCAGCCTTGCCACTGAACAGCCAACAGAAGTCCAGGTTAGTCATGAAATGCAGCTATTTTTCTACCAAGTCTGAGTCATATTTCACAGCAGCTGGCTCCTGCTGTCTTAGCTGGCTTGTGCAGCCCCAACCCCAGTGCAGGGAGCCCCTCCATGCCACTGTAAAGCCAGAGCTCCATGTGCAGAAAGGTATGGCTGTTCAGCAGCAGCAGATCCTCCTCCTTTCTCCTGGTCTCTTTGATTTTTCTCTACTCTGACATCCAGATCAGCATCCCTGAGCTGATGGGGCACTTCAGAATTCTTTCTGGTACAAGGGGAGACTTTTCTCCTGTGATGGCCACCCCTGTTGCCACGAGATGGCAGCTGCTGCTCATACATGGCAAGCAGTTTATGCGCTTTGTTCTTAGGAAAACAAATTCAAAAGGAAATGCTTCAGTCTTTTTGCCTTGGCAATAATTTGCCTTGTTTCTAAATGTTGAAGCTGATCTGTAAAATACAGGTTGTGAAAATAAGACTGCATAAGAAAAACTGAGATTTTGGAAAGATAAGGTTAGCAAGGCAGCTGTTTGTGTTTTATCACTTCTGCCACTCCTGTCACAGTATCACAGAATCATTAAGGTTGAAAAAGACTTCTGAGATCATCAAGTCCAACCTTTGACTGATCACCACCTTGTCAGCTAGACCATGGCACCAAGTCCCACGTCCAGTCATTTCTTGAACACCTCCAGGGGTGGTCACCCCACCGCCGCACTGGGCAGCCCATTCTAATGCTTAGCAATCCTTTCCTAGCAATCCTTTCCATGAAGAAATTCCTCCTGTCCAGCCTGAGCCTCCCCTGGTGCAGCCTGAGGCCATTTCGTCTCGTCCTGTTGCTGGTGACAGGGGAGGAGAGGCCAACTCCAGCCTGGCTCCACCCTCTTGTCAGGAAGTTGTAGAGCGGGAGGAGGTCCCCCTGCCCCACCAGTCCAGGCAGAACGAGGTGCCCAATGTGACAGGAATACTTGGCTTGCTGTTGATTTCCATTGCCATCAGTGACTTGGGTTTGGTTTTCCCCCTCTTGCACAGCTTACCAAGGAAAGACATCTGTCAGCACTGTGGGCACCTCCACCTCTGCTTACCGCCTGAGCCTGGCCACCATGTCCCGCTCCAACACTGGCACTGGCACGGTCTGGGAGCAGGACAGCGAGCCTTCCCAGCAGGCCTCGCAGGACACGCTGAGCCGCACAGATGAGGAGGATGAAGAAAGTACGTGGCCAGATACTAAGCCCGAACACTGGAGATGTTTCCTTGATGACCAGAGGCTGTCTAGGAGGGGAACACTGTTGCCCCTGTCCCAGTGTGAATAAAAGGCCACAGTAGCATGAGGTTGAGCAGCTGGTGTGGCTGGTACATGGTGTTAAAGTTTGGGTCGTAACATACCTCCTCGTTGCCTTTTGAGCTCTGGAAGGGCAAAGGAATGGGCACATGGAGCTTTTTAGTGCCTGAGACCCGGGCTGATGTGCAGTTGTCACAGTGCTGACAAGGCATTTGATAGGCCTCTCTTTGCCTGTCATGGCAGTGGGCAGGGGCTGTGGTTCTGTTATTAGGATCCTCTTCCTGCAGGATCCCCAAAAGAATCAAACAGAAGGAGTGAAAATTGAGATCTCAAAAGAAAGGCCTATGCAGTTACAGCAGAATTGCCTTTTGGGAAAGAGCAGTTAGCCTGAAACTTTGCAGGTTCAGCCCAACTTTTTTAATCTGGTTTCACCACTAAACTTTGTACAATCCACCCAGAGCTGTACTGCTTATACATTGTTTAGATACTTACTCACTGTGGCAAAATATGGTTTCAGCCTCAGATTAATTCTGAGCCACTGTGTGGAATGGTAAGTGCCATCTTCCTATCTGAACTGCAGCATTGTTTCCTCAGCCCTGCCTTGGATAAACACACTGCCATAAAAGACTACAATACATCAGAATTGGAAAAGGTCAAAAAGAGGAGAGGAAATTACACAAACCCACCCCTTTGTTTTCTTGTAATTAAAAGTTGTTGTGGCAAAACCCACAATAAAGTAATTTTTCTGGATACTTAATATAATTTGAAACAGCACTGAAAATGTCAAGCAGTCCTGAGTGCAGGCCAGCTGTCTGCAAAGCTCTGTTGCAGTATGATGTATTGGAGTCAATTTATCCAAATTTTTGGTGACATCTTAAAATGCATGTTCTGAAGGGTGTTGAAGGGTGGCAGTTCTGCATTTTGCTCTCAGGTATTTTGGCTTTTTGTCACAGTGCTTTGCTAGATCATAGCAGCAGTTTATTTCACACCAAGAAAAGGTCCAGTTACAACTTTTATGTGGGAAACACTGAATATTAATAAGCAACTTACTAATCACAGGAATTAAGCCCTAGTGGAAGCTGAATTCCCCAAACATATTCTCCTGAGAGCCATCTAAGCTGAAAGAATATACAAATCCCTGCCCATGTTTGTCAGGTTCCTCATCCTGCAGGGAAATATATGTGTCTTTCTGCACTGTGGCTGTAAAATCTAATAGAATACTCCAGTTGAGCTCTTGGTAAGTGAACGCTGGATACACCTTTACACCTTTGGCACCTTGTTATCCTCTTGACAACTGCCAAGATGCAGGTGGGGTTTGGATGGTTCTTTCCTCTCCTTTCTTGTTTTTTCTCTCTAGATGACTCCTTGAGCATGCCCAGTGTGGTAAGTGAACAAGAAACATACCTAATGGGTGCCATTGGGAGGAGGCGGTTCTCCAGCCATCTCTCCAGCATGTCTGCACCTCAGGCTGAGGTGGGCATGTTACCCAGCCAAAGGTAAAAACATGGGCTTTTCACCTTTCCATTATAATAACAAGAGCAGAAATGGCCCAGGTACATCAGAGATGTGGGATAGTGAAATTGGTGCCAGCATAGTGATGCTAAATTTATTCATCCTGGAATAGCATTGAACCAGGGGTGCAGGGTTGGAAATAATGATTTTCCAGGATGATCTGTGTTGTGTAGGGTCCATCAGAACAAGCTGTCATCCCCAGCAACCGTCCTCTTAAACAGTTTCAGAAACATTCAATGTTATTATTTTTCTCTGTCACTAGTGAATAGCAAAAGGAAACATGGTTTTGGGGTATTCATTGAACCAGGGGACCATATCCAGCTTGTGTAGGGGAGTGGGGAGGAATCATGAGAAGCTGGGAAAGGGGAACAGAGGCTGTTTGATTTACTTTGTTTTCTTCTGTATGTTCTTTGTCCCTACTGGAACAGTAACTAGCTGATCACAGAAACGAAATGTTCAAAGATGGGATTTAATACTGTTTTAAATCTGAAATACTTGTTGATAAAAATAACTTTGAATGCCTTGTTCTTGGTTGACATGGAGTGGTGAGAAAGAGCTTGTTGGGAAATGTACATCTTTAGAAGATGTGGAGAGAAGTTTTATATTTAAATGTGATTTTTTTTTTCTAAATAAGCAATGTTTATTGTTTTATTTGTCTGTGACATAGTTATTCAAGGATATCTGACAATGGACAGGTTAATTTATATTATTTCCTTTGAACCTCTGAAGAATATATTTACATTATGTCTTGACCACCCCTGGAAAATCAAACAACATTGTTCCTTCCCCATTCTTGCTTGGCATTAAAGAAATAACCTTGATAGATGAAGGCAAACTAACAGCTGTGGTACCTACCTGCAGAGATAGGAGAAGTGATTTACAAGAGAGAAGTTACACAGATTTTATCCAGGATTTTTCAGAAAAGAACTTACAGGAACTCATTTGACTCTTGAACTCAGTTGATTCAGTCCCTTTGTTTCTTGAAAAATTAATATGCAAGACTGCATTTTCCTCAACCTTTCACTACCATCTTCAATGCATATGCTTCATAAGAGTCACAGCCGACTGAGAGCGATGTTTGCTTTGTGCAATCCCAAATCATGGTGATGCTGAAAAAAAAAGACTTTAATTAACACAGAGCTTCAGTCTCTTCTTTTTATGTATATGGTATAGAATCACTTTTCATCTGGGCAAGGGAAGGACCAGCTCAGCCAGTATAATCATAGTCCTTGACATCATACCTTTTGAGTTATGGATTGTCCCTGGGCTTTCAGACTGCCTCACAAATGTAAACTAATTAATGCTAAGTAATATTATTACTGCTTTCCTGCTGGTAACCTAGCAGACTACTTTCTTTCTCTCTTTCATGTTTTTCCTATGGTCTGAGCAGGCTGCTCCTGCCTGATGGCTGCATTGCAGAAAAGCATTGGAGTTGTGTACTCCTTTGCCAAGACGCTTGCCAGCTGTTTGTTTACAGTTTCATTGCACTATGAGACCTTGTTTTCCAGATGTTTGTCCTTAGAGTTGCACCAGAAGGAGAGCGCTCTATAGTTCATGGGAGATAGATCAGCCCTCCTTCAAGGAAGAAGTGGCTTATGGAGAATGAAAAAAGCTTTCTATGAAGCTGAGTAAATAGAACTGAAATAAATCAAAATACTGCAGGAAAATAGCTTTGAAAACAATTCCTTGCCTTATTTCCTTTAGAAACACATCCTGCTGAACTTCTCAGCTCCCCAAATCTCAGCAGAGATGTAGAAGGCTTCATGCAGTGTAAACTCTCTCTAAAGACTGCTCCTGTTACCCGATGTTCTTTCAGCTCCTCTGAGTCATGTATGTGCTGTTGAGCGTGTGAGACCAATTAATGTTACCGTCCTTTTTTTACTTTTTTATTCCGTTGATATTTTCTTCCCTTGAAAACAGAGACAAGCGCATGCTTTTTGCATTTTCTTTCCCTAAATTCTTAATCTCCCTGCCCCTCCTGCAGTGAACCTAATGTCCTCGATGACTCCCCGAGCCTGGCCACTGAGGGCAGCCTCTCTAGGTACAGTGTTAACACTACCTGTCTGTCAGTGTGTGTGCTGGGAAACGAGCAGTTTCCAACCTTCTGTCTCTTCCCTTCACCTTTTCTCACTCTCTCCATCTCTGTCTCTTGTGGCTCATCAGTATTCAGGCCTGCAAGTCAAAGGTGTAGCAACCCACCTTCAGTTTTCAGTTTTGATTGCCAATAACTTTGAGAAGGCTAAGGAGGAGGGGAAAGAAAAAGTTGTAGTGAATGAAGCAGCAGGCTGGCCTTGGGGTTTTCCCTTTGTTTAACAATTGCTTGAAAGGCATGAGAAAGATGACCCATGAGGCATTAGCTATATCCTGTTATAAGCATTAGTCTGAAGGCTTATTTAAAATGGAGACATCTGTTTTTTCATTCATCTCACAATGTTATCACCACAAAAGACTTACTATCAAGCTGAGGTTTTTACCATTCACTGATAAGACTAATTATGGTTAGTCCTGTGGAATATAGTGTTTTGTGGGTGCTTTACAACAATTCTCATTATTTTTACAAAGCATTTTCAATTCTCAAATGACAGAAATCTTGCAGGTGGACACCATAAATACATGTATCTAAAACAGCACTGTTATTGCCGGAGTTCAGGTCTAGCTGTTCCCCATTACCCATAGACAGGGGAACAAATAAAAATGGGTCAGGAGTGAACTTAGAAGGGAAGGCTGCACCTTTAACACCCAGATCGGTCATGTTAACCATTCTCCCTGCCCTGCTGCTGTGCTCCCACCTCTCAACCCATCCTCTTGAGGCTGGAGAGTTGTTGTTAGTCCCAAGAGCATCTCTGTTTCCTCCCAGGAGAACATGCCCTGTACATTGGCAAGATGGAGGGTAACTCGCTATTTCATTCCTGCACCAGTGGAAGCTGTGGATATGTTGAGAGGCATTTGTGTGAATGGTTTCTGTTCCATTAGCTTGGGTTTTGATGTTGGTAGTGGCTTTTTGGGATGGGGACAAGCTGCTGTGTTCGTTTGTTCACTCTCCTCGGCTGACAAAAGGAGAGTTTATCATTGGTGCTGTCACCGAGCTCATTCCATGCAACATGGTGTCCTTCATGTGTGTGAACCCTGCTCTGGCAGACCGGTCTCTGATTGCTTAGGAAAAGACATCAGCTTCTTGGCAGAGGCAGGAGTATTGTTACCTGGTTTTGTGACAAAGTAAGATGGACTGCATGGTCATCTGACCTAAAGGGGTGAAGAGAAATCATTCAATCAAAGAACTTCCGTGATGTCCCTTTAGCAGCACAAAAAAGTCACTACAGTTGAAGAGGAGAATAAAGGGGAAGGTCTGTATCTGAGCTAAGGCCATAGTGACCTGATACTCGGTTACATCACAGTGTTGGTTTTGAAATGTTTTGATCTTTTAAGTAGGGGGTAGCCACTCCTAAATACAGTGATGAGGCTGAGCAGTATGAGACATCTAAGTCAATAAATGAGTTCAAACACAATTAATTTATTTTGAACCCTGAAATATAATCAGCTGCACAATGAGTTCCTATTAATTCCTGTCACAGAAACTTTCTCTAGGGACCAGGACACTCTCTTCCACCCTGCTCTATGGTACAGAGGTCTCCTAAAGCAAATGAGTGAGCAGATGCACTTGCGGGTCAGTTCTGCTGAGGTTTATTATCCTTTTCAAGGAGCAGGCAGTAATGTCTTAAGGATGGGTACCAGTGCTGCAAAGCCTTAAGAAGGAATGAAGACACTGCAAATATGTCTAAAAAGATTAGGTTAGATCTCTGTGAGGAGAAAAAGATGTTTCAACTGCATTGTTAAATGTGAAAATTGGATTCCTCATCTGAAGGACAGCAGTAATAAAGCAGATGTTGTAGAAGCTTATTGTACTGTGGGGATTACAGGGCAGAGTTAATTTGTTTCTACATTCAGGAACATTAGTTCTGAATCAAGCATGCTTGAGTTTTTCTCATGTAACTTTGATTTTGGCTGGCGCACTATGATAACTTTTTAGGATCACCTTCTAACTTCACAAGCTGGTGTTTAGTCATAACTGAGATAAAGAAATAAGCAATATTCAGATTAGACCCTTATGGAGGGTAGGAGTCTTAAATAAATTAAACAAATGATAACAAATACAAAAAAGAATAAAGTCTTTTCCGTTTGTTCTGTAGCAATTAGACGCAGCCTTGAAGAAAAGAAGGGAAGGCAGGAAGGGGAGAGCACTGAAGTGCTCAGACAGCTTGGGGCACAGGACTGAAGAGCATCATGACCTATTGTGGTTGTAATCTGAGAGGACAGGATATTTTCCCAAATCAGAAAGGAAGAAGGTGAAGCCACTGTAATGAAAACCTGTTGCACAAAAAACTTTCCCTGTAATGTTTGTGCCTATCCTAGGTTAATGTTTCCTAATAGGAAAAATCAGATTGAATTCACATTGCCAGGGCATTTGCAGCAGCAGATTTAATGCTAACTGGGCTGGGATGTGTCTGGAACTACAATATATTTAACCCATTCTCCACTGCCTTTATCCACCAACCCTCTCATTCATATGTCTAGGGATACAAAGTGTGCATGCTCTACCATGATGATGTGGCAAGCATGTACATCTCTTTAACAGACATTAAAACTTGTTGCTTCCATTGGTGTGGGNTGCATGGTTTGATTTTCTTGTAATAACTGAGCAACACTTCTTTTACTTGCTAACCTGACAAAGTTTGTTTTGGTCCTCACTGTGTGCACTGTCTGTCATTCCTTGTAGTGCTGGCAACATGCATCCATAAACTTGGGTTGGTTTGATCTTTGGCTCAACTGTCGCACTTTATAATGGGAGTAACATTACTCTGTAAATAAACCCCTGACAGAGATACTCAGAGAGTGACACCACATCTTTGTGTTGGGCAAGAAAAAAATCTTGTTTCTTATTCCCAAATAAATTTGGCTTACGTCCTTTAGAAAAATTATTCTTATAGACCACATTGCTACGGGGGGGAAAATATTCTGTCAGCTGAAAAGGCACTTGACTTGTTCCTTGGCTGGGTCTCATGGGCTGTCAGAAAACCAGTATATTTCTGGTCAGGTCTGGTAAACAAGGAGAGACAGAAAAAGAGGGAGGGCAGGCTGCACAGAACCAACCCTCTGCCTGCCATGCTCATTTTCATGGAAACAAGATTGATAGTTCTGTTCTTTGATGTGAAAAGAAACCCTCACAAACCCCCATGAAGAGAAAGCTTATATCTGAAAATTCAGTCACTCATCTGAAATTTGTGGTCTTATGATTCTCTCTCTCTCTTTCCTTCTTCAAAATGTGGGGATAGAGAGCAAAGACAGCCACAGCAGGACTGTGTTGTGCACAGGCACAACTCTGCAAAACTCAGCTGCTCTCAGGTCCACCATTTCCCTGCAATAGGTGTCTGCAATTTTAGCTTGTAAGATCATCCCAGATTATACCAATTTCAGTACTGGAAGTAAACATCCACCAGCTCACTTAACTAATTTTACTTATGTTGTAAGCCAGGCTAAAAATCCCAGACTCCAGCAGGAAGACATGAAGTCCAGCCATTTTTTTTGCTTGCCTATTGTTTGTCTTTAGTGCATGGGAATAGTTTTTATCTCATGTATAACCTCTGTGCCCTCATGCAGTCCATGTATACCCTTTATCTAATGACTTTTTCAAGTGTTTTCATATCACATGTAGAGTGAGTTTTTTTTCAGCATTGTAAACAGTTTTGTACTGAATATAACTGCAGTCTTTCCGCTACAGACATGTCTCCTTACAGAATTAAGAGTTACCTTTTCTTCATCAGAAATTGTAACAGTATTCTCAAAGCCAGTCAAGTAGAAATTTTTTATCAAGAACTTCTCCAGCTAATTCCTTCTTCACTCGCATAGTGGTAACCACTGTAAAAACTTCTAGAAATTCAGAAGAATAAGTTTTTATGTAATCCTAGAGACAGAAGATTAAGGAAATTCACCAAGCTGTAATTCCAGGTTGTCTGGATCACAAATATAAAGACTAATTTAAGTGCAGTCTCTTTGCTTAAATAAGGAATGATGTGATGCTTTTGGACTTACCAGTCATATGTGCTGAGTCACTGTCTGAGTCAAGAACATAGTCCTGTTAACAAGAGGTAACTCTGTGGGCTCTGCTTACCCCTAGGCAGGTGTTTGTGTGCTGTTACATACTAAGCGTGTAAAGCAGTCAATATCCTATGGAAAAGCTGGGGTGTATGTTCAAGGGACTGGTGATTTCATTTGGAAGACCTGTCTGAGGAAGAAAAGGACTCATATATATCTTGTTTGTTTTGGCTTTGAGCTTGGTGAAGCTTTTCCTCTTTTTCCAAGGCAGTGCTGCTGTGGTGAGATTGCTGAAGGCATGCCCAGGATTGTTAGGCTGTAGTCTGTCAATCAAAAGATAAACAGCTTCAGGGTCCTTCAAGGAGTTTCTCTCCTTGAAGTTGCTCAGTCTCCCTTGTAGAAGTGACAGAAACAAATGGATGTGGTTCATTGCAAAGTCTGGCTTTAGTTTAAATGAAAGGGAGGAAGGAATAAGAATTTCAGATCAGCTAACCAGACTTTGGTTTGAAAGATAGGTGTCTGCCAAGGGAGGTGGGAACCTCCCTTGGAAGGAAGAATATGACCCCCTTCCCACTGAATTATTATAACTTTGAAATTAAGGGGCTTTCAGACAAAGATATGGGAAAAGGAATAACAGTTCTTTACTAATATATATATGTGTATACATATATATAACAAGGCAAAGAAATAACTGCAACAGCAGCAACAACAAACAAAACCAGACACCCAGTACCAGCCGTCTCTTGGCCGCAGGTACTTTCCCCTTTGGCGCAGTTCTGGTCACAGCCGGCAGGGGCGCTGCTGGCTCCCGGCCGGGCAGGGCAGGTGCGATGATTCCCCCGGGGCTGCAGAGGGCGCTGTGCCGCGAGCTCCGGCGCATCCCCCTCACTGGCAATGGTGGGCAGGCTGAATGGTGAAGAGGGGCTGCAGCAGGAACCTCGGAGCATCGGCTGGAATGGCAGGGCAAGCTCACCTGGAGTAGCAAGCAAGAGGTAGAAGAAACTCCGCAGCTGTAGCAGGGGCCATGGGGTGTCCTGGCAGGCAGGGGGTGTGTGTTGGGGTGCAGCAAAAAAAGCCTGAGGCAGTGGCAGCAAGCAGCGGAGCTAGGCAGAGGCAGCCAGGCTCTTCCACAGCAGCTGGCACATGCAGCCAGGGAGACGCACCCTCCGGGAAGGGGGAGGGGGTCGAGGTCCCAGTCTTTTTGCCTGAGGAACCCAAGCAGATGGTGAGGGTCCTTTCCAGTGAGGGAGGGTGCCAATAAGGGCCCAGTTCAATGGCTGCTCTCATGAGCAAAGGCTCAGCCAGGAAGGGGGGGCAGGAGAAAACAGGGCAGGGCTGGGCTCTGG